>JAOQGH010000051.1:37228125-37355835 GCA_025769975.1 Gallinago jamesoni | reverse complement strand
TCGCTCCTCCGCCTGAGGAGAGCCCGCGCGCCACCGGCGCGAGACACCCTGACTCCCCTGCTCACACCGCTCTCCCTCACAAGACTGCAAGTCCCAGCAGCCTGCGCGCGGCCTCCCCCTATTGGCCGGCGCCGGCAGGAAGCACGCGACGGGGCGAAGGGCGAGGGACGCGCACCGGCCGGAAGGGAAGGCGCAGGTCTGTGCCCGGGGACGGGGCGGGCGGCCTGGAGCGGCCCCAGCCCGGAGGGAGGCGGCGGTGTCATGGGGGGCGCGGGCCTAGTCACTTATCTCCGGGAACGGTGTAAGGCTGAGGTGACAGAGCCGGGAACGGCTGCCTGGTGCCTAGCCCCGGGGCGCCGTGGCGGGGCTGAAGGGGAGCGAGGTGCAGGCAGGGCCTGGGGAGGCGGTGGGGCGCCCCCAGGGGTCCGGGGCGGGCGAGGGTGTGCCGAGGCCTGTGGGTGACTTCAGTCCCGCTGCAAAGAAAAAGCCGCAGCGTAGTGCTGTGGTGTGCCCTGCCGGCCCTGGGAATCTGAGCCCGTGAATTGACTTACTTGTGGGAGCGGTGTGCTGGGCCCGTGTCCCTGTATAGTGCGTAGAAGAAGCGTGTATAAGTTGCTCCCTCCCTTGAGGGATAATAGTATCCCTTGGGTGATGTCAGGAGTACTTTTAAGAACTTTCGAGATTTGCTTGCTGACAAGGCATTTATATTATATTTGTTGAGGGTTATTTCTTTCTCATTTCTAAAAACCTGACCCCTCCAAACAGTCCAACATGGAAGAATTTAAAGATGCAAGTCCACCTGAAGAATTACTTGATCACTTAAAGCTTTCTGATCAGAAGCCTTCAGAGACTGGCCCCAAAGATGCACAGAATCCCCAAAATATTGAAAGTGGATGTACACCATCTTCAGCCAAAGATCCCACAACAGCAGATGAGTGTTTCCATGACTGTCGTGACTCCTTTGAGGCAAAAGAACCTGTGCTGGATGATGAAGGGAATTTACAGAGTGATGAGAATAGCTCAAGGAAGCAGACAGAACTAGATGAAGAATACTTACTAGAACTAGAAAAAGATATGCCAGAGGAAGAAAAACAGGTAATCCAAAGTACCAATGTTGAATATGAAAAGATAATATTTTCAGTGTCACATTTCTGAATAGTTTGTGACCAGCATGAAAATGGACCTGTGAAATTCTTACATGTCTAGTTTTAATGTTCTTACTTTCTTCTTTTAGGTAACAAATAGTTTTATTAGCTTTCCTTACTTTTCTTGATCATTACTTTCCATTGCAGTTTTTCAACTACTTTCACTGGTGTTTAAGGTTACTGTGACTCAGGGAGATTAGAACAAAAATCTCCCTATTTCACTTTATTTAATTGTGTGCATTCATTGTTTTCATTTGATTACCTGCAAGGTGCTTTTCCAAAACTCAGCAGGTTTCAGGATAGTCCTGTAGGCATGAATTAGATCTTATTTTAATAAAGGAAATAGAGTCCTTACTGAAAGGCTAGCTGCACGGTTTGGATCACAGGTAATATTGAGTATCTGTTTATGGTGAGGGAAGGAGACAGTGGAGTAAGGAATGGCAGGCGACAAGAGGAGGTACGCAGCATCTTAGGAAAACACTACTTCATAGAGGGTGATAGTGTTTTGTATAGCTGTATAGTTTTTATTCTGGAAATTCCCAAATCACCAGGAGCAGTAGAAAAAATTACTACATAATGAACATTTACTAATAAACTTTTGATGAAAAAAAAGAAGAAATAAAGGGTTATATGAAACTTTTTTTTTTTTTTTTAGTGCTTAAAATATTATGAATGTTTCAGTGAATTTATATGGGCTTATTACTCTTTAATAGAGGCAGGCTGATCTCTTCTGATTTAACTGACTTAATAAAGCTGGACCATGCTTTCTTAACTGTTGGCTAGCCCTGTCTGTGTTGTGTAAATAAACAAATGCTGGCTATGCATTGCCCCAAGAAGTTGGAAAGGGAGAGAGGCTTGGCGTGGTCTTACTGTCAGCTACCGTAAATAGAGAATGAGGGGCAGAAATATGCAGAGCTAAGTTGCCGGAGGCAACCAAACATCTGTATTGTTTGTTACAAACTAGTATAGAGAAATTTAATCAAGTTGTGACTCAGCTAATTCCCTTGCTGGTAGGATGGGATTTCTGACCAAAATACATAAGTGAAGACAGAAAGGTAGTTTTCCGTCTGTGGTACAGATTGTCATGTTAATGGGGAAATTCCTTGAGTTCCTTGGAAAAGCAAGATGGGCAAGTGGGGAAGGGGAACATGGAATAGAATCTCCTTGAAGTAGGAATAAGACTAGATGTAACACTTGTCTGCTGCTTCACCTTGTGGAAATCACTTCATATCTCACTTTCTGTGTCTCTCAGTTTTGACGTCTGTGAAAGGGGTGTAATGACACTTGCCAGTTGTAATACCTTGAGCTCTAATAAAGAATAAGGGAGGAGGGGGGGTGAGGGAATCTCAAGAAGTTATTTCGTGCATCCTTCCTCCCAAAAGGGCATCTGGAGAGTTCACCTAGTTCAGACACCTGCTCAAAGATAAATAGATCAGCCTGCTCAGAGCCATGCAGGCATTTCAGAGTCTGGAGGTTACACAGCCTCTCTGGGCCCCTGTTCTAGTGTTTAATTACCCTCATGGTGGAAACTTTGTCCTCATTTAGACTTTCCTTTGTTGCAACTTGTGACTACTTGCCCTTCTTTTTCTGCATGCCTCGAGGAAGAGTTCATCTACATTTTCTCTAGCAATGGAGTCTCCACTGAGCTGCCTTTTCCTAAGGCTGAACAAACTCGGTTCTCCTGGGCTGTCTGCTTAGGTCATGGTCTCCAGCATCCTGACCATCTTAGGGGTCCTCCACTGGACTCCCTTTGGGAAGTGTTTTGGTATTTTTTATATGGAGTGTGCACTGGAACTGTCTGCTCTTGAAATGCATTCTCTCAGGTGCTGAACAGAGGACAAAGACCACTTTTCTTGACTCATTCACTATACAGAAAAACCATTATTGCTTTGCCCTTGTGTCTTTTCCAGTTTAGACTAACCAGTCCCTTTTTTTCTACTTGTATTTATTTCTTGTACAGCAGGGAACATTGTCATCATGAGTCACAGTGAGGTCTCTGCAGCAGCCTAGAATTTGAAGGCAGCTTCAGAGTTTCATAGACAAAATGCTAAAAGCTGGGGGAAAATTGTATCATCGAATTAAACTAGAAAGAGCAGCAGGCCTGAAGTTGGGTGTCTTGGTTTTTGTGCTGCTGTTGTTTCTGTTGTATTGTTAGGTAATCATTTAATTTTGCATATCAATTTTTTTCCTTCTGTAAAATGAGCAAAATAATAGTGAATGTTGAATACTTGCATTCACCTTTGTGGAACTCCATTGAAAGGTGCTATGAGAGTACAAGATAATAACTGATCAAAGCTGGAAAGATTTCCATAGAGAAATTATTGAGACAGCTGCAGTTCTCATCTTTCTGTACATTTATTTCCAGTGGCATTGAGCAATTGTGCATTCTGGCTTCATTTAGGATTATACCTAATGAAATGTGGGTATTCCAACGCTTAGTGTCACCATACCTATTAGATTGGCAATGTTTATATTGTGAACTTTGTTTATATTCCATAGAGAACTTTCTGAGCAGATTATATAGCAGTCTTTAAAGTATAACTATTCTTTTCTCTAACAAAATACTGCTGGTATCTCTTCAAAGCAAGGTTTGAGAAATCCGGAAACCAGAGATGAATTAGAAGGTTACAGCAGTTAGAAGTATTGACGTAGCCCATTTGCATGATCTTACCCTGCATCACCTTACAGTCTCTGTGTGGTAAAACTGCGGGGATGGATCGTTCCTGAATTAATACTCCAGTTTTCCTCAGAGTACTTGGAATTGATGGCTACAAATGTTATTTTATTTTATTTTTATTTTTAAAAGTGAAATGCTCTATATATTTTGATTATGAAAAGAATCTGTTAAATGATGCAGCTTTTAAGAAAAAAATACTGCAGTTATGGTCTGAAAACAGCTGCTGTACATCCATTTATTCAGAGCTTTTCAAACATTTTAAACCTTCCAGTTACTCAAAAGGTTGTTTTTGAGAAGAAGGGCAACATGAATTTGTTTTCTTTGCACCTGGAGCAAATGAGGGAGAAATATTCAGAAGTTATTTACTTGACTGTTTAGGTTGTGACCAGACACAGCAGCAGCGCTGTGTTTGCTGCTTAGGCCGTCCTTCATCAGTTACTCTCAGCCCCCTGCTGCCTCCTCTGTTGTGCTGGCACACCTCTCTGTGGGAATGTGCAGTCAACCAGTTACAGGGGATGATTCAGATGAAAAATAATGCTGTATTTTTAGATCAAGGGCAGCGCCGATAAAAGTAGACATCAAATGGCAGCCTCGTGATGGCGTATAGGGGTAGATGGATTTTCTTCAATTAGACTACTCGCCTAAAGAAGAAAAACTTCCTATGAACTGTGGCTGCAGCACCAACTATAAACTGTGTACTCAAGTCATAAGGAGAGCTGGATGTTAGCCCCGCTCAAATTAAATTTATGGACCTACACCTTAATAGTTTGTTGTTTCGTTTCGTTTTTTCAAACTAAGCCCGTTGTTATGTTTTAGCAGCTTTAATAAATGAATTCTTTTGACCTATGTTCTCCAATTAACTAGGCTGTAGAAAAGAAAGTCTCTAATTTATTCCAGAGACGCAAAGACAGATTCTAGTCCTTGTTCTGTGTATTTATGTGTATGCTATGTGCAAGCTTTCGTAGTAGAAATTCTCACCCATGCAGAAGCTGCTGCAGAGATCCAAGTGAAGGAGCAAGTGGTTGTGTATTTTCTCTCAGTTATTTTTTGAGAGGCCCATACAGTAAGATTTTTAACCTTAAGCAACAGGAATTACTTCCAGGAAAACAGTACCAATACTGTAAGGAGTCTTCTCTGCACAATGAAGCAAAAAAAGAACTTAAAGGGATATTATAACACAGACTTGCAAGAAGTGTTCTTGAAAACAGATGTAGCTTAGAGCCTGGGTATGTGCCTGGACTTGCAACTCAAAGCTTTTTAAGAATTAAGCAGTCTGAAACAAAATTCACTTTTATAAGATTGTTGTTGTTGTTTCAGAACCATGCTGATTGCTGCCCCAGCAGAGGCACTGAGCAGTAAATTGCTTTTGATGCATTACAAACAGATTTTTCTGGTTAGTTGTCACTGACAGTGATGGCTTTGACGTTGGTCTAGTCTGCAGAATTAATCAGAAGACACCCAACAGCTGTTACATGGTAATTGTTTCAGTCTGACGCAGTCCTCTTCTGGAGGGACACCCATTAATTATGAGTTTATCCAGCAGCAAGATTCTGAATCCCTCATGCTCTTCCATCATGACAGATGTTGTCTTGTTCTTTGGGCCTTGTCTGGCAGACTTAAGCACCTGGCCTAGTAAGCTCTTATTTTGGAAATAGAACACTCTAGCTGCTGTGAGACCCTGGAATAAATATCTAATATTCCTCAAAAGCACTTAATTTCTTTGGGCTGTTTTATGTGCATTAGAGCTACATCTGGCTGTAATCATGCTCAGCTTCTGTTTTAACACTAGGAAATATGTCAGCAAGACGAGGGACAGAGGTCTAGTAGAAGAGATTCTTGATTAGTATCTTTTTAGCAACTCTGTAAGAATTAAGTGAAACTGATCTTTGGGAATTGTATTTTTGAGTTACACCTGAGATTTTTTTAGTTGTGGACTAAACAGTAAATCTTCCTTTCCCCCTCCCCCCCTTTTTTCTCCAGAAGTTCTAGGTTGTGTTAGAAAATGTTGTCTTAATCAAGAAATTTCCTTTAAACTGCTCAGTTTCTCACCCTTTCTGCCCCATGCTTCAGGTTGATCCCATTGTTCTTCCATAAATTATGGCTTCTATATAGAATTTGCTTTTCCAGGGGCTGAAGATCTGGGATTTCTTCTGAGATGAATTCTCAGGTGTAGTCATTCATTTCAGCATTTGGTGTTTTCCTAGTTCCATCTGTTCCATATAGTATGGTAATCTTTACTCCATCAAAGTTGCTGTTTTTTCTATAATATTTATGAAATAAAAGGAACAAATAAGGAAGAAAATGGAAGATAGGATGCAACAAAGTGGGTCATGTTTTGGAGGAGTCTTCAGGTGTTGATCACTTGGAGAGGTTCTCAGAACTCTTTTCAGGAAGAATTAGGTGGCTGGACCAAAAAACCAGATTATTAATAGATGAGACAATGCAACTGACTGCACAGCAGTGAAATTTATCACATAAATTACCGACAAATACCAATAAGGAATATATCTGTTGTTAACAATTCTCATCAGCATTCAGAATTATTTTGTCTAGCAGTAAATCTTGCAAGACAACTGGGTTTTGAAAGCATCACAGTGCAATCTTATGAAATATACTAAAAGGTGATGCCCTTATTCAAATGACCTACTTTAATAACCTGAATCCTGTATACAGTACAGCACCAATACTAAATATGCTATTCTTTTGGTCAAATTAGAGGAAAAGATGGATTGGTAGACTTAAACTGCCCTCTCTTATGGCTTGCAAAATAGAACAAAATACCAAGTTATATTTTCTGATTTAATCAAAACTTGGAGAAGTACATTTGAGAAGTATATCCGTATCTGCTAAGTTAATTAATTCCAAATGTTGGTGAGAAAATCTGGAGTATTACTCTCCCTTTGTGATTTATAGCTCTTTGAGTTAAATTTTTAAAACTAAAAAAAGTCTTTTGCTGGATGGCAATTTAATAGAGTGGAAAAGTATACCTTCACCTTACTTTCAGTGCTGCTATCTGATTTTATCTTTATGTACATTCTTGCTTGTCTGGAAGATGCTGATACTGGCAAATTGAGACATTTTGACTTGTGGTGGTGATGGATTAAGTGGTCGGCTCCACTTTTCTGCCTGAGGCTGTTGCCTCTGGAACAGGGATGACTGAATGGCATGTCGTGTCACTCCGGAATAGTCACGGTTAGTCTGGCACGTTACCTTAAACTGACTGTCAAGGATGGATATGACCTCTTGTCTCTGGAAGCGCTGCTTACAATTTCAGGAAAAGGTAGTGATTTGGCAGTAAAAAGACTGATGCATCTTTACCACGGAGTTAGAGTGAGCAGAGATGGGCCAGAGTCTAGCAAGCCTTATTACTCTGTCTCTTCAGTGTAGAGGGCAGATTTGGCACAGCTTTCAAGTGACAACTCCAGCAAGATTTGAAAAAGGACTTTTTGAGTGACTGCAACCTTAAATTGAAATTGACATACTTGAATGCATGATACAGCAATAGCTTCACAGAACTGCAGGGGGAAGCAGATGACTACTAATGGATGATTTAGGAATAGCATTGGTATTTGAAACTGAAAAATATATTCCTTATCTGTTTAAATTCTTCGCTTCTGTGCACCCTTTGAACCCCAGTAATTCTAAATTGACTGCTACTTGGTGACCTTACAGAAGGCTGTATGAGATGCAGATGTGCATTGTCACACTGTATAAATAGCCTTACAGAGAAGGGAGCACACATTTGCTGCTCTTGACAAAACTGGAGCCAAGAACAGTTCCTGAGCAAAGTTAAATCAATTGATCAAGTAAAACGCATAGGAACAGCCAGCGGAAGCGTAGTTGGAAGCGTTACAAGCTCAGGGTGTTTGCCCTTCAGCTCTCACCTGCTATATTTAAGGATTTCACTTCAAGCACTTCTGTTATATTGGTTACTTACAAAACAGTGAAAATGTGTAGGTTGCTTTCTTCTCTAATAGCAAAATAATGCTTTAATGCTTTTATTTTTAACCCCAAGTTTCTTGGCAGAGTAGCTGAGGTTCAGGGACTGTATTTGATGGCCTGGCCTTTCTTTTGAATTGTTGTATTTCATTGTCAGAAGGCCCAGCTGTCTTTTCTCGTTACTTCAGATCAGGCCTTAATCTTCAGCACCTCTTGCTTACCAGGCAGGTTTCTGTTAAGATCCTAATTTCTTCAGAATACTAACTATTGTCATTCAGTATCCAAATGTAGAAACATTTCTAATCTGATCCTTTAAGAATCATATTACTAGTTAAATGTAGTTATTTCTCCTGGACTTAAAAAAAAAAATATATTTTTTTTACTTTGTACATCAAAAAATAATGCCTGCCATTTGGAATTTGTCATTTCTGTGTTAGTAAAATTTGCAAAAAAGAAACTTTAAGATTTTGCTGACTTTGACAGCAGAAAATCAGAGTGGAGCGTAAGTTGGGGAAGTTGTACGTGACCTCAGTGTCGTATCCAAGCAGCCTCGGGGAACGCAGTGGGTCAAGCTATCTTTCCCTTAGGCAGAGCGTTCTAGGAGTTGTCTGACCTACTTCCCTCGCTGAGGAAAGGGTAGCCTGCCCTGCAGCTACTTAAATCTTTTTCTGAAATATGAGTGGGTGGGGACACTGAAATGACATTGTGCAAAATTTGTCCCAAGGACAAGTCACTTGCAATTTTTTCACTCTGGTTTGATATGATCACAGTAAACTGATGACCAGTCAATTTGCAGTTGTCCATTGACGCTGGAAATGCCGCTTACTGGGAGAAGTTACATCTTCTAACACTGCTTTAGGTTTTGTTTGGGGTTCTTTTTTACCATGAATTTGAATAGAAGACTGATTCTCACAGCATCCGTTGGAGCAGTCCTTTCAGGTTAAATGTAAATTAATCTAAAATAGTTGATTTGCAACTGCTTTTGTGTTAGGATTTTCTGTTAAAGAAGTGTATATATGGAGGAATAAATTATGGATTTATTCACGAATACATAGTGTCCTTTAGAGGGCAGTGCATTAGGATGCACATTAGGATCCTAATTAGGATTGCATTGCACATTAGGATGTGCATTAGGATCACATTGGGATGTGATGTGCTAATACATATGCTTTTACACTTTGTGGAGAAGCCAGAGGAATTTGTTGTTAGGGATGGTTTGCTGTTATGTACTGATTATGGGTCATAGTTCAAATGAAAATCCAGAAAGATGCATGAGGTACCCTATAGACTTTATGTTTTTGAAAAACGCTGCAAGAACTTGTGCAGTTTAGAACTTCAGGGGCAGCCTGAAACCCGTAATTCAGAGATACCTTGAAAATGTTGGTGAAGCTGGAACAGGAATACTGGGTTTGAACCAGAACTGCATCGCTTGCATTGCTGCTTTCCAGGGAGCTGAGTAAGCTGCAAAACCATATTCTTGACAATGCTGCTGGCTTCTGGAACATGCTTAGACAACACCTTCTCTGGTCAAGTAGTGAGAAGAGACCGCAAGATTGTCACTGACATTTGTATGTCTGTAAGTTATGTGACTAATAGTTCTCTGTCCTTCGAGTTCGTGCAGTTTGATTCGCAGGCAAGAGGACATACCCAGGAACAGGCTTTCTGAGGAGAGTTGTATGAATCATCAGCTTCCCAGTGTGACAGTCCTTAAACTCTTCTCTTGCTCAGAACCTTCATCTGCCCAGGTTTCCCCAGCAAACATGGCCATACAGCCACCTAGGCCTTTCTTCTGTGCTGCTGAGACTCTGGGTCACAATCCTCTTGGCTACCTGACAACGAAACCCACAGTTGAAGAAACTTTTTGTTCCTTTTACCTTTTTAATTTTTTTTTTAATATAAAGCTTATTCTCCTGAAGCTTTCTTGCTGCAAATCACCTTTTATATTAGTGTTTAATACTTAATTTGGGTAAACATATTTTGTAATAATTTTAATAAAATGAAACAAAATAATGATAATACAGGTAAAGCTCTTCATCCAGTATTCATTGATTTTTAGGTTTCTGCGTCAAGAGTACAGCGACTATGCTGTAGTTCTCATTTCATACGAAAAAAATTCTTTCATTATTGTAGAGTTGTAACTCTACGTTCTGCGACAGTCATCGGTTAATGACACTGAAAAGGCCAGTTCTAAATAGGTCACGAGCAGCAAAGTCAGTAGGGCCAGCGTTTCAAGCACTTCTTCTCTTGAATGAGGGTTGTCTTTGTAGATCTTTTGTGTTGTCCTGTAGGATCATCATCTCCAAACCTGTTCTGTGCTGAAATCTGGCTGCTTTGTTCACTGGTATGAAAGTGACTTCTGTTGTGCTAACCTTCACTGTGTGTCCACTCATGATGTTTTAAAAATTCTCTTTCTGTGGCAGAGCAGCTGTGCGTGTGGCAGTGACCCTTCTGGAGCTGTTCTGTCTGGCATTTCCAAAGTTTGGGTACAGCTTTCAAATGCAGTTACGTACTCCCTGTGGTGAATAGCATAATCCTGCATTTATACAAAGAATTTGTGGGTTTTATGTGGCTTGTGCCTTAAGCGCTCAAATTTGTTTGTATACTCATATTTAGAAAGCACCAACTGTCTTGTGTACGTTGGTGCAAGGGACACTGGGGAAGGGCTTGCGTAGGTTTGTCAGTCTCCCCTGGAGGAAAGCCAGTTTCTAAACAGTGGTGCACACAGGTCTGACCTGTGGTTTTTGATTGTTGTTTTTTTAAATGTGAGGAGCAGTGAGTATTAGAAAACATATTTAATAGGCAACAGGAAAAAAATCAGTGATCTAGGCATGTATTGAAAGGATCAAATGATACATTACTGTGTAATTTTGTGTGTCAGAACTGAATGCCATTCTCCCCAGCTTAGGTTTCAGAGCATTGTGATCTGTTATTACTAAGATGGTGACAGTGGTCGGGTGAATTACTTTCCAAAACCAATAAAAGCAAAAGGAGAGAACCTCTGATTTTGTATTGTTTGTCAGCTACTTGGCATAGCTGTGAGATGGTGCAGTGCTCCACAAAGAGTACTATATTTAGCTGTTTCCAAGGAGATGTTCTGTGCGATATTGATAATTGCATTAATCCTTGATTTACACAATCTGCAGGAAAGGAAACTGCTCCTTTTCCTAGTGTTGGCTTTTTAATTGCTCAATGATCTATACTTTATAGACACCTTGATTTAAGTCCTTTGTGTGTGTTGGGGGCAAAATCAGTGGTTCAAGTGATCATTTTTCTACCACAGAAATGATTCATGAACATGAGCATTGCTTCTTGATGTAACCATCTTCCTTACACTGTTTTTTTTTCTTTTTATCTTGGGTGAGGTATGCCTGCATGTGAAAGACTTCCACTGTAAATAGGCTGAAGAGATGGCTTGATGACATCCTGTGTTTTCTGTGTCAAAGGCTAAGAGCATTCATGCAACTTTGCTTGTGCCAAGAGTACTGTTAAGATATTCATGGTTGAAAACACAACTCTGCTCAGCATGTGCAATTTTCACTGTGTAACAGAACAATCTTCCTGTCTCTGGGTCTGATGGTTTAGTCACTCTCTGCATAAGAAATCTTTCAGGGCAGTACCATCCGTGGACCTCTCTCTGCAGTCAGCTCAACGTGCTTTGTACAGCTCTGAAAGCAACTATGAATTTCTGAGATGGAATTATCTCAAGCAAAATTTTTGAGACTTTACACTTAAAATATATTCTACGTAGTTGACCTGCACTGATTGAATTAAATTGAGTTGGAAAGGAGAAGCAACAGCCAGCTAAAAAGCTACATATTAGTTTAGACCATGTGATTCACTATGAATGCTCTTTCTGCATACTGCTGTCCATGAACTGGGGCTTTTTAATTGCCTTGTTGTTATACTCCAGGTTTCATGGATATATAAAGTCTATCATATCAAAATGACTACAAGCAAGCAATCTTGGTACTAATTAAAATTCTTCTGGTTAGATTTTATTCTGATTTCCATTCATACTTTATTTGGAACTGCAGCTGACCTACTTGTTCATTTCAATTAAATACTTTGAGACATTGTCTTTTCTTTTGTAGAAAAGAAGAAAGGAGAGCACAGTGCTGAAGGAGAAAGGAAATGAGCAATTCAAGAAAGGAGGTGGGTTGATAATCTTCTAACACCATATGGATGTTAGAGGATCTTAATTAATACTTAGCCATCATGGTGATATTGCAGAAAACGCATAGGAAGATCTCACACCAACCATCATTCAGATTTATCATATATATCATTTTGCATCCAGCTCTAGAGAACAGAAAGGGATAGCAGACTTCCTTAAGAGTTAAGTTGAAATCACAAAGACTTGGATTACTACAGCAAGGATTCTCATGAAAGCTCAGTGTTTAAATCCAAGAACATGATACTGAATTGACTGCCTTCCAAGTGCCAGCATTTCTTTTACTAATCGAAAAAGGCTTCCGCTAGGCTCTGAGTTTTGCTAATGCAGGACTCGAGGGCTCAGTAGCTCTCTTCTACCTTTGTACAGTTGCATGTTTCTTTTTATCCACTGACTCTGTTATATATTTTATGTCTGTTATATATTTTATTTAGATATGTGTGTGTACATATATATAGACAACTACACATACATGTGCAATCTATATATGTACTTACATGTACATCTGTATACATATATACATACATGTATATGTGTATATGGAGATGTACACACATGTGTATGTGTATATATATAGATGTACACGTACACACACACGTACATGTATTTACAGAAACTAATCTAGAGGTATGTAAATTTTTAGCTTATGCCGGAACCAGACTTGTTCTGAACATAGGTAATACATAACAACGGGGTTGAGGTCAGTAATAAATAACTGTAACAATACTTTTAATTAAAAAACATAAAGGGGGAAGTGATTTTGACACCTACCTTTCATTTAATGTTCTGGTGGCTAGAGGATTCACAAAGAAACCAGGAAATGCAGATTCATACTTTCCTCCATCTGCAGGGACACAAATGACTAATTTCCCCTTCCCAGAAGTCCCTGATAACCAGGTAGTGACCTTTGTGATGGAGGTCTCTTATTGTGTGCTAAGAGAGCCAGATTCCTGGGGACTGATTTACCAATTCAAGCAAGCATCAGAGGAGGCCGAAGGAATGAAAGCCTGTAATGTTGGCTGAATCATCTTGTGAAGTTTTATCCATAACCTCTTCTTGACAAAATCTTTGGCAGATCTTTTCAGTGTGCCTGTGCCTCCCAAAGTGCTTACTAATCAGAAACACATCACCTTTGAAGGACCTGGATGGTCACCAGCTCATGTGCACAGCAAGAACTGCTCTGAGGACGATGCGCTTGTGAGCTGGCAGGGCATTGTTCACAGACGCTATGGGGCCTGCTCACTCTTGACTGTACCTTTCTTGGAAAACAAATAACTTGATAATCCCATGTGGTTTTCCAGTGGTCCTTGCTTTAGACCAGATGGATGACGGATGACCTTCGGGTGTTAGTGGGTTTGTGGTGACTGACTTTTAAGTCAGTTATTGAAGATGATATGGCAAAAAAAGTATCTTCATAGCTGCTTTGAACAGGTATCTGTGCAGTGACACATTTCAGCACGTGCTTCCTTTCAGATCGAGGATATGCTTAATCTAAAGGGATTCTACCTCTAAGGCTGGTTCTCAAATAGAATGAAACAATTCCAGGGATGAGAATTACATGCACATCATGCTGTACTTGTTACATTAAACTCAGGACTATATTTCTGCTTTTACAAGGGTGTTGATTTTGAAATAATTAATTGTCATTGATCTGTGTACTACTTAAAAATGCACTTTGTCTGAAAGCAGCTGCTGGTCCTGGTTTAATATTGCATCATATATTGAGAAATGTTTCCAAAGAAATCTTAGCCATGTGGTTCACTGACTGTACTGGCATTTGAAATAAATGGTCTGGTTTGGTTTTTTGTGTTTTTTTTTTTTTTTCCTACTGCATCTGCAGAATATGGAGAGGCAGAAGACTCTTACACGAAGGCTCTGCAGATCTGTCCCGCCTGCTTCCAGAAAGATAGGGCTGTTTTGTTTTCAAACAGAGCTGCTGCAAAAATGAAACAGGTAAATATTCTTTTTATGAAATACCATGTATTGATTACATGACAAGTGCAATAATGAAGTCATTAGGGGAGCATAAAGGAGGGCAAAAGAATAAAGCTCTTTGTGGGTTTTGCTGCTTGCTCAGTCTCTCACGCTCCCAGTAGAAATGCCAGTACACTTGGTTTTCCTGAGGATGAAAGCCAACCTGAAAGTTGCAGTTGGAATAGCTGTTCAAAGGTGCCCTTCTACATTATGTTTAAAATAGAGAAAATGAAGGAAAAATCAGTATTTTAATGAAATTCAAAGTTCATGTGGAACAGATGTCTTTAAACACGTTAATGTATGCAGGCCATGTATTAGATTGTTTAGAATTGTAGTTCGTTTTTGTTTTTTCTAAAAGCCTGCATTGTCAGATACTTGTCTTCGTTTAATTGGCTAAAATGCTTTGAGGCATAAGCAGGACTTCCTAACTATGGCTTTATTAATTTAGTCTGCTCCCTTCCCAGTTTCTGTGTAGCAGGGACAGACCTGCTGTAGGTAGGGCACGGTCTAGGTAGGATGGGTGCAGCTTTCTCCATAGGTTTTCTGTTCCTTGACCAGGGACAGGTGCCCAGATGTTACCAGAGTCAGCACTAGGCTTAGGCAACATGGAAGGCACGGAATATGATCTCTATAAAAAAAAGCTTTCACTTTCATTTCATAATAGGGGAGAAATTGCTACACCCTATTGTAGCAATAGGTATTGCTATTTTTGCCTTTGTTTTTAAGATTAAATTATTACAGAAAAATAGCACAGTAACTCCTATCCTCAGTTTACCCTCCTGCAAAGGGAACTTTCTTGCAGTTTTCCTCCAGTATTGAGACAGATGCAGTTCTGTTTAGAAACGTACCCTGGAGCCATATTTAGGCATAAATCAGTAAATTCTTACTTGGTGTAGACTATTCTTGTTTGGCCAGAATTATCTAACTTGCTGCTGGGATACTGAATTGTTTGAGCAGACAAGGAAAAAATGGAATAAAATCTGTAATAACAGATGCTGGAACCTTTCAAATATGAAAGCTGTAAACTGAAAAAACTCTTTATAATCCACGTTAGCTATTCATATCACTAGGAAACTAATCCAATAGTCCCCAAATGAGCCCAAGATGATAAAAGAACTGTGCACAAACTAGTGTATCTCACCAGCATAGATCAGTGGAACCTGACAGACCAATATATTGCTCTGAAAATAGATTCATATTGTTAATAACTTCCCCAGTAAGTTTTTTCTTCCATACCTACTGCTCCCATTTGCCTTCGACTACGAAAGCTCATGAGGCAAGAATCTCTGAGTTTTGTTTCACGGAGGAGAAAATAGTTCCTTGGGTGTAGAAAGATTACTACTACTTAGATCAACAATACAAGCATGGAACAGCCTGCTTTTTTAAATTATTTTTTTTAAAAGCCTTTTTAGTTTGGATGAAGATTGGATCTCTGTCTCAGCTCTTTTGTTTGTTTCATTTGGTTGTTTTTTTTCTTATTTCATTATATACAGATTGCCGGGTTCTCATCTTCTTGCTGTGGTTGTCTGGGTGCTCTAAAATCTTGTCCCTACCACTTCTGGAAGTCTCGTGCATTGTCCCTTATAGAGAGAGCTGTATTAGCACTAAAGCCAGTGTCTGCTTTCCAAATGTCTTAGGACAGACAAGAATTTATCTGGGAGACTTGGGAACAGTCTATTCCAACCCCTTGATTAATTGACAAAGGTAGAAAAGCTGCAGGTCGGTTAAGCCAAGGCCTGCAGATGTGACTCAGCCTTTTGAGCGTCGCTGCCGGCTGCTCGGTGCCGACCGTTAGTGGGGCAGCCGTGCAGTGTGAGCACCCGCAGCCTTCGCAGGGAGGCAGCTAATCACCACTACAGAGCTTTACAGCAGGAGCAGCGGTATGAAAGGCCTTGATTACATGAACGCCCAATTCCTTGAAATGCCAGACAAACCATTGGCTTGGAGTTGCAAATAATCTCTTGCCCAACAAGTAGGACTTAAAGTATAACAAAACTATTCTGTGTTCTAGGACAAGACGGAAGCTGCCCTAGGTGACTGCAGCAAAGGTATGCCTTTTTTTTCAGTGTGCTGCTCTTGTGCCAGATCTTTCATACATAAATTCTGCCACTTAGTGCCTTACTGCAGAGCTGTAATTTTGGGCATAAGGGTCTTTAAAGAATTTATAGAAAAGCTGTGGTGGAAAACACCTGAATCCAGAATTATTGATATTATTTATTTTGTAAAATGTCTGTCAAACTTTTCCTGTCTGTAATAATTTACTTTCTGTTCTCTTGTGCTAATAAGGCTGCTGTTTGCTGTTTCTACTCCTTTTTAATAGGAAAGTGTTTTCATTATGGAAGCTGTTTCTTTACACCTGCTATTTTAAACCCACTTCCACCTGCCATTACACTCCACCTCCTGATTTTGGTTTAATCCCAGATTCCAAAGAACTGCGAGGCCTTATAGAATTAAAAGCATTATCAAGTCTCTTTTATACAAGGCTTTTGCTTTGTATAAAGGGCTTATGCTCTCCCATTCTTGTCCTGCATAGTTTTCTCACTGCAACTTCTGGTGAAATCATTTCAGCTGTGCATTGCTGTATTGCTTCCACCCACTCACTCATGCTCGAATATTTGTTAAACTCCCCATGACAGCTGGGGAAAAAAGTCCAAATTACCAATCAGAAGACTAATCCAGTGGCTCTGTGCCAGTACTGCTTGTACAGTAAATATGAGCTTGTACATGCTAAAAGTACTCTTGAAGCTAAAAAATTCTAGCTGGCCTTTGTCATTTTGGGGGTTTGCCTTGTTTCGGTGGTGGTGCATTTTGAAAAACACTTCTGCTAATTTTGTAGCGGCTGAAAGGGAATCGGTCTGCTTTGCAGCAGTGAGACATAAACCTACCATCGCCTGACACTCCCCAGGGACTTGGCTTGCAAACTGCAATGCAACACTTGGAGCACAGCAGAGCAATTCACACCGACCTGCAACTTGCTGACTGTAGCATTGTCTTTGTCCTTCCAGAAGAAATAAGCTAGAATATTTAGCTAGATAATCCTAGATTTAATTGTCCCGAGAAACATTTTAATGGGTTAGGAATTATAAAATTGGCAGTCTTTCATTCTCCCTCTTTCTATGATGAAAACTAGATGAAGAAATTATTGAGAAATTACTATTTACAGGTTTCTGTTAAGTTTAGCGTTCAGTCTCAACTGCATCTGTAAACACAGTCATGGCTGCCAAGGGAATAAGGGGAGGAAAAGCTCGAATTCAGTCAGCATGTCCCTCTGCAAACTTGTAGAGCTAATACAAGGTTGTGGATTCCCAACCCAATTTTGACCATTTGATATTAAATTCAGAAGAACACCCGTAGTTCTGGAGTTTGTCTCAGCTTGAACTGAGATAAGCAGGGGAATACTTACTTTCCCTGCTATGTGTATCTTTGGGTATATTTAACTTTAGCTGTAATCTAATAATACAGACTTATTAAATTACAAAAGCTGAAAAATATCAGGTCCTTAAAATTTCTGAAGGGTCACTTAGAATCTCTGCATATATAGTATTGCAAAATTAAATGTTTGTGCATTATAAATCACTTCTGTCTGACAGACTGTAGACATTAAATGAAATAGGATCATTGCATTAGACTTTCACAGGGAAACGTATGCCTTTCTGAATTATGATTTAGCTTTTAAACTGTGACTCTGCTTGATTCTAAGCTACATTATAAATAGAACTTTTAAGAATTTATACACACTTTCATTTGAGGGGGTGTACAAATGTTTCAAGTTAAACATCGTGCTTTGGTTTTGTTTTCTAGCGGTAGAATTGGATCCTAACTATATTAGAGCTTTGCTGCGGAGAGCAGAACTATATGAAAAAACAGAAAAACTAGATGAAGCCCTGGAAGATTATAAGGCAGTCCTAGAAAAAGACCCATCAGTTTCTCAAGCCAGAGAAGCCTGCATGGTAAGCCTTTTTAGTATACTTTGGCCTAACTTTAAACCAAGGTCTTTTCTTTCCTGTTCTAAATATTCAGTGCTGTTTATGCAAGCAGCTTCATATGCAGTGGTGATAACATTTTTTTTGAGACTGAAAGTGTAGTGGTTTTCTCATCTGGTTTTACGTAAGGAATATTACATCAACTGCCACAACTTCCATGACAAGTCTCAGGCCCATAAAGCATAGTCCTCTTTTTACCTTTGTGAAATGAGTGAAAGTAAACACGTGTTCTGAGCTGTAAACGTATAATTGCATGTTTAACTGTTGAATAGTGCGCACACACAGACACGTACTTCTTTCTAGTTTTCTGATCGAGGTGGTTAATTTTATTTATGCGCGTGCTAGAAAAGGTTGCCTGAACCACTGCTGCATTTAGTAGCTATCATTTTAATAAGGAACTGCAATTTCAAAATCAGAATACAAGCATCCTATAATACACTTCTTGCTAGCTGTTTAATTAGTGGCAGTCTGGTTTTCTTTCAGTAGAATTATTTTTGTGATTAGTAAATTTGCAGTTTGAATGCCTTTATGGCATAATTATAAAATAATTTTTTTTCTATTACTCTTCTGTTACAAGAGACAGGGTTGTATCAGTCTGTATCTATGTTTGAGGCTATTTAAAATGTTGATATTTTTTGTTTCTTGGTTTAGCTGTTTTCTGTTCTTGTTCTTTGCTGCACCTTGTGTGTGTGTTGGCCACTTGGAGTTATTCTACTAATAGTGACTGAAGTCTGCTATTAATCTTCAAAAACGTAGGCTTTCACTTGAAGAAAAGAGCACTTTGTGGTTGCAAACAGCACTCTCCTTATTCAGTTACCTTCTTTGTTCTAAAAAAAAAAAAAAACCCACAACAAAATTCTGAAGCTTAGTACTGTGTTCCAATGTCCACTTTCAATCAAATTGCAAATACTTCAGGATTAAACATTTCTTGCGGAACCTTTGCCTTATCTCTGTAAGTGTAAGGAAATGCTTGAAAAGTTTCCTTGGCCTCTAGGATATGTCAGCTTGATTAAAAAAAAGGTGAACCCCTAGCACTTCCTGAACCCCCAACCGAACATGTAAATAATCCTTACTCAATGAGGATTTAGAGTCACTGCCACAGCCTGTTGATTTGAGGTTTTAAGTAATTCTTTGTGTAAAATACCAGCAGGAAGTGATTTTTCTAGTGATATTTAGTGTGTCATTGCTCAGTGTGGAAAATAGCTGTGGATTTGACAAGTTCAGGGAGTCTTTTCACGAGGGTAGTAAGAAGAGAAATCTATTTTGTGCAGAAAGCTCTTCTTACAGGATGCTTGCTGCTCTTATTTGTGATAAGAGGTTCTGAAGGCTGTGTTGAAAGGACAAATGCGGTAGAGATGTGGCCAGACAGCCTGTGGTTTTGAAGGAATATGTGCTAATGAAAGGTAGCCATTATAAAAAGTACAGTGGTGGTCACTTTATCAAAGTGGGAGCTTGAGGTCATGGTAGGTGAACCGTTTGCAAGCACCAGCGCCTGGAAAGAGGTGAGCATCTTCTGCAGGGAAAACAACACAAACTATTCTTTACTTCCATTTTAAGGTAAATCGATGAAATTTAAAATTGCAACTCTTAGTTGGGCACCTAAATCCATATGCCGATATTTGACCTTTTTATATCTGGTTCATTTTTCAAAGGGCATCATTATTTTAGTTAAGCTTCACATCTGAACCTGCAATGTATTCTGCCTCATAAAAAAAAAAAATCATTTGCTTCACCCACCAAATGATCTCTAAACTCACTTTGAATATGTTGATGCAGAAATATTTTTGAAAGGCTTAGGTTTAACTGTTTTGACTCTCTATTTGGGAAAATAAATCATTAGTAGTGATTTCACCCCCCTTCCCCATACTATGGTGTTGTAAGTGACAGATTAGAAACTGCTTTTACAGCATATTAGACAAGAAGCCTTGCCTGAAATTACTTCCTTTGGGACTGGATCAGTTGCACTGATGGCAGAAAAATATTCTGCTTAACTGTGTAACTCCTGTAAGGGTATGGTTTCACAAAACAGCTGAACTGATCTGCTAACTGCCTGCTGCTTCCAGAGCCGCCCAGTTGCTTTCCTTGTGCAAGCGCTGGTGGGAGCTCGTGTCCGACCCCAGGGGACGGCTGGTTCTGTGTATCGGTCTGGCAGACAGCTAACGCTGCTAAAGGGAAAAGTGACAACAAGCAAGCAAAAAAGCCAGCAACCAAACAGCCCCGAAGTAAATACTTTTATATTGCCTTGGCTTTTTGCAGTCAGACAAGCCCTACTGCAAATGCTAGTGAGAAGGAAAGAAGACGTGGTCAAGGCAGTGCAGGAACTGGGGCCATCCCTCTTGGCAGCACCCACCGAGAAGGTCAGTTTACTGTACTGAGAAACAACCCCCTGATGCTTGTTGAATGCATCTGGATGGGAGCAGGAGAGCACTTTATCACCTAGCTCTTGGCAATGGCTTAATAAATGACAGGCTTGTCAAACATCATTACTGCATGGGTAGTGAACGTGATGGGTCCATCACAGTCTAGCAAAGAGTGTTTGTGTTGGCCTTGTTTATAGGCTCCTAGCTGAGACTATGGCTTATTTGATCCAGGAATTCAGCCAAAGACTCTGCTGATGTTTCTAAAGCAAACGATGGGGTTTAGTTTCTGTAGCTTGTACTCTTTTAGCATTAGACTAGCTCCAGAGTGAGGCCTACTGTGATCTAGCCAGTTACTTGGTAAAACAGCATTAGTGTGTAAGGAGTGCATTTTAGCAGCTCATCATACAAAGAACAACTGTGAGGATCAGGCAGATTATGAACCACCAGTCAGGACTCTGCCGATTAAGATTTGGGAACACTGGGTTTTGTACCACTGTAGCTGGTACAAAATGTAGGAAGTTTAAAATACATATGTTTTGGCTGATTGGAACACCCTGACAATGCAGATACTGCCCTTTATACCTCTTGCAAAACCACAATTTTTTTACAGTGAGCATGTTTCCAGTAGTCTCATAACAGAGCTCTTGCTCAGTAACCAGTGGAGATTCCAGCTAGAAGAGCATCATAAACAGTGCTGCTGCTCTTCCTGGCCATCTTTCAGGAACGTTTTAGAATGATCAGTAATTTATTCTTAATTTTTGTAGCTGGGAAGTACAGAGGTTGACCGTTTTGCATACCTTCTGCTCCTTGACCTCATTTTACTATGGCAGAGGCAGAGGCTTTAGGCTCACATGTGGTGCTGAACACTTTGTACAAAATGCTCTCAATTTACACTGCAGTGGCATTTAGGACATTCTGCCCTGAGTTGGTCCTGTTCTTTGTCAAGTTGCAGGGTAGAAGCAGTCTTTTAAGACTGAAGCTTAAAACTCCTCTCTTGAAAAATTGTTAAGGAAATCCTGACTGCTGGTTTTACACTTTTTAAAATATTCATAATAAATCTCTAGATCTCATAATAAAATTCCAGCTGTAATGTTGACCAGATATGTGGGTAACTTATCTAAATATGTAGGAGACTAAGAAGCTTTGCTTTATTGTAAGGTAAAGTGCATTGCTCATCGCAGAAATATCGCAGCAGTTTTTTCCCCCTCACCGGTAATGAAAATGATGCATCAAGAGAATCTGCAAATTAGTTTCAGTCATTGTTAGAGCAAATCTTTCCGTACACAGAAAATATTTCACATACTGCTTTAGGGAATGTCATGATCTTGTTAAATGGCAGTTTAAAAATATGAAATACACAGTAGTTCTTTTCTTTGATTCCTGATTTGGTTGCTGCTCTAAAATTTTACTACTGTTTATATTTCATGGGTAGTGTTTTGATTTAAATCCTAGTGTTGTGCACTGTAGCTACTTTTGACATCTTCGATGCCAAATGAAAGAGTTTGAAATGATAATGTTTTGTGGTCAAAGAATCCCTATTGATGCTTTCCCAGAAAGCGTTTAATTATATAGCATCAATCTTTAGGTTTTATTTTCAGCAGGTGTATAACAGTGTTATGTGAATTCTAGCTTCAATGTGTGTTTTGGAAGGATTGGCAGGACAGATAAAGTTAGTTACCAAAAGAAGCGGTGCTTTGAGATAAGTATCATAGACACCAGATAACAGACACCTTTCTATAGATAACTGACCTTGCAAATACATTTCTGGAGTGAGAAATGCTGAGTCTTTGGAATAGTGGTATTCAGACAGACAAAACATGGAATATGTATTTTAGATGAAGGACTTGTGTCTTTGTTTCCTGCTAAAGCCTAATGTCCAAACGTGAGACATGCACTAAATATAATGCCAAACTCACCCAAGATTCAGCAAACCTCACAGCCACAATACAAACTGAATTTAGAGCCTGGGGATATCCACACATGTTTTGATGCAGGCAGCTTAGGTCCAGATCTGCACCCAACTTAATAAGCCCCTCTGGGTCAGCAGGAGTCAGATGAGGTCTGACTGGGCTAATTAGATCTGGCTCACTGGTGGTGATACTGGGCCTGGGCTGGTTTCAAGCTTAGCTATCCAAATATATCTGTATTGTATTCCTTAGTAGTCAGTTTTCTGGGTTTTTTTTTGGTTGGTTTCTTGTTGGTTGTTTTTTTTTTCCTGGGGTATGCCACTCCTCTTCCCCACTGCTGTAGAAAATGACCTGTATTTGCCTGTGTTCACCAGCGTATCCTGCGTTGCAGAGGAGAGGAGTAGCCAGGCAGCCTCGGCAATGGGCTTTTCTCTTGAGGTGAACATCTTATTTCACTGTGCCAATGGTATCAGGACGACAAACCTACTCACGATGACTGGAGCTGTAGGTGACAGGAAAGGACTAGATTAGGAAATGAATTCTTTAACTGTGTTGAGAAGCCAATTACCACAAGGGAAGTGTATCAGGAGTGAATTCCTTACCTGTTACCAGGGGCTGCAGCGGTAATCAGTTTCCTGATAGCACCACTGCAGCACGTCTTACTTGCTGTGACTTCCACAAGAAGAGACAGCATAGTTATAATTGCATGCAGAACCGCCAGAATTATACAGTGGTAAGCAGAGTATAAAAGCTTGAAAAATATAAAAAAGATGTATAAAAAGTTACTATCATTTGTAATATATTTTGGTTTAATATTGTATTTAACGGATGTATAGAAAACGCTAAATTTAAATGATACAATGGTAAATTGTATTAACTACGACTAAGTAGTGAATATAAAATTCTAATTGAAAACTATCGTTGCAATCATAGAGCAAAACATTAGTACTGTGAAAGGATGGAAGAGGAGCCACAGCTGTTCTAGGCATAAATGGGAACCTCAAATCATTAGGAACGCATAGATCATACATAATGCATATTAGAAGCATGTGATGGTGCAACAGATTTTAAGACTGGTGCCAGTTCTGACGTGGGAAGAAGCATGTTAATGAACTGTTACTTGGACTAGTATCTTGCTGAGGATGAACTGGGGGAGTTCCCTCCCCGTGACTGATTGCCAAGTCAAGGCCCTCATTTGTAATAGCCCATCCTCCTTAGCTCTAGGCCATATATTGTGTAATAAGATGCTGCTCATTAAACTATGTCCTGAAGTTCATGGACAATTAATTAAGCGATCTTCTGATAAAATATTTGTATTTAGAAGACTTTAGTGTTTTCAGTGTGGATTTGCCGTAAGTATGACGCCACTGAGAACTGACTTTATGGAAGTTTTCCTCATTATATACCAGTGTTTATGTTCAGAATTCAAGCGCTGTGCTTGCTTAGTTGCTTGAGCCTCTCTTAGCAAATTTAATGAATGCAGCAGAGGAGACAGGGTTAAAATACACTTTAATTGTAAGCCTCTTAAATTCCACAAGCTTTCCAGCTAAAATCCCAAGCAAATAGATCAGATCTGTTTTTCAGCAGTAAAAATGTATGTCTGTATGAAACCTGCACTCACAAGTTACAACTTACTCTTTATGTGAACTTATGTCATCGGATGAATTACAGGTTTCCAAAATAAGATGAAAGGGTGGCTTGAATAAGGATTCCTTTTAAGCCATAAAGAGTCTATCCTGGATATGTGTATGACAATTCTGAAAGCATAAACAATTTTTATCTCTCTCCACAGCGATTACCTAGACAAATTGAAGAGCGGAATGAAAAATTAAAGAAAGAAATGTTAGGTAAGTAGCATGTATGTATAACTTGCATAATAATCTAGAAAAAAAAATGCATGAGTAGAATCTCTCATATAAAATTTAAAGAAGGTAAATCTTAAAGGAAATACTTCTGTGTTAAAAAAACTCCTGATTTCTGTCTAGCTCTCTATTTCTTGGTTTCACCTACAGTAAGTTCTGGCCAAATAATTCTCTCATACAGAAAAATTTATTAGTTACATTTAAAGAAAGAAATACTCAAGACCAAAAACAATGAAATATCAATGCATGTAGAAGCAGGGGAAAATGGTTTGAAATAGACCAACTGCTCTGCCCTCTCTTTCTGCAAGTAAACCTTCAAAAGAAACATTCCCGTGAAAGGGATGAAACAGGGTTTTCACTAAACCTTTAAGTAAAAGAAGTCAGCCAGCTGTAACAGCTGAGCATGTTGGATCTTGTGTCTGAAGAAATAACTCAGGTTCTTTTTGTAGCATTTCCAACCTATAGACCTCCATGTCTTCATGTTTACCTTGATTTATATAGTATTTAAGTTCTGTTTGTGTGGAGGCTGAATTAGACCTACTTTGTGTTACAAACAGGCACCTGGCCTTGCTAGGAGTGGAATTAGATTTCCTAACTTTGTAGCTTGTTGCCTCTTGACTTTTTACAGTTCTATTACTATTGACTCTACTTGCTTGTAGAAAAGAGAATTTAATGAATATAACTCATTTGAATGTATGTGCCCCCATCATCGTGTTGTATGGTATTGTTTGGATAATATCTTAACTGAATTGATGTATGTCAAAAGGATAACTACTTAAATAAGATTGCCCAAGCAATATTGGTTTTCATGTGTCATCTGAAGTATAAAGCACTTCCTTGCACCACTCACAGCATTGTGGTTAAACTAACAGTTCTGGGGAGAACCTCCTTCCCAGAAAAACTGCTGTCAACATTGTCTGCTGTCTCCTAGATAACAGGGATGTTAATTCTTACAGGTTCAGGCACTAAGTAAGCCGATCTGACATTCTGGTGCTTGTTAAAATTAGTTTCATTTTTTTTACATAATCTTTTCATTTTTCCTGTTTAGAAAATCCACAGAAAAGAGCGTGGACAAATGGCAGTATAAGATAAAGAGAAGCTAACTGTACCTAACCTGTTTCAGAAATAGCTTTCGCTCATTCTAGGTGTGACAAGTAGTAAATGAAATGTTATTTTAACATGAGTAGGCTTTGAGGGTTTGGGTCAGGAAAGGGGAAGACAGTGCTTTGCTATTCTGCAGAGAATCAGGTTAAATAAACTCTGTCTGGCACACTGTAGCTCTAATTCTTAAAATATTTGGGAAGAAGAGACTGTTTCAAGAGCTTATGCTGAAGCTGCTATTTTCTTTAAAATTTTTTTTTTGTCGCTGTGCAGAGAGTCTGATTAGCTCTTGCTTTCTACCTGTTTTGACCTCGTAAAGTTGCAGTGAGGCTTTCTAGAGATTTACATCATCAGATTCTGTTTCCACCATTGTATTTAGAACAAGCCATATATAAAGAAGGTTAAGCGTGATAGTGCTATAAAATAACAAATGCAGAAAATCTCCAGAAGGATCATGCCTATTTGTAGGGCATGGGGTGGGTTTCAATGCAAAACAATATGAAAACAATTCCTGATCTTTTTTGAACTTTCCTTCTGTACTGTTGTTACCAATGTCTAAAGGCCTCACTAGTCACAAGGGACTATACTGAAATGGTAAATGCAGCTTTATAAACTGCCATTACAAACCTAGTTCTTTACTGCTGATTTTTGCCAGAAGTTCAGACTAGATGTGATCTTTTTAAAAAGTGTTAAGTTAGGATTTCAGTGGCAGCTGGGATTTCAGAACTGAACTAACCTTTTGGGAACCGGTGCAGACTGTGTAGATTGGGACTCTCAAGAAAGGAACCCCTTCTCAATGATGTTGCACATACGTGCAAGGAGATACACTGATGCTTACTGTTGCAAACAGCCAGGAAAACCAGATGAAGAGTGGGGTAGTCCAGTGTATAACCCTATGTTCATCCACAACCTTTGCATGTGATAAGACTCATATAAATTGTCATACATAGTCTTAAAATTAGATGGTGTCAATTGGGCAGGTGGTATTTTATTCTTAGCACTGCTTGCGATCAATAGTGTAACATAAATTGAGGATTTTTTCTGTAATACGTTCTCTTAATAGAACACTTGAAATTAAGTTAGGAATATGGGCAGCACCAGACTTACTTTTTTAAAGTTTTACAAAATTCCTTGTATGTTGTCAGTAAGAGAGATAGCAGTGATGCCATGGGTCTAATGATGAAGGCCTGGGAAGGAAATGCTTCCCAAGGTTTAGAAAATGCTGTTGTTCCGTCTGAGGTCAAGGAAAAATCCTTCCAGTTGAAGAAGAGGGATTAGATGGGAGTTCTGGGAGGAGTAAAAGAAGAAAAACCTGATACAGTGTGGTGGTTAAGAGATTTCTTTGGATTTTTTTTTTTGTTGTACAATGTATTTGTTTTAAGCTGTTTCAACTTTTCTTTTTCGAGAATTTTGTTAATGCTATTTACCAACTGAGTACTGTGTCAAGATAGACAATTGCTTGTGCTAATCTGTGAGGTTATCTGACTGCTGGTTAAACAGTGCCAGGTGTCCAAGGATTCGTTCTTCTCACAGGGGACTCGGCTCAGGTCTCTGGGTTGTACCCCAGATTTTTTCACTCCAGGAGAGCAAGTCAGATGCACGCTGGTGTTAACGCTAATCATTTCAGGGTAGGCCTGGTCCAGGAGCACTGACACTAAGCTTAAATTAATTACCAACAAAATCTCTAGAAAGTATGTCACACTTCATTCTTTGGCTCCTTTGAAGTTTGGATATTGAATCGAATTCTTATTTTAGTCAGTGGATCAGTCAGAAACGTTGTTTTTTCTAGGCTTTTATTCTTTTAACTAAAATTTAAGTCCTGGTATACCCAAGTAAGACCGTCATGAAAAGCAGAGCTGTGTACAAACAAACCAAAATAAATGGAGTGTATCTTCCTCCTTCCCCAAGTGTGTTTCCTGTTTTCCAGTGCTACAGCTCATTACCACATAGTTTGTCAGAAGCTGAAACCACTTCTTAAGTGATTGTGTGTAAATAAATCAGAGCACACATTCTTGGCTGGATTTTTATTCCAGACTACCTCACTGCGAATTCTTGTGTGCAAGTGGTAGTGCATGTGATCGATGGAGTTGATGTCACTAGAAAAAGCATGTTTGTTGCCAAACCAAGTCCATTTCTGCTACGTGTCCTGCGAGGGTCTAACTTTTCCACAGCTGACATTTGTATTCAAATTATTTTCATATTTTCCGTCCAGCCTTTGCAGGTTAGTGCTGCCACTTGCCACTGAACTTCGTTCAATATGAACTAACCTTTGAGTTTCACATTAATGAAAGCTTAACTTACAGCACACTTTAAAAGAAGGTTTTAAATCCATGTGGCTCTGCCTTTACGCTTCCAGAACGTGAGCGTCCGCTGCCTTAGTAATTGCCCAGAACGTGAACATTCACTGACTATTTTGTGTTCTTTTTTATTTCTCTTCTGACTTGAAAGGCAAAGATTTCCAGCTATTGTGCAACAACCTAGTCTTGTTTAGAGAAACTAATTATTGTGATAACTAGAGCCAGCTCCTTTGGGGAGAGGATGTGAGAAAAGGGGAAGCTTGGAATAGTTTGAGCAAGGTTTAGCAGCTTGAGGGCTGGGACAATATTAAGTTTCCTGCATGGCTACAGGGGAGCCGAGTATATTGGAGATTTAAAAATAATGGGATGGAACATAAGCCAGTCTGTGTAACTCATCTTATACACACAGACTTCATCAAATCTAATTAAAAACTGGTGGGACTTTCAGCTTAAGATAAAAATGAGTGCAGTCCAGAAAACAGTGAAAGGTACTTGATTATCAGTGTGATTAATGGCAAGGCCTATCAGAGCGTATCACCTGGGCCTTTCTGCCAATAAGAGGTTTTTCCAGCTACATGAGATCAGTAAAGATATTTATTAGGTTTAGTGCCTAATGAGTTAGATTGGTTTCGGGGTGGGGTTTTTTTTTATATATTGAAGGGTCTGTTGTATTTGCAACTAATCTGCTAAACCCCAATACTATATATAGGGAGGTCACTTTAAATAGTTCAAACCCGAGCAAATACACTGTTACTTTTAGTTCAGTCCTCACCATTTAGGGAAGGGAAAAGATTTGCTCTCACTCTCTTAATTGCTTAAGAAATGTTGTTGGTAATACAGAAAGTTATACAAAGATGAGACCTCATGCGGAAATTTGTCTTTTATCCAAAAAAACCTATTAACATAAACAACATCTAGCTTTTCAGCTTCCAAACCCTGCATTAACACCAGTAACTACACTGGAAGAATTGCCAGAAAGACAGAATAGCAATTAATTTTGGCTGTTACATCTTAATGTAAATCGTGAGAAATCTCTTTGTGCGTCTGCCTTTTGCAACAGGATGTAACGTTGCAGGTCAGGTGAGTAATGAATCACAGGCTTCTGAGCCCTGAATTGATTTTTACCAGTTAGTTTTCTCTTTAACCTCTGAATGTCGCTTTGCCGAAGAAACTTAACATGCTGGAGTTCCAGCTGATAAGTAGACACAGGCTCTGTAAAATATAAAGAACAAAATCTATGAAAATCCAGTCTCAGGGAAGAGGATGTGACCCTGCTCCAGGACGAGTGAGTGTCTGGCTGCTGAGAACTCTTTGCAGCTGAGTCACAACTCCACATGCCTTTTTCCTTCCTTCAAGCACAGTCCCTGCTTTAAGAGAGCTTTTCTTTGGGGGAGGGGGAGGTTCCACTTAACTACAGATCTTAATTTAGGGATGAAAGGAGAGTGGGGGAGGAGGAAATAGTGCTTTCCTACAATGATGGGTTTATATGAGCCAAGACAGCAGGAGCAGTGCTTTGGGCTCGAGTTCCCGGAAAAGGCAAGGCTTTCTGCTTCATTAACAATTTATTAAATGTAGCTGCACCAAAAGGCATTGCTGTATGTCGATTTCAGTGATAGAACAGGAAGGTGACCTATGACTGTATTGTTTCAATTATTCAGTCACAGTGAGATGAAGAATAAAGTATTAAATATATCACATAGTCTTTAGCTTCTCCTAAAGAGCAGGCCTAGCTTCAAGCAAGAATACCAAGGCAGTTGTTCTGTGTTTATTGGCTCCAGTATGACCGGAAAAGAGCCATCGTACTAACTCCAATTAGAAAAGACCTTTCACAGTTTCCTGAAACGGGCAAACTGGTCTGCCTGCTCCCGAGGCAGCTGCGGGGCCTGGGTAACTTGTGAACTGTGCAAAGCCCCCTCCAGCAACCCCAGACCATGCCAGGGCTCTTCCACCAGCAGACAAAGACACTTCTCACCCGGAACCTGAAGCTTAACAATGACCAAATGTTTGTCTAGAAGTACAATAGCAACTATTCATCCCAGTCAGAGAGATGCTATGAACAACTTTATAGTTCTATAACCAAAATGCTTTTAGAATGCAGTATAAAATTATGAACTTAATAGTTAACTTCGCTTAAACAGGATGTAGCTTAAAATAAAACCCCACCACTGGTACAAAGAAGCTAATCCTACCTGAGCCACTCACTGGAATGACTTTGGCCAGATCACTCAACCACCTCATCTGTTAATCCAAAAAGGAAAAAAAAAATCAAATTGAGGAAAAATCCTTCCACCAACTAGCTGCTTTTGTAGGCTACGGTTGTCTTTTCTTTCCCTGCGTAATGCCATTTCCATGCTGACTCTCAAAAACTCATCTTGCTTTAAAATAATTACACACATCTCTGAAAGATACGCAGGTGTGAAGCAGCACTTCAATGTAAGATCGTAGTTATTTTGGCATATTTAGCAGTACTGTAGTAATGCCAGCTGTTAGTTTCTTTATGCAGGACCGAAACGTTCCTTAGATTAAAATCTTTACATTTTTCACCAGCTATTGTTTCTTTTTGTATTTTCTGTAATTGTGTTCAAAACAGCTTCCCCCGCCCAAAATTCAATTTTGGAAATGTGATAGAAAAAAAATAGCATATTTTGTTTTGCGGTGATGGTGTTTAATGTGTCTTCAACTGTTGCCAGATTTTAAGAGACAAGGGGCACACTTCCATGGGATAAGTTCAGACTTGAATATAATTTCTGTTTTGAGAACAGGGTTTTCAAACAAACAAAAAAACTTAGGAAAAACAAAGAAACTAAATAAGTGTTTATAGGACTTTGCAGTTAGATTCTAGTATGTTAGCTTAGAAATAGAAAGAATAGAATAACAGAAGTTCCTCACGATGCCTTGCAGAAAGCACACACGTGCAAGGAGGAATAGGTGTGGCATTTGCACATTTTGGTTATGTGATTGTGACTACTTCAGTTGCTCAACTGAAATTCCTGTGTGCCAGCTGTTGTTGTCACTTTTTCCCTACCATGTGCATGCACAAAACTCCTAGGAAAACAAAATCCATTGCCTTGAAGATCTGCTAAAGGTAGAAAGCTTTGTGAAAGGTGGTGTGTAGCCAGTGGATGCAAACCTAGTGTAGGCTTCAACTTGTCCAAACTCCTCCTGTTTGTTCTTTGGGAAATTAGTCTCCAATTCTGTACCAAAGCCAGGAGGAAAATAATGTTTTCCTTGGAAAACTGACCATCTTCTTCCTTTGGCTTGTTGTGCCAGCGGCTCAGTTTGTGTTCAGCCAACATTCAAGTTGTTACCTCTGCTTTGTGTTTAATTTTATGCATTTTATCTATTCTATCATCTCTGCATAGATACGCATTTGTAAAAAGGATATCCTTTTGTTGCCGATCCCCTTTTATCGGTGGTAGCAAGATTCGCTTTCTAGAGTCAGAAAGCACGTATGATACATCTATTGATAGAAATCTTTAGGTTTTATTAACTGTCATACTCTATGTATATTTAACAATGCTTGTTAAATAATAGCTGCTTAGAGCTCTGAGCAGCAGTAAGTTCATCCTGGAGAACTGTAGTTCTAGAAGTGAGTTAATGACGTCACGTCACACAACATCACACTGAGTTTTTCTGCAGGGAAAATGGCTGTAAAGTTCTGTGCTTCAGGTGGAACTGCTGAGTTGCAAGGATGAATTTGTTTTATTTCTCTTTATATCAATATCTAGATTTAAAAAGGGAATTTTAATATTTACAAATGAGCAGTTTGAACTTGGGCTTTCATTGTGTCTTTTGGTAGTCTAGGAAACCAGGCAGTTGTAATATTCTTGATCGTTTACAGAGCTGTAGCTGCATCTAAAACACAGAACTGAAGACTTTGTGTTAGAAAATTGAATGTTGGCAGCTGTAAGTATAGAGGAGACCAGTGCTTTGCTGTGAGCTGTTAAACTCTCGTCTCTCAAGAGCTTATAACTGAGGAAATAAGGTGCTTCTGGTAAGCTATAACCACACAGCCATGATGCTCTGCAGCCCCAGGGCTGCCTGACAAACCACTCAGAACCAGCACGGTGATCTGTTTTCAAACCCAAAGCTGACAGTAACTACATCACAATTGGTTGGGTTTTTTTTTCCATTCATGTAATAGCCTAAATATTCAACAAACTGCAGACATTTCCACAGCATTTACCTTAAATTAGTAGATAAATTCGTAGAGCTGGGCTGTGTAGTTGGGCATAATTCAATGGGAGCTTTCCCTCTGCTTAATACTTAACGTGTTATCTCTCCTTTCATTGTAGGCAAACTGAAGGATCTTGGGAATTTGGTTCTCCGCCCCTTTGGCCTGTCAACAGAAAATTTTCAGATAAAACAGGATTCATCAACTGGTTCATACTCTATCAATTTTGTTCAAAATCCCAACAACAACAGATAACACGAATTCAGTCTAGTTCTGCTGGCTTCCAGGCTTCACGACCGTGTGCTTGCACGTACCAGTAAAAGGATTCAGCAAACATTCTTCACGCTCCCCGAGTGAAGATAAGACTTAAGCATACTCATTTCCCTGCTTGTGAGATTACTTACAATGTGGATGTAAAGCAAGTCATTTGACTTCTCTTAGTGATAACTGTGTCCAGTGTGTGATAATTTTTATTTTTTATTTTATGTTTTTTTCCTTCCCTTGCAATGTTTGGCTTGTCCAACAGTCAGGGTCATTGTTTTGGCCCATTCAATTGCTGGCAACAAAATTCTAGCAAGCAATTCTGTTGAGTCAAATGCCCATACACCTGTAGCCAAGAACAAAGCCTTGGAGAATTAATGAATCTAGCAGAAGCCCTTCTCCCCCCTCAGCAAGTGGATATGAGTGACAACATGCATGGAAGCAAGCCAGCCTCTTCTGTGGAATAGTTTTTCTTTGTAATAAAGGCTTGGTATTTCTGTTGGTTTGGTTTGTGAAGTTCTTTCCTTATTTGAGTTCTTCCCATGGTGGTATTATTGTTAAAAGTGCTTATAGTCATCCACAAACAACATACTTGCAAAACATTAATTTGAAGCATTTGATTTTGTTGTCTTGCTTATAGCAATATCAGTAAATTAACCTCAGGCCACCCTTATAAGACAGTTTGTTTACTTATTCATTTTTCTGAAGGCAACAAGGAGTTTTTGTGCCTAGATATATATATATACACACACTCTTTGTAATGGTACCATAAAATTAGATAGATAAATCTGCTTGACTAAGATTCATTTCTATTACAGATATCCATAATGGCAAACAAGTAAGCGACGTTAAAGTTGATTGCAAAAGATTTTCATAGTATACTACACCTTGAAGACTTTAAAGTGTGTGTATATATACGTGCTGTTGAAGTAGTTCATTCAGATTTTGGAGAAAGGGTGTTTTTTGTAATTACTACTTAACTGTTTTTTACAATGATGCTGATACGTTTACATTGGAGGCAGATTTTTCAGTTGTCTCCATGGAGATCTCAATACATAATTTAATTAAATAATCAGTGGTGGCTCTCTGTTGGCTATTGGTTGTCAGATTTATTTCAGGAAGCCTCTTTGTGTGTACTTAAGGACTGAAATTATAGAGCTCCAGTCTATACACTGATACGCCTGAAAGGAACAGTCTCTCAAGCTAAGTAGTTCTTGGTGCTTTATTTTCATTTTTGTCTCTCCAGCTCTGGAGGGTTTTTTTGATTGTTGTTTAATTCTGTCCTGCTGCATTTTTGGTTTTGACTTTGTGGTCATCTGTTTGTTTGTAAACTATCTCAACTCTGCAGTGAGTATGTAATAAGTCTATAGGAATTAAAATGTCATTGTCAAAAGAAGAAAGAAGCCCTAATTCACAGTGAGACCTGTGCAGCTTTTAACATCTTCTGCGTAATTAAAATGTCACTTAAGTAAATAACAGCAAACAGCCTCTAGGATTACCCCGTGCTGAAACTGTAACTGTGCCATGCTTTACTGGAGTAAACTTTCTAACGTGCAAGGCTGAATCTCCTTTACTAACACAGTTTGGGCAGGTGGGGGGGTGGGTGGGAGGTTAACAAAAGGTTTTGCTGTGGGGAGCAGGCAAAAGAGGGGTTTGCCAGCAGAGACTGGTGTGACAGGCTCCGGTACCCAGGCAGAGGGCTGAGCCTGCCTGGGCACAGCTGGGACAGAAGTGTCTCACACCCAAGAGGCTCTGCAGGCCCAGGTGGGCTAATTAGCTGTAAACCATCTCTGCTTTCTCAACTGAGCTCTTCAGATTCGGGGCAGGCTTTGTGGGTTGGGCACTGTTGAGACTAGTGTAAATGTTAATAATCTTTCCTGAAAGCTGGAACACTACAGAGCAAAGGTGTTCAAGCTGCATCCGAGGAGCCCTGGGCAAGGGCAGTGCTGGGCTGAAGCTCATACGCTTGGCTCGTGCCCTGCCAGGCACTGGGGTTTGTGTGAATCACGCTGCTCCCCTGCTCCTGCACTCTTACTGGTGCAGGCTCCAGGCTGCCTGAAGTGGGAGAAGTGGCTGGTCCTGGAAGCAGCACAAGGTGTCTGCACCTGGAGCTGGGCAGCACTGTCACTCCTGAGTGACAGCAGTGACTTTACAAGGGGCTGACGGGGGGAAAAGGAGCTCAGCCACACTTTTGTCTCATTTGCCAACATTGGGCACTAGTCCTGCGGCTCAGAGTGGGAACCAGGTCAGGTCTGTGCCCTGGGTCTCGCTCCACTGCAACATGCTCCACCCTTACAACATGCATACATGGAAACACTTTGAAGCTACTGTAGATACTTTAAATTTTTATATATCTTTGTTATTATCAATTAATTGCTATCTTTGCACACACTGTGTATGTATCTGTTCTTTAGCAGCGTGTGGCTGTTGTGCAAAGTTAGAACCAGTGGCTTTTAGCAACCTGTGACTTGCCTTCCAAATGAGTTCCATCCTTCCCTCCATCTTGTTCCTGCTTCACATCTTTAAAGGGCTGGAGGGCTCCAAATATGCCTTCTTGGGGTGGACACTTGTTAACTTACTCTGGAAAATAAAAGCACAACAAAACTTTTGAAATTACTACCTGCTGTACAAACACAACATCAAGTAAATGTGCAGCTTCCCAGCTGGATGCCTGGTGTGAACCTGTAGTCTTAAAATGAGGGGGAAGAACAACAGAAGGTGAAGGACTGCAGCTGATTTGCTTTCCACACTTGTGTTTGTCATTTAATTGCATTGTGTGAAAGAGGCAGGTTGGTTAGTGCTACTGGAAATGGGGCCCAGTGTTCCCGGAGACTCTCTGGGTCATTCCTACTCAAAAGTGCCACTCTCCAGCTAAACCAGAACCCTCTGAGATGTGTTGTCTGCCATCGCAGCAAGTTCTTCTCTAGGTAAAATTCCAATTAATTGCCTGAAGTAAGTCCTTTTACATTTTCCAAATCCTGAGCAATTGCATTCATTTTGCTTTTTATCTTTAAGGGATTTTTTTTTTTAGATATCTATCTAAACTAGTCATCACAGCTGTCACCAGAAAGGTAATTGGTACTTTCTCCTGGTGTAATTGGCCGCAGTTCCAGCGCAGTGCCAGGCTGGTTTGAGTCACATGTTAAGCTGACAACCTCCAATAGGAAAAAAATGTTTTATGAAACATAATCTTTTAAATATAAGTGCTCTTAAACCAACAAGTTCCTTGCTAATTTGTTCCAATAGTTACTCACCCTTATTGTAATGAGCACGTGCCTTTTTTCCATGCTGCGCTGTCCTCAGCTCCCAGCCTTTGTTCCTCCTCACTCCGCCTGCAAAATAAAAACCATGCAGTACCTGGCCTTTTCTCCCTGAACATCAGCAGAGCCATGAAGATCCTGTTGCTCCTCCCCATCACCTGAAAAGACGGGGCTGCTTTACGGCTCTCCCTACAAAGAACTTTCTCCAGGATTTCCACCATGCTTGTGGCTCAGATTTTCCTTTTTTTGGCATCAGAACTGCCACTGAGGTTTGTCTCTCTCCTGCTCTATACAGAAGGCACAACATTCTTCCTCATTCTTCCTTGTTTACACTCTCAGAGACTGTCTTAACCCTTCCGGCATCAGAGGAGCTAAGTTTTAGGCCTCCTTCAGCCTTTTCTGGGATAGTGAGATACAGACACACACACACCCCCTTTCCTGCAGCTGTGGACAACATTTTCTTCCTTTGTTAACGCTAAATTAAGTCACGCTTTGTTTGGCAGGCCTGCCTTCCTCAGCAATGTGTGTTCTTCTGTGTGTCTTCCCACCAGGCTGCTGCTCACTGGCAGTGAGATGACTTCTTCACTCAGACGCGGCATTTCTCAGTCGCTGGTAAAAGCATCTCGCGTTACAAGCTCTAGCAGAATTTGATTTGAGCAGAATCTGGCAGGAGATGTCCCGGTGGCAAACGGTTTGAGATCTGCCAGGGAGACAATATCTCACTCCACGTTTTCTGCTGGAGCTGGCCCTCCGTACGGCCTGCGCAGGCCGCGGGGTGCCCCGCCAGGCCACGCGCCTTTGCGCTTAGACTCACTAAACCGCCTCGAATGACAGGGTCTGCTCCTGATGGATTTTAATTGTATGTTTGACCTTTCATTCTTTATTATTGGATTTCTGGTCCTGTTTCAGACTCCTACCCCTGATGTCGGATGATTAACCGGCCTATATTTACCTGGGTCTTCACCCTGGCCCCCCGTCCCCCGCTGACCTGTCTCCGTACCCACACACGTTAGAGGCAAAGAAGCGGGTGAGCCCGACTGGCTGCTTTAGGTGAAACATCTGGGCTTATTTTCAGTCCCATCACTGTCCTGACTGGGCACTAATGGAACGGCAAACACAGCAACCCACTGGCTGCAAACTGAGAAATATCTAACACCAGTACTTTTACGCTTGGCAACAAGCCGTTGCCTTTTAAGCACTGCTTTTGTTCCTAATAGCTTAAAGTTTCTCTTGTATCATCCTTATCTTTGTTAATCGTGCCTTTTTAAGCTCAGGTCCCGGCTGGCCTCTCGCTTCTCTTCCCTCCCCTTCTCCCAGGTCTCCTCTGGGACCAGCGCCTCCAGCAGCACATCGGCCCAGCCCCATTGAGCCACAGACCACCGCCTCAGCCCACTTGTGACCGTGGGCCCTCAGTGCCAGGCTGGCAGGCAGCTCAGCTGCACCGCCTCCAGTATAGCTGCCTGCTCTGAACTGGGGTTACTGGAGTGCCCAGCGCTGAGGCGGGTGCTATAAAACACGGACAGCCCAACCCATTGCAAATAAGGAGGAACCAACAAAGCAAAGTCCATCAGTTTTCCTTAGAAAAAGAATAAAAGCAGGCCCAGGGGATCAGCTCAGGTCCCAGGGCACCCTCAGGGGGTGTAAAACCCCCACCGGCTCTGCCAAGCCCCCAGGAACGTGGTGCTCCTGGGCAAGGAGGTTTTTCCAGCTCTTTCTGGATGGTGACTGTGAGAGTCCCGAGGCCTGGCCTTCAGAGGAGCTGAACGCTTGTAGCTCCCTCAACCCCACCAAAGATTTGGGGGATTTAGCCTCTCTTAAAATGAAAACAAAAAAGCAGCTCCCCATTCCCATCGTAAGATCTGGCTGCCAAACCAGCAGCGCTACGCGAGGCGGCAGGAGGCAATCCTGGGAGAAGTGGCCATGGGACTGACACACACCGTGCCCACAACTTGTCGTAAGCCCAGCGCTGCCAGTGTCCCCCCACCACCACACGCAGGGATCTGAAATCTCCCAGCTCATCACATTGGGATATTTAGGATTTGACAAAGCACCAAGTTTTAAAGCCAAATCCTTCCTTCTCCCATTAGCACATTTCAGCACAAAACTTCCTTAAGATCCACCTACCTCTGATTAGCACAGACAGCCGGAGAGAAAGGAGAAGCTGCTGGTCACCAGTTCCTGGGCTTTAATTAGCTGTGTTATTCCCAAGGGATCACTGCAACAGCCAAGCTCTGTTGCTGGCTGCTGCGGCCAAGAACCAATTATATCAAAGTGCCAGCTCTTTTTAACAGTAGGTAAAGATGTGTAGGGGCACATTCAATGTGCAGCGTTAATACCTTGCTCATTCACAAGCTTCCCCTCTTTGGAAAAACCCCAGCATTTTCTTGTTCAGCAGCTTCTTTTTTTTTTTTAAACCTGCGCAGCCTCCTGCTCAAAAGGGTGTAATTACCGGGGAGTATCTATTATCTGGTCAGCCCCTCTGCCTGCTGAGGCACAGAAAATTGTCAGGATTTCGGCTGCCATGGCCTTAAGCCAGAGTCATTACAGCCTACCCTGACAAAGCAAAGTCCTTTATGGATTAAAGGCCCTAAAACAACTGAAAACTAAAATAAACCACATTTTTGTGACTGTGCGTCTTCCATGGTAATCCCCCCAGCTGGAAACCTCAACATTTGCAGCCACAACTCCAGCCTGGAGTCCCTGGACCTGCCCATTTCTCATCTGCCTGTTCCCGAGAAGACGATTTACAAAGCCAGATTCCTTAAGCGGACGCGGCAGGAATAGGTTTGCCTTTCCTAAGTGGACTCTGGTCCTGGCTCCCAATGCTGCCTGCACCGTCCCTCCGCTCCCTGCAGCGACGGGACGGGCACCGGTCTCTGGGTGCACAAGTGTGGGATCCTGAGACTGCTGACCAGGAACGGGACCCTCCACCAGTCATAGTAAATGAGACTTCAAGTGCTCAGGCTTTAGTCACATCCAGGATGAACGCATCGTTGGGCAGGTTATTTCTGCTCCGTTTCTGCCTCTGGCATGTGAAACGCAGCCCGGCCCGGTCCCAGCAGTGCAGGAGATGCTCCTGAGCAACAGCCTCCTGCAGACAGACACATCAGTGAAGAGGGGGGGAAATGGTTTTATCTAGTCTGGGCAATAGCTTCGTGCCAGGCTGCTGGACCAGCTTCCTAAACGTATTCCTGGAGCAGTGCTGGCAAGTGCCAAGCGGTAAAACAGGTCCCTGGAGAGGCAGCGGGGCTGCGGGCTCTGCCTAATTGCATTTGAGCACAGCTTCTGGGAAATGCATCTTTCTTTATCCCAGCGAAGGCTGTTACATTTTCGTTAGCTCGTTTGGCTCTGGCCTCCGTCGCGGGGCACTCCTCTACCTAAGGAAAGTAGGATTGCAGCAGTTGGAAACTTTGGGAAGGGAGAAAGCTGTCAGATTTACTGCTTTTGGCCACAGCCCCTGACCTGCCCTTGAAGCGACAGTTCTCCCTGTGCCCCAATGTACCTGTGTGTCCCTGCTCCAAGCTCAGACTCTGCTGAGGCCACGGCACTTGCAGCCAGCAGCAAGTTTACTAAGCCAAGATGTGACCGATGGCTTCTGATAGGATTTTGCAGTGTTAATGGCACAGCATACGGCGTACAGCTACCCCGGCCCCTCTTCTCACAGCTCATTCCCAATCTTGTCTTTCTCAAGGCAAACAGAGCAAACTGAGTGATTCACGAGAGGATAATGCATTTCTATCTGTGTGGTGTTAGTATTTCTGGGATCTTATATTTAGCATAGTCCAGTATACGTCCTTTTACACTCTGGAGCCCCCAGCCCCTTCCTCTGATGCCTCAGATGCTCCAATGTTTGAACGAGCCCTCCAGCAGGCACCGCCTCAGTTTAATATTTAACGACCAAGACAACCCCATTTGGAAATTCCAGTCCCTAAGCTCTTAAGATGAGGAGCTTTTCACTGAAAATCTGGATTTCAAAATTAGAACTATTCCTCCTGGGCTCTGAATATTCACCCCAAACACTAAACACTCCAAAATCTTCTGCAAGGGCATCCAGCCTGCCCGGCGCAGAGCTCCCATGGCTTGTGCTCCAAACCCAGCCAGGAAGGAAAAACGAAGACCACAGAAACACTCAAGGGAAAAAAGCAGGAACAGGCCAGAGAATGCGGGTTAAGACCCAGGAGCCAACCCTGTAGGAACCAGCACACAAGGTGATCCTTTCCCTGCTGCCACCCAGCACAGGCTGAAGCTCCCCCCGCGCTGCCTTCAGAAAGCCTCCCTGCACTGAGAGGGAGAATGACAAATCCACCCACGATGACTAGAACAAGGCCGTGTGGGCAAAATTTAAAAATAAATGACGGCAGCGAGCAGCAGTTGATACCAAGGCCATAGGCACATATGTGGCCTTGTTTCTGCCCTGGCAGTTGCTTGGAGCCCTGCTGGTGCTGCTGCGCCGCGCTGCTGATGCTCTCTGCGCACTCGTTAGTATTTGGCAGCTCGAGCATCGCTGTGCCTGCGACTGAGCAGAGGGACGGGCTGCTTTTCAAACGGGCTCAGGTTCTCTGCCGGGAGAACCTCACAACGCGCAGCCACACCTCACCCTCCGGAGAATCGTTCCAGCCTGGCGGCATTCCCAGCTTCCCAGAAAGTGCAGAAGCATGAGAGGGACCTCACCGTGCAAATCGCAGCAGCCCTTGCACTCTCCGTAGCTGGGGAGGGGGTGGGGAGGGAGGCTGCAGCCGGGGAGACTGGCTGGGGGAGCAGGAAGGCAAGGCCAGCGTATCCCTCGTGTGACCACCCCGGCCACAGAGGAGGCTTCAGGCAGGCGACTGCCCCTGTCCTCCCACCACCTCTGCACCGCAGAGCGCTCACACATAACCAGTGTGAGTGTCTGAATCTACCCCATCACCTCTGGTACTGGTCTACCCAGTATCTCCTTAAGAAATCTGCCCACTGGTCTCCCCCTAAAAGCAAGCCCATTTCTCTGTAGCGACGCCTGGGCTTTTAGCTGGCAAGCTCTCCCACAAAACCCTCCTGCGCCAGAGCTGCACCGAGCAGCTGCTCCCTGCACTTTTGCCCTCATTAAGTATCACCCTTTTGATGCTTCAGGGCAGCAGTAAACACTATTACCGAGCGGCATTGTGTAGGACTGGCTTCATCGCTGAAGGTTGGGTTACTTTTATACTTTTGTCACCGAACTACTGGAGTGAAGATTAATCAATGGAGTAATTGCAGAATTCTGAAATCTGTCTGGCTAACCTCTCCTGTGGCCTTCACAGTCACGCAGCAAATCCAGCAGATTCCCACAGCGAGACGCTACCAACACAATGTCACAAAGGAAAAGCCATTAGTGAGCAATTACATTTCAGCAGGATTTCCCCTCTCCACCACAGACTAATGAGGATAACCAATTCAAGAGGAACTGCTGCAAAGATGAATGAATAATGAGAGAAAGAGTATGGGAGTTCCTGCAATCCGGACAGAGTAAGAAACAACCCCATGAAGGAAAAGAAAAACACATATGCTGGAGCTCTGCTCCAAGCAACAGACAGATATGGCCACTTGCTTGGAGTTACAGGAGGCACCAACTGGTTTCAAAAGCATCATAGAGGCCCAGGGCCAAGACAACAGTGGCTGCAGAGAGTGGACACACACACAATCGCTCCAGATGTCAACTGGAGAAAGACTTCTGACTATCGACAACAGGTCACTGCAATGGAACACTGTACTTACAAAAGGATTAGTACCTCTGTATCACCCACTAGATCCTGGTGCACCATAAAAAAAAAATTAAAGCTTCCTTGAAATAAGAACACCCCAGAAGTCAAGTTTACCTGAGCAGCTTATTTTGGGTTTAACTTAAGAGCTCAACTAAAATTAGGGTATCTTTTCTTTACATTAATAAAATACAAGTGGAAAAAAATCTATAGAAATGCTACCTTCTATTTAATGGGAAAATGCAACTCTAGAGATTCTGCCATTTGAGGAAATATTTGCCATCGTAGCCCTCCTTTGACCACAGCGTCAGAGATGGAGAGCTTCAGTTCCAGGGTTATCTGTTACAGCACAACTTGCTCCCCTTCCTACAGGTCACCGTGGCAAGGTAAGGCAGCTCGGTGCACGGCATTTCCTCACTCAATGGAGAAATACCCAATTACACTTACCTGCAAGGGACAGACTTGGCTGTAACTGTTAGCATTGCAAGTCAAAAGCAGCCAGAGAAAAGCTGAGCAGGCAGCAGGCAGGTATTCAAAGGCCCACTTTTTGTGTACCTGCCGCTCTGTGCCTCGCCGGGGCTGCGGCAGCAGGGACCCCGTCTGCTCGCAGGGAGACTGGCTCTGCCCGTGGGCTGGGGGAGCCCTGAGCTCGCCCCCAGCTCTGCCCTCCACCCAGCACTCACCCACTGCGCTGCCATCGCGGCCAGGGGCACCGACCGCCTCCCATCACATCCACCTTCCTCCTCTCACCCGGCCTTCGCGTGTCTCGGTCGTAGCCACGGAACAGAGCCTTCAGGGCTTCACTGTATCTGCCTCTACAACGTACACATAATCTTTTCTTGTTAATTACACAAGAAAAAGAAAGTTGTTTTTTTCCTATGGCTTGTGGGGAGCACCCAGCTGGCTGAGCATCCCTTGGTATCTTTTAGCCACTGCAGTGAAAGGTAAGGTGGGACAGAGACTCGTCCGGGTGACAGACTTCCAGCAGCGGACTAGTAGCCTCAGTTTAATCTTTTGTTTAATTCAAAAAAAAAAAAAAGTTAACATAAATCAAAGGCTTTTGGGTCAAGGACTGATAAAACAAGGAAGTTATGACATCAAAACATTATTCAACATTATTTCCCTTTAAAAGAGCACTGAAAAAAATCAAGGCTTTATTTGAATAAATGTTACACAACATTCTTTATCATTTACTTCCCAGCAAACCTTAAAGGGTGAATCATATTTTCCTCATTCAAGTCTACAAAATGAAAGAGGCATAGTGACCATTCAATATACAGACAAGAAGGTAGCACGGAGCAAAGCTTAAATATTAAGCAACTAAAGCAAAAAAGTGAAAAGCAATACATTACTGTAATTCTCTATCATTAGAATATCCCTGACAATTTCATTTCAAAACGAAAATCTGGTTTCAAACAAAATGGCTGCAATACTTTCTGTGAAAACAAACACAAATACAGTTAGCTACCTTGTCTATTTTTATGCTATTTGCTTATATACCCATATTCTCCAATGCAGAGACCTGCATCTCTCTTAAGCATATTTTTTTTATATTTCAGCTGCTGCGCACAAGTGCTCGGGGAGGTGAGGACAGGAGAGCACTGGCCAAGAGTCAGATGTCACACAGGCAGGCACTACTGGCTTCTACTTACAACATCAAGCAGTTTTCAATCCCATGTGCAACCACCCTGCTATTACAGTCCTGGGCCTTTTTCCTGAGCAGAAACTGGTTTGTGCCATGTTGTTTGGTGGTTGGTTTGTTTTTTTTTTTTTTCTTGTGGTGGGGGGAGGTAAAAAATGTAATTGATTGGGCCAAGACTCTCATTCCTTGTCAAAACAATCGGGGTTTGGTCTCTGGAGGTGAAAGGCCAGCACATACACAACATCAAATCGCTTCCCCTTTCCTCAAATTGGGTGTCTTAATTTCTCTAACTTGTAGTCAAATCTGAGGCCACAAACAGGACCAGACCACTGATCCTCTTTGACTGGTGAAAAGGAAAAGCACTATAGAAGAAACATTAATCTCAAATTAAAAAAAAAAAAAGAAAAAGTAGCTTATTATGAAAAATGGTACAATTTGAACTTACTGTACACCATTATATAGCTATTTTTTTAAGGAGGAGGCAGTAAGTATTCAATTTCTGGCTTTATAAATAAAGAATTTACCTCTGAAAAATAGAAACTGAACCAAGACGAAGCACGAGCTGCGCCAGTAGGTGTGCATTGCTGATACACCTAGCCTGGATGTGGATGCCTGCTCCAGCCTCTCACTTCCCCCCACACCGATTGTTTAACAAGTATAAACCTGTTGCCAATATCAAAGCCAAACAACAGAGTTGTCCTAACTTCAAATTCTATGTGATTAATTCAGGCTCCATACACGAAGGCTGTGAAACTGCCTTTGTGCTGGTACAGATGCCTCTCAGAAAGGTATCTCTGTTTCTAAATGATCTAGACAAAAGATGCTCTTTTTTTTGTCCAATCAAAACAAGATATTAGTAAGGAGGAAAAGAGTTTACTACAAGTCTTTTCACTTCTATAAGAAAAAAAAATTGACTTTTAGTAGATTATGTGCACATTTTCATTTCTTCAAAACAAATACTTATTTTCCAGGGTTATAAAATAAATCTGCTAAGAACTTTGTAAGAAATGATACTGCTGAGAAAGTGTGCACACAATGCCAAATAATCAGTGACACATAAATTAATATTTAATAAATCAATATTTCAGCAGCGTGTCCAGCATTCACAAGCTCCACCAAAACAACTCTTATTGAACACCTTTGAGGGAGGGGAATAAAATGGATAAAACCCACTGGGTTTCTTTCTTTTTGATTTACAGCTATTCAAAGAAGTCAATGCAACTCAGATCAACAACCATCAGAAACACTAATAAAACCTTTGCTCTACTAGTTACCTATCCGAAAAATATTTATGTCAAAAGGAAAAATTAACCCATGATTTCAACTAGAAATGCCATTCCATTTAATCACTCTCCATTCATGATTCCCATCTTGTTATAGTATTATAAGCAAAATGCTGCTCTCTGCGTTGTAGCCCTTCTTAACGTTATTCCACAATCCTCAATTCCCTAAGTGTTACAATAGCATAAATAAAATGCAACCATATTCACACAGAAGGAGCTTTCCCATAATACAGAGATACATGGAGTCTGCGGTCACTGTCCTTTCCATCACCTCTATGGGAAATATTGGTCTCATATAGCAGGACTGTTCATATTTTACAATACAATTGGTTTTGGACATGCTTTTGATCACAGATCACAGCTCTGCTAACACCTGCACTAAATACTAACTAAGCCTCATAGAATGGAAAATTGCAATGCTAAAGTTAAGAATTAAAATAAAAGTTCAAAAGTTACAGTCAACTTCCCAGGCAATTGGCTCCATCACTGGCACCTATCAAAACATACAAACATGACTGTCACATTACAAAAAAACCCAGTTATTTGCAGTGATTCTTCATACTAATAATTCAAGTGGTTCCTTGCATGTAAGTGTCATATAGTCTTTAATAATTTCATGCGTCATTTATTGCAAAAAAGTTTTATAAAATATTTCCTAACATCTTTTTAAATTTTAAAGAAAATGTACATTAGGTACAGGTGCCCTAACAGGGTGCGAGGGGGACCTTTAACATATTTACCCCCTTTCCCCTTCAAAAAATGTTTACTACTTGGTGAAGATTTCAGAGGAAAAATAGGACAATTCAGTCTCAGATTTCTTTCAGTCCTGATGAGCTGGTGCTCTTCGTGGCAGTGTAGTGAGGTTCCATAAAAACAGCAGTTGACTAGTGTCTCTGAGCTGAAAAGGGGAGAGAAAGGGAAAATGGTTAAATGTCTTCCAGGTATATCGCAAAGTAGGTAAGCAAAATCTGAGGTGGCCAGAAAAGTTACCAGTTCACCTGCTTTGTGCATTGTGTGCAGAAGACCAAAAAAAAAAAAAAAAAATTTACATTATCGCAAGACATACACAAGCGAACAAACTCCTCAGTTGACTGGAGTTTTAAGCAAAGGTACCATACCAATCTAAGTTACATCTCACCCCATTTCAGCATCCAGAGAGAATTTATTTTTTTAAAGATAGCTAATAAAGGAGGGCGAATAATATACAAGGTCTATACGATGCTGTGTAGTTCACAGTGCAAAGCTAAATCTGACGCTGCAACGCCATTCCAAGTGCACGACCGACGCGTGCACTGGAGCACTGAAGTATAAAGCTGCTAATTGTGTTTCTTTTCCATTATCGCTTATGTTTTCCCATTTGCTCCACAGAACTGAAATAAAATGATGATAAAGCAGGTAGAAGCAGTCCAAGTAATAACTGCATGAGGCCACCAGCAGCCAGGAACCCTCAGGGCAGCGCGGGATCAGCACAGGCTGCACTGACCTGCCTCTGGCGTAGCCTGGAGAATTCGGGAATATCCTAAGTTGGAGGAGACCTCTGGAGAACATCTGTTCCAGCCCCTCTGCTCAAGAAACACACAGGAGAACAAAAAAGGTTCCAACAGGACCAGGCCAGTCTTGTGGATTCCTTTTACCATTCTGTTGAGCTTCTGACTCTTAGGATTATTTAAGAGGTAGGTATACATCTTCCAGTACTGACAACAGCACTGTGAATAACACAACTGAATTTAAATTAAGAGGCTCATAGCATGGGCAAGAAAATTCCAAAGTTCTTTCTAAACAAACAACTCTTCTGAATAATATTCAAAACAATATGAGAAAACACGAAGTAGGAAAGAGGAATTTGTGAAAATAGTCCAACCACAAAAAGAGGCAGGGAAGACAAAGGGAATAACTATGGAGTTTCTCAATTGTTCAGTTGCTGACTGTGCCACAAAAGGACAACATAAAGCACACAAAAATAGTTCATTTTATATCCTATACAATGCAGTAGAATTAAAATAGGAATGAAATATTGGAAAAGAAATGAGGACTAATTACGAAATTTAACTGATCCAGGCAAAGATGCACTGAGCTGCTATGTGCTGACAGTACACAGGCAGGCCAATAAGTCCGTATTTGGGTATAATACTCAGAATTGATGTTTAATTAAACTTATTTTAGCTATGGTCCACTCCCAGATGCATGAGGTAAACCTGCAGAGCCTCTACAGAGAGGAGGATACTACATGAAGTTCCACTGTATTCAACAGTACTTACTGTTGGTGCAGGTAACTAAACACCACAGTATTCCAGGCTGCAAAACAACCAAAATCGGGTATTAAAGCACACGATCAATAAGAAATACTACAAGATAATATTAATATTAAATTAGCATCATGTGTCCATTGCAAAGAGAAGCTTTTATAGTACGTCAGGAACGAAACTCTACTCGGAAACATCAAAAATCCCATAAAAAGTTGGAAGACAGTTCAGCCAGTATGTCCACACTTCCAAAGCCAAGTCTCAGTGACACTATTACTAGCCAGCAAACTTCTGTGATCTACAAAGGAATAAATGAGAGAAGAATTTGGTTCAGTTACCCGAGCGTGCACGCAAATACTACGAGGCCTAAGGAAACGCTGTAACATGGGTGCTCCCTCGGTCTGACGGCCGGCAGTTCTCCTGTTCACACCCCACCTTCCAACTCAGCAATCCATGCAGCTGCAGTGATTTTCACAAGCAATACTCGGCAAAGTCTGTTTGTTACAAACCAGGCACTCCTGCTCCTGCCCAGGTCAGGTCCTGCAGCTCTTACACTATTCCAGTCTTACCACTGAGATTCCAGAGTGCCCGGAGCGAGCACCAGAAGCCTTGCTTCTCCCAGTGACGTTTACACACCATCCCTAGTGACCCCAGAAACATCACCAGTCTGATCCCCTGTTTCAATCCAGCCTGCTGTTTCACCAGCAGCAAATCTCAGTTTATAAAAAGTGAAACCAATGCCTATCGAATATCTAATCCCAGACCTAATGCAATGCTAGAATACTGGATCAAACTTCTTAATTTTAATAAAGTCATGACTTCTACTTGTAAATCAAGCTCCCTTTACACCAACTGTATGTTGTCCTCCCCATGCCAAAAAAAAAAAGAAAAAAAAAAAGATGCAAGAGACACGCATACACCCATGCTGGATCCAAGGAGTAAACAGATATTTGGGCTAGAATTCCCAATAATGTTCACTAACTGCTTGGCTTATAAACACGTGCTTTAAATTTCCTTAGGCGCGCACTGAAAGTTAAGCATGCTTGTGAGGTGTTACCTCCTCAGATCAGGGCTTTGGGAAGGAAACAAACCAACCAACCAAACCCAACGAAAACAAACTTCATTTACCTAGAAGAGTGGCTCCCTGACTCTGATCCACATGTCAACTGTGAGTTTCTCACCGAGACCTTCCTGCTCACTTTTTCAATTCTTTTCCATGTTCTAGGTACTAAACTTCTTTAAGAAGACTAAAATGTTACTAAATTCTTTCCTGATTTTGCTTTTACACGTCAGCAAAGGCAGGAAGCTGAGCCTGCAATCACAGGCAGCCGATGAACTGCCCACAAGGTAGATCCTAAGATGTGATCCACCCAGCAAAAACGTTTGAGGATTGCTGGTTGAAGAGGCATTACACCTGTCAAGTTATTTAACCTGATCACATAATGCAAACATTTAAGAAGCCATCCTAAAGAGAAACTTAGTGTGGACCTTGTCAATAAAATATATATCAATCCTGACATCAGGGTAGTTCAGGGAGAATAGCTGTATCTGAAGTGTTCAAATAGAAGAGTGGAAAAAACCCCAACATGTAGTTTATTACCTCTGTCCTAACCTGCTTGCAGATGACTAGTTGATAGCCTAGTGCTCCCTTCAGTAGAGGTGGGGCTTAAACCAACCAGACCTGCCAATTCCCCTGATAACTCCAGTGCCCCCCGTTCTGAATCCACAGTGGTCTGTCAGACACTGTAAGGGAGCAGCAGGACTCATCAGCCCCATGTAAAATGCTGCCATTTGTTGAGACCTATGGTAGAAAAAATCCAGTTAAGAGGAATAAAGTACTGACCATGGTTTGAAAACAATTAACCTCCTCACCTGCCTGAATTCTTACCAGGTGTACTACTCCTGCGTCCCAGACAACAGCATACCATGAAAAAACAATAATAAACACTCACAGAAAAATCACATGCTAACTTTTTTGACCTTAAACTGGACGAGGAGAGTTAAAGGGAAATTACATATCATTAGCAGATGTGTAAAGTAGCAGACAGCAAAACAAAGTCTATGCATACAAACATCTATGCAGACACTCTACTGCCCACAGAAGAATTTGGTGCTGGAAGTCAGAGTGATACTATCAAATTTTGCTGGACAAAGTAACTTCCTAGAACAAGTGGAAACTGAAGCAATGGATTCTCATCCATGGTTATCAGGACCTTTATGTACTTTAGAGCAAAAAAAGCAAACTTAGGACACTATCTATTGACTATTGAGAGCATTTTACATCCATAGTGCAATCAATGCAGCCTTTGATAAAACAGATTTTTTCATATGAAAAATGCAAACAAGTGTGATAGCAAGGCAGACCACTTGCCATTGCTACAACACAACTGGTAGCAAAATCCAGTTAATCATTACTTTCCTCCACATCTTACATCTGTCTTGCTTTCTAAAACGTGAGAACCACCAGCTGCTCCTCCTCTTTTTAGGACATGACTCAGATGAGACACTAGTTTTCCCCTCCAGGTAAAAACCATTAAAATGAGATTGTGCCTTTTTCTGGGCTTTGTATCACCACACAAAACTATGTGTGTACACTGCATTTGTTATGGTCAAACTAGCAAGAATTTCTTTATTATAGTAATTAAATTTGCTTAAAAGAGAAGCAGGTGAGTCACAGTTGTGGAGTATGTTGGAGTTGCTTTGTATTTTGCTTCTCATTCTTTATTACAAGTATTAAAAAAACTGTTCCCATCTGGCTGCTCACACAGTCTTTAAACTGAAATTCAATTCCTTCTTGCCAGTGACATTATCATCTTTGTTGAAGTGATTATAGGATGGGAGAAAACTGAGACAATGGAAGGCAAAAGAGAAAATGGACCACTTGCTTTCAAGGATGCTTATGAGTTGGAGGCAAAAATCCAGACTAAACACTAGATTAAAAAATATAGGCTTATTAATTTCAAGAGAGTGTTTCTAACTATTGCAGAATCTCACTATTCCAATACATACTAACCATTCACTTGTTACCTACATGTTTGGCAAAATTAATGAACACAAAATATTATATACAGGAACCTTTGTATAGTCACAGTGAAGCTATCTTCAGAGTGCTGCACGTGGATTCAGCCCAGACCGGTGAGGAATATCCTTGGGCTGGATTGCTATTATGAAAACTGATTAGAGGATGTCTGATCTGCCCAGTTAAAATATAGTTGGGTTTACATTGTTTTATTTCAATCAACAGCAGTATAGAAACATATAGAAAAGGTTTAGGGCAGGAGTATACAAGATTAGGCTCCTCAGATATAGTGAGTGAAAAATAAAGCCACACACGTGCAGTCACGTATCTTATTCTCCTTGTGTTGTGGAGGGATGTTTCTTACCCCGTGGGTTTCCCTGGTGTGAACCGTACGGAGCAGGGACTGGCGACCCAGAGAACAAAAGGTACAAAGAGCAGGGCTGCCACAAAGGATGGAGCATCCCTGAGCCCTGACAACCACTTGAAAGCTGCCCGCGCCAGCTGAACATCCGTGTCATTAAATTCCCTGACCCTCTGTTTTATCAGTCATTCAGTGAGTTCATCCACTTCGTCATGTAATCCATGGTCTGCGAGCGACAGCAAAGCCTACTTCTGAGGGTAAGGCTCTCCAGCGATGCACAGTACGGTCACAGGGGGCCAGACTCCGTTTTGAAGCAGTTTCATTGAACTGCTGGAGACTACGGAGTCACCATAAAAACTGCCACCAGTAACTAACGCAAGTGTAAGTGTGTGTGAGAAGCACTGACACAGCTTATGGCCTTTCACTACCAACGTTGTCAATGTCTGCCCCGCTCAACGGCACTTCACACCATTGCTTTCCCGGGAGTCATCACTGTAACATGGATTCTGATCTCTTTAATGTGAAAATTTTCACGATCCTATGTATTCACTAGTGGCCAGAGAGAAGGACTGCCTTTGGAAATATTTGGGTTTTCCCTTCAAAGGAAAAGCAAGAAGACAACAGGGAGCCATCAAACAAGAAGAAAAGGCAGCCCAGAAGGACAAGGAAAATAAAAATAGTACTATCCCCCATCACATACTGTGAAGAAGCTACTTAATTCTTAAAGTAGAGCCCAAATTTGAAAATAGATACAGTGACATGTATGCACGTGTATGCAAACTCTTTAGGAGATGAATACTTTGTCTCGATACAAAAATATGTAGCAGAAAAAACAGCACACACTATTTTACTGCTATAAATTCAAATTTTAACTAGTTAGGAAGAGTTAAAATAGGCTTCTCTTCCAGATAATGCATTACTGAAAAGCAAGCAGAACTGCTACATTCCTCTACAACCCAAGATAATCTTCAATAAGGGGGCCTCAACTACAAGAGAAACCAAGAGCATTAACACACATTCTTCAGTTTACACGCCTGATTCTCTGAAATACATAACACAGTATCCAGAATTCCTAGAACTCGGCCAAACCCAGCTTTTTTATATAAACGTATCAGAAGAGATTAGGTCCCCAAATCCCTCAACACCTCAACATCTCAAGGAAAAAGTTTTTCTTCCTAAAATCAAGTATTGTTAATGTGATGTTGCAACCAAAAAATATTCACTGCTCAAAACCTTTAGCTATGATTTTTAGTGGCAACTTGTATAGAGAAAGAAAATCTTGTTTGTTTTGGTTTTTTCCCTAGCAGAAACAGAGGAAAACAGGATTGCTTTTTCTTTTTTGTGGGGCAAAGGTAGAGGAGGAGCTATTTTTAGTACTAAGCCTTCTCTCTCCTGTTTTTCTTGAAGGACTCATTGGGAGTGATTTGGGAGCTTTTACAAATGCATTTCCGGCATCTTTCATGACGTCCAAATTAAATGGGCATCATGAAACCAGTAAGAGTAACCTGATAATAATTTCCTTCTCCTATTGCTCAGGCTTTAACGACTTGTTATTACAACCTCTAGGAAACATGACTTGCTATTTTTACCAAAACAAAAAAAAAAAAAACCAACAGTTTGTGTGTCAGTGTCAAAATCTGTGCCGACTAAACAAACACCACAGATGGCCAAGAGAACACATCTTTGTCATTGCTCACCTTCCAATTGAGGTTCCACACCTGTCATCAGCAGGAGAGCAAAAATAACTAGACCATTCCTAGTACTAGCAAAGGTAAACAAATGTTCCTTACCCCATTCATCTGCATTCCTCTATATATCTGATTTTAGGCCTGATTTTAGTGGTGGTGTCTTCGAAAAGTTGACATGATGTGCCCCTTATTAAAATCAGTATCAAGACGACTTCAGTTTTAGATGACTAAAGAACCAGATTTCCTGAAACAGTCCACAACTATTTTTGAAGTGCCACTCATAGAGATACTTCAGTGTCAACTGAAGCATTTAATCAGGTCATGCAGAGCAGTCTGAGGTTCTAGCCCTAACTAAATTTCTTTGAAAAATCCAGGTCTTATAAACTTAGTTGCTTTTCAGCAGAGCTACTAACTGCCAAAACCTACTCCCCATGCTTTAAAATTCTGAACCACTGCAGTACAATTGAACACTAGTGTTGCCTAAAGCCAAACAAAAATCCTAAATGTTACTAAATAAAAAATGATGGAAAATTACCATTAAGTAAATATTTGCCTGGAATTGTATCTGCTTACAAAGCAAGTACCCTCTTCCCCTTTATGCACCTGTTAAAAACAGACAAGGATTACCAGACACCAGAGTTATGCATTTCCATTACTGAATCTTTTAGTGATGGTAACAAGATAGTGAGAACACAGCTTGCCTTCCAAATCACAGATTCATAGCACATGGATGGCACGTATAAGAATATTTCTTATTCATATTGCATATTTGACATCAAAACCATTAGTAAGCAAACATGAAAACTGATCTAGATCTATTTTTAAAAAAACCCCAAACACCTAATTTAAAATCGACATGTTATATAAATGACGTCATCCAAACATCATTTTGCATGGAAGAGGCCCCTCGGCAGAGATGCAGTGCAGTTCTACCACACGTGGAAGCTAAGACTCTGTCGTTAGAAGGTCACACTTCCATTACACCAAGTGTGATTCCTGCACGACTGAAAACAGGATGTGCGAGGCACAATCCTTCATTATGTGCATATTTCTACAAAGATTCTGTAGGATCGGAATTGTTAGTGACAAAATTACAGAAAAGAGCCGTGACAGGGTCAGTGTAAGTCACCTACTCTATCCCATACCCAAACACAGGATTAATTTAACCCACTCCTGACAGAGGTTAGCCTAATCTATTGTTTTTAAAAACCTGTAGTTATGAAAATTATACAACACTCCAAACAACACCCAGGATTTCACTATAAAAACTGGAATAAATATTATAGTGCCTAATCTGGAGCCACAGGTCTGAGTTCCTTCCAACAATTGGTCCCTGGCACTAATTGCCAAGGCTGCCCCAGGGAGAGCTATTCCCAACTGCTGAATCCAGTAGCGACAGCAGAAGTGTGCAGGGAAAAAGCACGATAGCAAGCCAGCCACCAAATCACTGCTTCCACAGCCACGCCTGGGAACCCCTGTGTCGCCTTGTGTCCACAGAAGTGCAGTTTTGTCAGTTTAATTTTAGAAAAAAAAACCATAAATTGATCTACGTTACAAGTCTTGTAACGTAGGATGTGTCTGGTATGCACATCCTAGGTAGTACAGAGGAAAGACTGATATGTAAATCACAGGAAACTATAATCTGCTATCAGGATCTAACAATTAAAAAAAACAACAATCCGAGATATTTCTGACTTAGGGGAGAATCACTGCCATTCGATAAAAGATTTTTAAAACTCCATCTAATTCACTGCAAACAGTTCTTACCACCAATGTCTGAGAGAGAAGAGTTCAAATTAGAACAGGTGCAATAAAATGCCAGTAGGATGAGCAGGGAATAGAAAAGCCATCTTTACAAGGGGATCTTATCTAGTTAAATGGCGACACTATAAATACACTAACAGGGTGACACCATAGGAAGGAACTATGTAAACTAAAATACGAAGTTGTCACAAAGAACACTGGTTGACGTATTTTAAATGTTGAATAGGAACCTGCCATTGTGATTGTTAAGGACACATATGAAAACAGATCCCTCCCATTAGATTAAGAATAATTTGAAGCTGAATACTTGTATCGACATCTCACAAGCTCGGATCTTTAGACAGCTTGACAGCTACTACCAGTTGTCAGTGCTACAGGCTGTCCTGATGTTAAACGTGGATGGTCTCTGACCACTTCAGCCCTGACAGAAGCTTTAAGGAATTTAGTTATGCAAAACCTCTGTTGCTATTGATATTTATTTTATTAATAGGATAATTTTACTGTATTATTGCAAGTATAGCTTGTCTATATTCCCAAAAGGTATGCTACTATATCCTATCCTAAAAAAACCCTCACCCTATACACTTAATGTAACAGCTTGAGGTGATACAATGCTTTAGCAAGTCACTCTATTTCCACAAGTGTGAAGCAGATTCTCGACAAAGTTAAGACAAAGTCAAACAGTTGACTGTGGGACAATGATGTGCTTCACCAAAATTCTTCCACAAGCTCTCTAAAAGAGGAGAGCACTACTCCCTTCTACTGAGCTTGCAGAGTAATTTATTATTCTCAAACAACCAACTCAGTTCTCCTTTCAGTATCACATCTAGCTCAGTTCACCGAGTTCCTCTTTTCTCCTTCAGGTTCCCTACGACCTTTCTATTTCTACCCTTAAAAAGTAAACTGAAAACAAGAATGGAAAGATAAAGCACCTTAGCCTTTAGCCACTATAAACTCTGTACTGTAAGATCACTTTCAAGTTTGTTTTGCAATAGAATACCGACACTTTTACCAAATGGCTTATGACACAAAATATTGCTCTTTTAATTGTAAACTCACTCTAGTCCTAGTTCACAGTCCTTATCTACAAGTTAGCATAGTGATCCCACTGCATTCACTAAATTTGCTTCTTCTTGTAGGCATTTATTAGAACACAGTTATAAAGAGAGATGAACTGATTGTCACCCTCATTCTTTCCAGAATCCTTCAGCCATGAAGACAGCCCTGCTTTTTTACTGTACTTCACAAAATACGCAGTGGACAGATGATAATGCTACTGAGGACTAACTACTAAGAAATATTTTCCAAAATACATGTTCCTATCCCACTCTGACACCTTTAGCAAGAGCTTATAGAAGACATGAATGGAGATCAGTTTCAGGAGAGAGAACTAGAAAAAACCTAAGGCTACCAATGCAACAAGCAAGTCTTACCGCTTCCATGGATGTGCTATTTCTTAAACCTAATCCCATTTAGAAACTACTGTTAAAAAAAAAAAAAAAAAAGTGTTTTACAACATGCTGGAGAAAATAAGTCTTCTCAGCCTTGCACAGTTGATCTAAATTACCCCCACTAAGTGCACCCCTCCTGGTAAGGCAGCTGATGGTTATGTGGGTTTCAAACTAAAGCACTGTCTAAAAGAAAACACCATGTAATCAGAGATGATTATCTCATTAAAGTGTTGACATAAAATTACAACTGATTAGAAAAAAGTAACAAATATTTGTTCAATTTCCTGTAGAACTCCAGTTCAGAGACACACAAGCATTTCCACATTTGCTTCTGGCTTCACTAATGAAACGATCACACCTTCAAACACTCCTGTTAAAGGAAATCTTTATAGGTTTCAGAATAACTACTCTCTTCAAAGGAAAGGTAGGCTTCTACTAGAAACTCATCACCACCTGTCACATTTTCCCCCCTAAACTGAAAGACCATACATATTCAACACCTACACTGAGGAATTTCAGTAATTCAAAAAGGCATCATTTGCAATTTATGATATCAAGCTGATAGAAAACTAACAGTCACTCTTTCTACTGATGTTTGTCTTCTCCAGACACAGGCTGCTTGCAACAGTCACACAGTTTCACGAGGCAGATGCACTACCCTGGCACCACGCAGGGCGCTCCTGTCCTCAGCTATTTGAGAAGTCCTTCAACCTGCGGAGCTAACTCGGGGGTGGCAGACGAGTACCCAACTGCAAGAACAGGAGTCCACACACTCAACCCGGGGGCATTGCTGGGAACAGATAGGCACAGAAAATTCTGGGGTTTTTTCTTTGCAGTTTAAAGCCAAAACAGCACTAAGTTCTAAATCTTCAAAGCTGATCTGCACGCAGCATCCAGACTGCCACAACCACGCTTCCTTACTGTAGCCAGGCTTTACATGAAGCCCAACAATTTCTCTGCTGTAAACCCTGGTGTATCTAGTGGTAGCTACTGCAGAGGGAAAGGAAAATCATGGATGAGTACAAATAGGATATTGTCAACCTCAGGTAAGATGGTGTTGTCTTACCATCAAAAAAAGCCTGTTAAATCTGAAGTGATAACACACATTCACTATAAAACTTAGGAAAGACTTCTTAAAAGACTGATCAGCTACAAATCCAAACTAAGAATCTTTAAATGCCTTTTCAAAACAGTTCTTTTGAACATAAAACAAATCTAAAGAAATCCCTCTCATACTTGTTGCACTCCCGTCTTGCCGGTGAACACCTGAGCAAACTTTGACTCCATATGTTTTAGTACTATTCTAACTTTATATAAATTAAGAGATAAGAGCACAAAGCTTCCAGGTATTTAAAAAAAAAAAACTTCACAATGTAAATATTTATTTCACCACTACTTGGCTTCGCACAACTAACTTATAACCAGTTCCCTTGAGTTTCTAAAACACAAGGAACTAGCGTAGACATCTACACCACGTCATATGGGTTCTTGACTTCAAAAAGCAGTCTCCTTTAATAACAAAGTACGGCTTATTTACTTAAATAGAGCAACTGTTTCTGTTTGCAGGAAAGAATACATAGAAGTGAAACAGGATTTTTATTTTTTTTTTCACATTAAGAAATTTATTGTGTGTTTATCACATTCAAAAAGCATTGACCAGTAGGGTTTTTTGGTAACTGTTAGAATGCCACAGTAGAGCTGGTATATTCGGAAGCTTAATTAGCACCTAACAGAGATTACTGTAAACTTCAAGAAAATTTGACCATGTATTTGACACTTTAGACTTCCAATAGTTCTGTGGGCACAACAGAATAATTTTTTAAAGTTAAAAAGAAATTGAATGCTTTCTAAAGACCAGACACTTTCATGAACATATGAAATTTAATCTTAAAAAGGTTAAGGGTTTGATGATTAAATCCTTACCCCCATTTTCATGTCTGTTTAAAAACTAATTTCAGTCTAAGCTTAAATTTTTTACATTTGTCATGATTGCCTGCATGGGCAATTATGGAAAAAAACAGGATGGAAACTGCTTTGGGATGAACACAGAGATTCTTCACAAGGCATTGCAAGGCTGAAACAGGAGTGGGTTGGAGAAGAGACAGTAATTCACATGGTCAGATAAGGACCAAAACCAGAAGAAAAAAAAAAAAAAGGTCAGTTGCATGAAAATGCCCCAACATTGAGCAAAAGACATGCAAGAAAAGCTGAAGTAACAGTGGAGAGTGGATCTGATTAGGTTTTGATAGATGGAGAAAACTGAAAACGTTTCCCCACTCTGTAAGTGACATTATCCAGTCTTTATTCAAATATATGCAACCAAATCTAGTTAAGGGAGAAATTTGATAAACTTTACAGAAAGCCCTCTATAGAGCTAGTTTTGAAACAAAAGGGACAGATAATTGCTTAATCTCAAAATTACTACTGAAGTATACCAATAGTACTTTACATCAAGCAGTTATTTTTAAGAATGCGTGAAAAAGGACAATTTACTTTTTTTAAGGGTGTCCTCTAAATGCAGCATACATATAAAGTGCTCTAACATCCTGGATTTTTTTCAAAGCTTTTTGAGAAACACACACAAATAATTCAGATTTAGTCAATTTTATTTACAGTTTGTTTTTTTACATTTCAGAGCATTACACAATTACATATTCTCATTTTCTGACCTGCAAACAGATACCTTAAACGGAAATATTAAAAAAAAAAAAAGAAGTTAGATACATCCAAAATGCAACAATTACACATCTGACAATTCACAAAGTGTAATTTACTAGGACGTATCCTAAGAATTTAGGAACAACCAGTCAGGAGAAAATCTGACCAATTTCAGCAATCAATTATTTACACATTCAAAACAAAGCCTCTCTTTATCTAAACCTCCAGGCAAATGGCCTGAAAGATTTCTTCAGGAAGAAAGACCAGAAGTTATGATACACACCTATGCAGCATTAACAGCCCTTGATCCCAAATACTGAGCGACTTCTCAGCTTCGTCTTAAGAGCTACAGGCATCCCTCTAAGCTTCTCAGACCCTGAAGTGTTATATTTGTGCCCCCATGTGCATAGAAAGGCTGAGTGTTTAAGTGGTCACTACGATAAAACCCCATTTAACCTGGTCTTTAAGTTACACGAATTCTTCTTCCTTAAAAATTTCAACAAGTCTTCTAATGCCATTTAAACTGGTCTGTGTGGACAGGGGCATGCCTCCTTAAGGTGTTAAAGTATGATTTGAACCAATTTGCACCGGCCAGACTGAATACATTAGAGACTATTTAAAATAATCTTTAAAGACCATTTAGACAAGGCTTACATATCTACACTTCCCTGATGGGCCACCTAAAAAAAAAAAAAAAAAAAAAAAAAGTCACAGCTACTACTTTCATCCCTTGTGTTAACCCTTTGCCACACAGCAACTAGTTATATACTGGGTAGAAACTACTAAAAAATTCCCTGCAAATAAGCTGCCTTTCAGCTGAGGCTATGGCTCCTATGCATCGGGTGTTTGAGGAGTTTTTTTTTCCTTAAAAAAAATTCTCACTTGAAAAATACTGAAGTTCTCACTTTAGGCTAATTTTGATTGCATGTTCAATTTGCTTAACTGTCAAGAAACCGCTACAAATGGAATAATTTCAGTATAAAAAGAGCAGTCAACCGAGTGCAACCTCTGACTTGGCAAGTCCTTCATGGTAGTTCTCTAACTAGGCTATGAATTTTGTGGAGCCTCCAGGTTATCTCGCCTACCTTACTGTCCATGTTCACGTTTCAAACTGTGTCAGCAGGGCCCGAACCTCGGGAGTGAGCTGCTTAGCTGCCTTAGCTGCCTCTGTGACGGCCTTGCGGTAAAGACCCTTTCTCTTCTTATTAAAGCGCAACTGGAAGCTTTCTAAAAAGGGGGATAGTTGTGCAAGAGCAAGAAAAGATGTTGTTGTGGAGCCAAACCACGAGATACGGGCCTCCTGTCGGACTAAAAGGCCATTATCTTTCCGGCTCACAGTTATGGTAAGAATACGGGCTGGCCACCAAGGGAAGCCATAAATCTTGGCCCAAACAATGTCCCCTACACATACGGTCCTGCCATCTGGTGTGACACATTTAGAGACGTTTTTGGAAAAGACTTCCGTTTTCAAGGAATTACTGAGCTTTTTCTCTTCCTTTGAAGAGGAGGAGGAGGAGGAAGGTGCATGCATGCTGCCTGGAGGAAAATCAAAGCTTTCAGTAGAGCTACACTCAGAGTTGGTAGATTTCAAATCATCTGTGCTATCACTACTACAAACTGATGCACTGGAAGAGTCAGATTTCTTTTGATTAAGGGTCATGTAAACCGTTATATTGCTTTTGCTGCCTCTCTTGCCCAATGTCTGGTGTTCATCCTGATCAACAGTTACATGCACTTCACTTGTGTCCTGAACCTCACTGCTGGCCTCTTCAGGGCCTTTTGAGGGGCTCTGATTTTCTGAAGGGGCCTCACCTGCTGAGCGGGTGGAGGAGCAGCGAGACTGGGGCTTAGTTGCCATCTTGCCACTCCGTATTTTCTCAAGTCCTGTCTTGAGAGAAGAGTCATTTTCTTCATTCCGATACCTTTGTGGCTTTAAACGCAATCGGGGTGGGAGGGAACCTGAGCTGGTGTTCTGAAGACGCCGCGTGAAGTGGACCTTTGAATGTGCATTTTTGGAAGAGGAGGTTGCACTCTGCTTCTTTTGTGCCTTTTCTTTGGCCATTTTCAAGACTTCCCGAGCTTTTGCATGATCCATGTTTTTGCTCTGGAGAACTTTTTTTGTATTTAACTGCGCTTTTGAAGTATTTGCTTGTGCAGAAACTTTAACTACTCTGCTTCTGCTGTGGGCAATATTTGAAACCTTGACCACAGCATTCCTTTTCTGGCTTTCGTTTTGGCTTTTTCCATCTACTTTATGGTCAGTCTTAAGTTTTTTATTCACAGTAGTCACACTCTCGTTTCTTCGTTTTTTATTATCCTCGTATTTTGAAGAGTCACTTGCATTGCCACCTTTTTTTATTTCCTTTTTTTCTGCAACAACACTGTTTTTGCACTTGTCACATAAGACCTGCCGGGGTCGTAGTTTGATAGCATTCATGATAGAAGTGGGTTCCTCCCTGTACATTTTACGCTTGGGCCGCTTAATTTTCCGAGGTGGAGGCTGAGGTATTGACTGGTTATACGTGTCCCTGATAAACAAAGGAGGAGGATATGGCGCTCCCTCGTGAAAGAGAGGAGGTGGTTTAGAAGTCCATAGGCTTTTAGCTATGCTGGGCTCTGATGGCTGCGTGAGAGAAGAGTCATCAGGGACTGCAGCATTTGACTCACACTTCATCTGTGCCTCTTCTTGGAATGGTTTACTTTGGAGCTGCATGGCTTCAGGTTTATCCTTGTATTCCCTTTTAGGAAATATGGTCACAGGGATTCCATGGGGTCCAAACCTTAAAGAGAAATGAAAAAAAAAATTAAAGGTTTTAAGGGATCTTTTGCTGCATTTATTAAAAATCATTTGAAAACCTGACCACATCATGTAGCCATCATTTGAAAGACATGAGTCCTGGGAAAATTAAAGCTTCGTATCTAGCCTTATGATATAAGCTCTGAAAAAAGAGGACACTAAAACCAAAATCACAGAACATGAAATACACAGCTTAATTTACGATGAGTTTCTCTTGCATTAGCAAGATGCCCTGAAAATACAACAAAAAATATTACCTGGAGATAGTAGTAAAATAATTAACTGCATACTTGTTGAAAATGCTTATATAAATACAAACTACACATTTATCCCATCAAGTCCAAATCTATCCAAGATTACTTTTCAAACTAAGTCAACTTATGCAAAGAAGGTATGTTCAGTAACTTTTACAAAATTCTTCCATTCTTAGGTCAGCACAAAATGCCAAACATGTTTCAGATTTAATGGAGGGAAACAGGGACAGCATAAATACTTCCACGGAACAAGGAATGCCACCATTCTTCATCCACAAAAGATTAGCACTTGAACATCCGACGCATTACACCCTAAGACTTGCCTGTCTATAAGTTTTGAGTTCTTCCCAGCAGAACTACCCTTATTTCAATGCAGTGCAAATCATCCCCCCATTTTGTGAGCAAACAGTACTTTAAACCTTTGCCTACTTTTCCCCAGACAGCTCGAGATCTCTGCTGCCCCATTTGGCACACACAGGACTTCTCACACCCTGACTAGCTCTGAGAACTGAATGAAAAACCCCAGTGTGACTTGGGCAGTGTCTCAACTTCCCCACAGTAGCAGAAGCAGCGTGTTGCCCAACAGGTAACCACCACTTTCTGCACGGGCTTTCGCTAAGGGAAGCGTTTTATCAGTTTGCAAGGCATTAGGCTTGCCTTCTCCCAGAGGAAATCAAAGGATAAACACATTCGTTTTACAACAATATATCTTTCATACAGGGCTCAAGCTGGAACATAGGAAGTTCCATTCAAATATGAGGAAAAACTTCTTTACAGTGAAGGTGACAGAGCCCTGGAACAGGCTGCCCAGGGAGGTTGTGGAGTCCCCTTCTCTGGAGATCTTCAAGACCCGCCTGGATGCTGTCCTGAGTGATGTGCTCTAGATGTTCCTGCTTTAGCAGGGGAGTTGGATTAGATGATCTCTAGAGGTCCCTTCCAACTCTGACAATGCCATGATTCAATCCACAGAACAGGGCAGGAAGTATTGTAAAAGCCTGTTCAACCTTCCTTCTGTCCCACTCCCCGGTCCACCAGCTGAGGCACCCCTTACACAGAGCTGTCACCAAGCTGGTCACCGCTCCTGAGCTCTGCCCGACACCAGCTCCCATACACACACTACATTAGATGGTATTTTAATAGTTTGACCTTAATTCGGTAACAACATGATAGGCAAGGTTACGACCCAAATGTCAAATCAACACACACCATTTATGTTCATCCCACCCCACACCCCCACCTGACAGAATGAAGATGTGTCCTCAGGTTAGCGCTAGTTCATGTTGCACTGCAGCTGCTCAACTGCAACATCCCCTTAACCGACTGAACTCAAGGTTATTTACAACCCACGGTTGCCTCTCCAACTGAAGATAAATGCTGAATACTGGCCTATTTTCCATTCACACTCCTGCAAGAAACATGCAGTTCATACAAGTGTCTACATGTTGACTGTATTTCTTCAAAATTGGTTTGGAAAAAGTGTCATATTGTCAGAAGATTCTTTACAGTCACCAATAAAAGCTAGCACTTGTTCCTCCTTTTGCCTACCTGTTAAGCCTCTTTTTACGCTTAAAAATTGCAAGTGAAGCAAGCAAGCAACCTATCCACGATAAAATTTGCCCCCCAGTTTCCATTTCATTACCAAAGGAGAACAGAAGCAGCAGACAACCTAAGCAAGGGGCATCCAACTTTGTCATCATAAAAAAGAAGGGAAGTTGAACACATGACAATTTACAGTCTAGTATCAGCAGGGACCCTCCAGTCACCCTGGCACATGGCCATGGTGAACTGGTGAACTCTGGAAACAGAGGCAGGAGCCCAGGTGGACAGACAGAGCAGTTCTGTCCTTATCCACAGGCTGATGAGGGCTCTTTACCAGGAAATACCCGACCACCCCACTAAAGTTCGTTCCTGAGGTTTGGGGCCACTCCAGCTAAACGCCACACGTCCCTCCAGACACAGTCTACTGCACTAGTGAGGCTACAGTGAATTATGAACATTTAGCAGGCTACAGGCATTTCTCCAGCCTACACTCTGGCATTAAATCCCAAGGGACTTGGTCAGAACTAAATTTTAAGTTCCCTCAAGTCCCAGAAGTTCTTACACCAAGTGTAAAGAAGTTGGTCTTCCACCAACACTTTTCCTTCTGCAAAGGATTATAAATTATTCAGTTTCTTTCAAAGCCCTACTTGGAATTATCAGCTGATAATAATTATTTTAGCAATATTTTCAGTGTTACCTTCATCAAGAACTTCAGATTCTTCAAGAGCAATAAGATTCAGATCCCATCTTTCACCCCCTGATTAAGATTACAGGATTTGGGAAAAGGTTAGTTTTCTAGAAGAGTTGAGAACCAGAACTCCTGGACAGGACGGGATCTCTGCTGTGCAAATTTCAATCCCAGACAAATACCACGTAAGTAGAACTAGACAAGAGTGTGGTATCAAACAGGCAAAAACCATGCAGAAGAACATAATTTACAACTCTTTTCATTGTTTCAGGTACTGCGTTTCCCAGGCCCTCACAAGACATTTCCATAGTCCAAATCAAAAGCCTCTCTTTTAGAATACATTTGTGTTGATTCCATGTTAGGAAATAAAGCATTATTAGCAGTGACCAGGGAAGAAGTGGATTAAGAGGACTGCAAGGAAGTTCTCCAGAAGCATCTCATTTAAGTACTTCATCTCTCTTTTCCTAGATTTTCATTCTACTGTCTCACAAGCAAAGCATGATTAGCACTTAAACTCCATAAAAAGCCTGATGGAAAGCTCAGTATATGACTGATACCATGAAACCACTGAAGATTAATATTGCACATTAAACTAACCTTTCTTTCCAGCACCTACCTAACACACAGGCCAAACAGCTGAAGCGGAATTTTAATCTAAGATGCAAACCTGCTTCAGTAAAACACAAACTCAGTACCGACTAGATCTCTGAAGCTGGCGTCTGTCTCACAAAAGGTACTGTTTTAACAAATGAACTAAAATCTCCTGCCCCTATCTACCTAAAAAATAATGTAGAATTAGAGAACATTAAGGGATATTGTCTAGTGCCAGTTATGTAAGAGCAAGTGAAGACGCTATTGCTGTAAATGATGTGTCTATATATAAAGACAGGAACTAGTCCACCTGAAGTACAAGACAAATTTGGTAAGCCCAGAGACAAAATATTACTTCCAACAGCTGGATGTGTGCTGCCCCATCCAATAGCAGGTTGTGCCCATAAACATTCTGCTTCAGATCATCTTTGTTTCCTCCTTGGTGAATTAAGTTCTCCAGCTGTGCAACTTGGAAGAACGACATGAAAATTAAGAAGAAAGAACAATGGCATAAAAACCTTCAGAATTAAACAGTAAATGATACAGGAGAGAATGAAGACAAAGAACAAGGTAAGAAGAGAGTGAATGCAAAACGAATGGCAGTTATTTTTCTTAAGGGAAGTAGAATTAAGATGTGATCTCAAGAAACCTATTCAAGACAAGGCACGACACAGCATCCAATTACTTCAACATTGAACACAAGTATTTATTACATACACTAGATTTTCAAGCCCTATTTTCTTATATGTAGTTGGTGGACCTTGAAGATAAGTGCTTTTCATACAATTACAATAATAATATCTGTTATACCAACTACATGTTTAAAATAGCTAGGAGTGTAGGTAGGTTAGACATGAAAGCTGCGAGACCTAGCCTTTGGGCTACCTACTATGGAGATGAATGTGGACTAAAATGCTACAATGAAAAAAAGGTTTAAAAATCCAATCAACATAACTCAGTTGTATCATGAGATTTATTGATACACACCTTAGTCAATGACTGGGCAGTAGAATGGCACCTTTTAAAAGAAACCATTTCAGTTTCGCCACATCAGTGAGACTTCCTACATATTTCATCTGTCGCATGTTGCATTCTGAGTACTATGAAGAATTGCCTTGTTTTTATTCTAACAAACTATGATTTTTAATATACTGATCCTGAGTATCACCCGTGCCTACTGTACTACTACTTTCCTTCAGGAAATGGTGTTCCTGGGAAGACTGTCCAACTACTGCTTAAAAAAAATAAATCCATTTGTGCCTAAGTTCGGGAAAGCAGTGCACTACTGCTTCACACCTATTCAAAATTAGAACCGGTTTTCCATGTTACCAGCTTCTTCTCCTGTAAAGGTGTCCTGGCTCTTTTTTTTTTTGCTTTGAAAAGGCACCTCTCAAAAAGAAGATGGTTGAGACCGCTCATATGAAACTTTTCTCCAAGAAGTTTTACAAGTAACTAGAGCAATCAGAAGGATCTAATCATATTTCTGCTAATGTATATGTATATTGAAATGATACGTATAAAGACAAATATAGCATCAGGAATATCAGGAACTATATTTAAATAAGAGACTAATGGGGCAGACGAGATCAATTCCGACAGTCAGTGATCTTTGCACTGGGAAGAGCTTTCCATTGACTAGAGTATGCAGAGACAGAAGTATGATAAAACCAGTCAGGTTTTATTTCCATAGTTTGTCAGCTGCAAGGCAATGACTAGGTAACTGTGGTATCTTTTGCAATTACATAAAAGCTAGTTTGGGTATTAAACCTAGAAGCCTATCACTTAAAGCCATATAGATCTGTATTACAGATATGTAAACTTTAGTACTTCAAGCAAAGTAAAACCACTTTTCTTTCAAATCTAAATTCTATAGCAATATTACTAAGAAGAACATATATTACTATACAATTTGTACGCAAAACACAGCACAGCTAAAGAGTATTTTTTTTAAAAAATAAACATGAGATAAGGAACAAATCCCATTTAAATTCATAACTGTATGTACATAAACATCTAAACAATACATCCTGGGGGAAAGCGTTTTTACGTTACCATGTAAAGTCTTAGGCTCTCATCTTTAGTCTCCTAATGTCTACTTCTCTATTCAACTTAAAAAGCACCTCATTCTGCCAAGAAGGGCCAAAGAACCCACTGAACACGTGCAAAAATATTTCACATTTGTCTGCAAACACACTGAATCAACATCAACAAAGCACAGTAACTGACAGTGCTGTGAGAAGTGTTAAATCAAGTCTGTTGTAAATGACAGTGATGAAGGTGACTTCTGATCATAAAGTCAGACAACAGGAATCTCTGATTACCTTTTTATGTGGTGCTCTTGTACTCAGTATCATCCTCAGAATTTTGCAAAAGCCAAGACAAGCAACAACTGAAGTAATTTTTACTGCATGTATAAAAGTTCTCTAAGAGAACTCTGAATGCTGGGAGTATAATGCTGAAATAACGTAGAACTAAGTTTATATATTTTATGCATATACAGGTTGCCCAGGGAGGTCGTGGATGCCCCATCCCTGGAGGTGTTCAAGGCCAGGCTGGATGGGGCTTCAAGCAACCTGGTGTAGTGGGAAATGTCCCTGCCCATGGCAGGGGGGTTGGAACCCGATGATCTTTAAGGTCCCTTTCCAACCCAAATGATTCTATGATTCTATCTAAACTGAGGGTTTATAATATTCAATGTAATATACAATTAAATCACAGCTATTTGAACACAAAGTATTTCCAAACTCCTCAAAATAACCTGCATTGAAAACACAGATTACGCAATAACCGATTTTTAATACAGGATTTACTTGGTTTGATAAGGCATGATATGGAACACATTGCTTTAAGCAGCAGGCACCTTACTGGAAAAAAAAAACCCATACACAGAAGCCAAACTATCAATTGATGGTTTACTCACCTCCTGAGCAACATAATGCTAGGCTAAATAGACTAGAAAATGCATACAGCATTTAGAGCTCTAAAAGCATGGCAAAGGACTGCAGTGTAAGGGACCTTTAGGAAGTAACACATCATTAAGAACAGATATTGCCTCACCATCATAAACTCTCAGCAGCAAGAAAAATTTGGTTAAAGATACGATAGTTCAAATGAAGTAATATGTGAGAATCAATATCTAAGCAAACTAGTAGGAAGCTTATGTATTCATAGACTTTTACTAATTAATGTTAAATTTAGCATTTTTCAAGCAGGCACACTTGCCTGAAATCCAAGCTCTTGTTTCTGAGACACTTTCAAGGAAGAGGAAAGGTAAGAGGATACGTGTAGAACTGAGCCTGAAAAAGTATCTCAAGAAAGCTGGTTAGAAGTATCCAAGTATCCAAGGCAGCAGCTGATTTTAATCATTCCTAGCCACTGTCACCTGGGTCTCCTACTGCAATCACTACCCAAGTGAAAACCAGCTAAAGGATACCAAACTACACGCAAGTACGTCACAAGCTGTGTTAGCTTACAGTCCACCTTTCCATGAAGTTAGAAGCCCTTTGAAAGGCTTCAACTTGCAGGAAACTGAATCACAGAAGCCCATGTAGTCAGGATGCTGATGCAGACTTACACAGGCGGTCCCCTGATCACTGCTTGTCCCCCACAAGTGGGAAGGTTCCCCTCACCTTTTCATTGGAAAAGATTTACAAGTGAATTTGCAGAATTTCCTTCAACTTTCTGTAACTGGAGTTCTATCAAGGATATAAAAGTAACCTTTAAAAGACAGAATGCTTCCTACTACCACAATTTTACCAGCATGTTTATAAAGCTGGAATTCTGTTAAAACTGAAATTATCTTTTAATTTTTACATGTTAACATTATTAGTTTCAAGCGTCAGTTGAATTTTAAAGTAGATGTTTTGCTGATATATTTGGAAGAGTTACACAGTTGCAAAACTTTATGATTAAGATAAAATACCTTGAATTTACACTCCACACACCAGTCAAACCTGAGACATATGGAAAATAATGATACCATTTAGTAACAGATTACCTTTCAACCAATTCAGTCTCAAGATGGACAAGATTCATCAGTCCCAAAACAGTGTAAAGAAGAAAAAAAATTATTTCAAGCACAGAGAAAATTCCACCTGTCTTTTAATACCTCAAGCCAAGTCAAGTCAAGCTACTCTTAGAAAGCAATGGCAGTCCATGGTGTTGGAATACAGCAAGGCACACCAGAAGAAGGGACAGTTTAACCAGCATCTGTTGCATCAAAGTCCAACAAAGAACAGTCATAGAATACAGCTACTTTAGGAAAGTCTGAGGTACAATCCACATATGCCCTATTTACTAGGAAGATTAGGGATTATTGGTTTGAGAAGGGGGAAAGTCACACTCCTTGTACTGCGCTCAAAATCAGAAGCAGATTGGCAAATAAGCAGCAGTTAGAATGTCCTTTACACCTATACCAGCAAAATCCTAAAAGCTAGTCCAGTTTTGTTAGCCATCTTCACTTTCCAAGTGGAAACCTGGAAATGAATAAGCCTTTCAAGAAGTATTCAATACGTAATCACAAATAACACTCAAAGTTTTGGATGTAGAAGAGAGACAAGAGAAACTATTTTCATATAGAGAAGCTGAAACGTTACAAAATGAACAGAAAAATTTAGGTTGAAAGCAGCATCACAAGGTCTCCTGACCCAACCCTGTCCTCTAAGTGAGGCTAAATTTGACACTACACCATTACGTATAACCTCTGTCAGTCCCAAGCAAAGTGTATGTAATTTACACTTTAAACCACACATGCTCACATCACACCTATGCTTCCAGTGTTCTGAGGATAAAAGCAAGTATCAAAGAAGTGTTACAGCTATTCCTTCAATGCTAGAATTTTGCCAACTCCTTTACACATCTGAGAAGCAACAAAAGAGAACAGGTGATGAGTTGTAGGAACCTTGCAAACTGAGTCTAAGTTTAAAACAAAACCACAAAACACAACCCCCACACAACCCTGAGTAACAGACTCTTCTTTACTGTTGAGAATGTATACCATAGAACATCAGTATTTCTATAGAACGTAAACTTTCCCTGGAGAGGGATGACCAAATGTCCCTATGTGTTACACCACACTAGTCACCCTGTGGTGTTCATATCAACAAAACATGAGCATACACAGACCACGAGTTTCAAAAAGCACTACATGTAAATGACTTAAAAAAAAAAATTAACAGATGTTCTGCAGATCAAGACAACACAAACTAGGGAATGAGTACAACAGTTCATTATTTACCCTTATTCCTTTACTGTAGAAAGTTCAATTAATGAATTGGGAAAAGCATAGGATTCAAGAGTGACCAAGAAAGAGTGCTGTAACTTAAAACTGCTACAAGGATTATAAGAATTTGAAGCTGCCTGTAAAAGTTTATTTTCAGTATATAGTTCATGCTTACTTTGCTGCAGGAAGTCCTTCCTTATCTTCCACAATCAAACCCCAATTAAGATATATTTCAAACACCTATCTATTAGCAATACGCTGGGCATCCTTGGGCTTTTAGGTCACAAAAGTTTTTGCTCCTCCTTTCCCCCTCAAGAACTATATTGATCATACACAAATCAGAAGGGAAACAGCTTAGAGAAAAAGACAATAGGAAGACACATCTATCCATCACATCTGGCTTACAAACAAAATATTAATGAAATGATAAAGCAAACTCACCCAAGACTTTAACCCTACATTTTAAGATTTACAAACACTACTCATCAGGTATTTCCTTACTGTCTACTTCCTCCAGGTACAGGGCAAGCTTTACACTAATTCTGAGCCAGCAGGTGGCATTAACGTCTCATCTACCCTGGGCATACACAGCGTTAGTCAAATGCTGGATACAGGCAAGCTTACAAGCCCTATTTAAGCCCCATATCTAACGAGTTTTCAATGACAATTCATACAATGGCATGGAAAATTACAGTCGTGCATGAAGCATTCTACTATCCACTCTGACAAAGACAGACAGGATTGCCTTCTCCTGCCTGCCTGATGGTTGGCTGCGCTTCCCATCTCTCCTATCAGCACGACTCCATCAGGTATACACTGAGGAACTCGCATGAGAACCTTATCCTAACATGCAATAAGGCACTTAAAAGGTAATGACAACAGCACTAATGAAGCTTAACAATAGGATCACATTTTTAATTTATGCAATAAGCCTTCAGAGTAGCAAAAGTGGGGATATGTCCCTCTTTTAATGATGATTTACTGCATAAGAAATTGATTTGGGACTAAATAGACGTGGGTTCCCATTTTCTGCTGATTTTCAAAGCTTCCTGTGCAGCTGCTGGCAGGTACATGAGTCTGCCATCACTACAGGCAGAGAAAATATTTCCTTACCTCAAATAAATGTAGGAATAAAGTTCACTGAACACAAAGGTGCTTGTTTTCTTGTGTTATAAACTCCTAAATGGACATCCTATTTACAGGGGGTAGGAAAGGAAGAGGAAAGCAGAACTTTAATACAAACATCACTGACTTCATATCAAAGTCCACAAGAATAATATGCCAAGTCAGTGTATCATTTCAACAACGGAAACAGAATTAGGAAAAAAAAAGGAAAAACCAAAACAAACAAAAAAATCCCAATTTTAAAACCAGAAAAATATCAGGACATTTTTTATTTTCTTTCACCTTGAAGTTCACGTAATTCAGAACATGACTCAAGAAGGCTAAAAAGAGTCCAGTGGACAGGGTTTTAAAACAGTAATTAAAACTTACTCTTCTCAGTACCGTATGGAAGTAGCACCTTCATTGCCCTGGAGGGGAAAGCAAAAATTAAGATCCAAAAAGGACTAGGAATTATTTTCTTCCAAGTATACGATGAAAACAGCATTAGCACGTGCAGTGAATACATCAGCTACTTTTTGAAGGTATTGAATGAATTAATTGTAATACAAAATTTTGGTTTTATTTAATATATTGATTCCCTTTGCATTAGGAAAGTTTATAAGATTGTTTCCATGCACTTGAATGAGCTAGTGGAGACAGTTTTCACAAAGTTTAGAATAAAATTTAAACCTCGGACACTCCTATAACACCTGTCTTGTGATAATACTTCAGTTTCTCACAGGTAGCAAGCTCTTGGACTATTTCTAGAGTTCGCTTACCACTGCATCTCCTGCTCTGAGATATTTGAACAGAAACTCCTATTCATCTACAAATATTTACTTGTTACCAGCCAAATGTAATAGGCCTTATGTCTAGGAACTCAGTTCTTCTTGTCCAGGCACTCTGAAGAGCTCAGCTTTTAGAATTTAAAATTCACCTTCTGGATTCCCATGTAACAAGCACCTCTGAAAGAAGTCTAAGACCATATGAATGGAGAGAAAGGAACAAGTGGTTCCACTGCATAAGAGAATCTGGGAGTAATAGCACATGCCTTCAGGTACTGCTTTTCCACAGTTCTTACTGTGAAGATTTGCCCCAGGACCTGTGCTTAAAACCAGGGGAAATTGAGATGCATGCTTCCATCGCAGCCACAATGCAAAAGCAGCACACAGGGTGACTGCTACAGATGACCTTTACTGCAAAGGGCTGCAGTAGATCTGCTGCATGGGAGAAGTATCCTCAGTGCACAAGCAAACCTCAAGCAAATGAAGGGATGTTTGTCTCTTTCATGAGCGAGGGAGAAGCCGATATATTCCTTCTTCACACAGGCAGACCCCACAAGTACAGAAGCACGTGCTTTGTCACCCTGCTAACCACAGCAACAATATAATTTCGCTGGTATAAACTTCAGACCTACAAAAGAATCGATGTTAACTAGCATCACAACTTAAGTTGTAATGCATTTAATATTTCACACTAGAAGTTTTAGTACTTGGCTTCAGAAGACAAACTGGTAACGTAGCATTTCAAACCACACCACCTGACAAATTTAAAACACTTCCATGACTTTATCCAGAACCTGGGTTTCAGAACCACTTGTTTCAAAAAACAACCAAGAAGCTAGGCCCAGGACAAAAGTCTGGGCCCTAATACCTTTATTTTATAAAACATTGATGATATTGGTATCACAGGAAGTAATTAAACATCTATTAACAATGTAAAAGAGAGTGATAAAAGATGTATACGACCACACGTGCAGCCTAAATCTGGGGGGGAAAGAGCTGCATTTTCTCCATGCCAATTATTTGAAATAATAACCCTAGACAAATGTCACTTGTCCCTCATGTACTTTCATAGTCCTTATGTATTTAGAAAGCAAACACTTAGGCGAAGGGGTATTTTCACCTGTAAATGGTAGTTAGATTGTTTGTAAGATAAACAGTATCACTAATGACTTCTGGCCTCCCAAGAACCCCTTGCTCTAGGAAGGGAATAGAAAAAAGCAAACCCCAAACCTCATAACCTGATAAGGCCTGAAGTTATTTTGAAATACCTAACGGTCCCCCCCCCCCCAAAAAAAAAAAGGGTATTTAAGAACCATTAAACTTCACCCCATTCATTGCACAGAAGGAGCAATCGGTACTAACAACTGTACTTCAGAACTGTAATAGCCTGACTTGAAAACCATTATTCTGGAAAATAGCACGTAGTGAAATACAAGGTTACCTAGGCAATGCGAGACACAAGCCAACAGGAAAAACGGATCTCTGGGTCTGTACATTTGCACAAATACTGGAAGAAACACCAACATTTGTAGCTCGGGTCTTTTTCCACCGGCAGACAAGGATGCTGGCGGCCCGACGTGAATCCTAACCGAGTCCACAGGACGTGCCCATGTGCTCGCCCCCTCTCCCCACTCCCCCATTTTCTCGTTCCCATTCGGGACTGCTTTCGTTGAGGGCAGCACCACAAACCGGGAAGGCGCCGGCGCCTCTCCCCCCCCCCCTGCTCCCCGGGCCTGCCGTCGAGGCCGGGAGCTGGCAAGGAGCGCGGGGTTCGGCCCCGGGCGGGAGTGGGGGGCCCCGCCCGCCCCCTGCTAGAAGGGTTGAGAAGGTGGATGCTGTGAGTTGCTGCCTCCATTCCCTGGGGGCAGGAGCCGCTTGTCCCCAGGGCAAAGGAAGGGAGGAGTGGCCGCTGCCGTCGCGCCCCTCGGTCGCAGCTCAGGCCGCTGCCCGCCGCGGGGCGAGCCCACGAGGGCCTCGGCGGGGCCCACCCCCCCCGGGGCGGGAGAGGCGCAGGGCGGCTCCGGGCGAGCTCGCCGGCCCCATCGCTGGGCGGGGGATGGGGAGGGCGTCCCCGTGGGATCTCACCTTTTAGAGAGGTCCATGAGGACCCCAGAAAAAAGCTTCTCTCCCAGCCGGAACGAGACCACCAGGGCGTCCTCGATGATGTGGTCCAGGGTGACCCGCACCTCGGAGCCGGGCAGCAGCGGAGCCTCCGCCTCCCCTCCGGCCGGAGCCACGGGCACCGGGGACTTGGGCTCGACAGCGGCGGCATCAGCAGCATCCGGCTCCTCCTCCTCCGGCCGGGACGGCTCCTCCCCGGGCTCCGGCTCCGCGGAGCCCCCAGTAGCCGGCGGGCAGGGCTGCGGCTCCTCCTCGGGAAGTTCAGGGTGCCCAGCAGGCGGCGGGCAGGGCTGCGGCTCCTCCTCGGACCCCGGGCTGGGCGCTCCCCGGTGCTCGGCCTGGGGCGAGCACACCTCCGGGGCGGAGGGCGGCAGCTCCTCCGTCCTCTCAGCTTCCGGCTCCCGAGTCCCAGCCGGGCTCCGGGCGAGCTGCACAGGCGGCGGCTCCTCGGCCTCGCCGGGAGCAACCTTCCCCCCATCGGCCTCCTCTCCATCGGGCACCACCGACTCCACGGCCTCGCTGACGGCAGGGAGAGGGTCCGCGCCGGCCTCGCTGCCCGGGATAGGCTCCATCTCGGGCTCAGCTTCACCAGCCCCCCCATCGCCCGGCACCGCTGCAGTCGCTGCCGCCTCCGCAGCCATGGCCGCCATTTTCTCTGCTGCTTCACCGCCGCCTCCCTCCAGCAGCGGGATCGATAACCACGGCCTTCCCCGCCCGCCTGGGAGGGAGAGCCCGCCTCCTAGGCTCACATCCGGCAGCCTATTGGCGGGCGCGGTGAAATTTTCCACTTCTACTGGAGGGCGGAGTAGTCCGTCAAGCCCAGCGGGAACTTCTCGTTGGCCAGTGAGAACTTCATTCAATGAAGAGCCGGGAAGAGGAAGAAGGGGGGTGGCTTAATGCTCTCTAGGCCGTTATAGATTAGGGGGGTTGGGCCTTTGGGGCCGATCCGCTATCTCATTGGCGGAAGGAGGAGCCGCTCCCGTGGGAGGTTGGTAATTGGCGGAGGGAAACGTCCGTCGAGGGAATTTGGGGGGGGGGCGCGAGGCTGGAGGCGTGTGGTGGCTGGCCATGCGCGCTGCGGGTCAGCGGCCGGGAGAGGGCGCGAGGCAAGATGGCGAGGGCAGGAGGGCGTCCCTCAGGGGTGAAAAGGCGCCCTGGGGTGGCACCCCCACCGGGGAGAGGCTGTTTTTGCCTCCCAGCTCCTGCGGCACTGTGTCCGCCGCCACCCGGGTGCGCGTGGGGGGGTGATACTGTGGCACTGCCTGCCCTCATGCTGTAGGGGCCAGGGAGACCCTTACTGAGGGGAGGGGATGAGGGAAAAACTGTCGTGAGCGGGGACAGGGAAAATGTGAGGAAGGCAAAGGGCCGTGTGTCTTTTGTGAAGTAAATCAACGCTTTAAAAGATTAAGATTGGGTACATCAGATAAAGGTGAAAGAAAGGTGCTGTGGTGAAAGGGGGAGAAAAAGAGTTAACGTTAACCTTAAGATGTTCTGAATCAGTGATTTTTCTTACTGTGGGATCAGTAGTTGCTACTGTGTGGGCATTTATTCTCTCGGGTAGGAAATCTCTTTCCTAAATAAAAGCTAATGAAGAATGAAAGGTTCTAGTCTGTTATATGCATGATTATACATTTTGGGAAGCCGAGTCCTTTGCAGAAAAGGAGAGACTTGCTAGAAGGAAGGATGGATTAAGAAAAGTAGGAGCAACTGGAGACAGACAAAAAGTGATCTTGAAGCATGAATGTATTTTTCTGAGTGCTATTATGAGAGGTATATTGTTAAGCAACGATTGAAATTTCCTGAAAAGTAACAAGTAAAATATAGAAAATTTCCTTTAATAATAAAGTATTCCTTTTCTTTTATGTTAGTGACTTTTATTGGCAGACTAAGTATTTCTTTTCTTTTATGTTAGTGACTTTTATTGGCAGACTTCAAAGTTGCTTCCAACCATCTGCTTACAATAGAAACACGGCTACACCCCCAGTTGCCAGGTAAAAAACTTATAAGTAACGGGCATGAAAAACTAATGAACTTTTTGCAAGAGGTACAAGAAAAAAAATCCTTGATTAGATACAAGGCCTGGTACTTGCCTTTTTTTCACTTGGTTATAAGAAAATTGAGTTATATGTAAAGGACTACAGTAATGCAATAATGTAAAGAATTTTTGGGGGGGGGGGTTTAGTAATAATTAATGAGGACATGGAATAAATAGCCTTCTGGAACAGCAAAAAAGCTGTGTTTGACTCTATGCAAGTAACCCAGTAACCCATGATCTTGCAAGCTCCTAGCAATGGGATTTTAGTAAGTAATAAAAGTATGATTAACCTACTCTGTTGTCCAGATCATAGGGGTTTGACTTATGTAACAGACATAAAGACTCTTCCTTTTGTGTCTGGTTTGCATTATTGGGGGTGGACGGTGTGTAAGGAACATACGGGAAGATCAGGAGGACCAGCTAGACAGGTTTCTGGAGACATACATTACAAATGCAGTTAAATGGATTTGCTAGTGATAAAGCTATTTAATAATTTTTTATGTTGTACCACCATATCTCTTAAATGAGTGGTTTGGTAGCATGAGTGGGTAGAATAGAATGTGTTTATTGGGAGAAGGAGTAGTAGATACCGAATTACAATATTTTATTTTTTTTTTCCAGCCATGCTTGCAGCTTTGTCAGTCTGTATCACAGAGAAGCAGCAGATGGATTCAGTGTACAATCTGTGCCTTAAAAGAAATCAGATTTGGTAAGCTTTCTCAAAACTACCTACCACTAATAGTACTTTCTAAATAATTTTGAAACAGTTTTATTAGACCATATTTGTAAAAGATTTGTATCCTGAGGCCATAATGCTTTGAAAGATGGCAACCATCTCGGAGCCTCTAAGGCTGAATATGTTCTTTGCCAGAATTCTAAAGAATAATGAGATTTGTGTTGCTACTGAGGTACCTTAATTTCAAAGCTATCCCTGTGGAAGGATTTCAGTTTTAATTCAGATCCAAGATTTCACGTTTTTCTGAATGTTCCACCAAGGAGAAAGCAGCAGTGGCTCTGGAAGGTCCACAGAAGTTGCAAATAAAATAAATGAAGATGGACTCTATTGTTCCTCCCTCTCATTATTTTTCTTCTGTGTAATAGTGACAACATAGGACATATAGAAAATGAAGATTTGTTTCCCAGAAACTTTTTACCTTATTCAGATAAGTCCTAGGAGAGATTGAAGAAATGTATTAGTGAAGATGGCTCATATGTAGCACCAGAACTGTTTTTACATTGCGCTCCTATGCAAAGAATTTCACTGTGCTTGGAGGTACTCCAAATGTATTTCAACAGTGGAGCAAACCATACTCTGCATGCACATGACTGTTCTGCATGTTAGGGGTATGATCATCTGTTCAAATGCTTTTTCCCTTATTACTGTCTTACACCAGTAGCAGTCTACTTGTTCATCCCAAGATTAATATTGTGAGGAAAAGGCCTCCCGTTAGGTAGAAGGGCTGGCAGGGTACAGGGATATGAATTGTCATATATCTTCTTTTTTTTAAATTATTTTTTACTCAGGAGACATAGTACTTTCAAAATCTTATGAACACTTGTACTCAGAAGTTTGCAAAAGCAAAGATGCTAGACAACTCTCTTGCAGGGGAAGTCAGAACTGTCATGGTCCTTAGTGTAGAACAGCACGGCTTGTGTAGATACTTTGTACGGTTGTTGATTTTAATTGTGCTAGCCAGTCAGTTCAGTTAGACACAGTTCGTTTCTCTGGTGCTGCTGTGCCTCTGTGTAGAAGGATAGCAGTAAATTCTGAGCCTGCAAGAAATTACCAACTAATACAAAGAGACTACTCAGCCCTTGAGCTGATGGGACATTGAGATCCAATAGCTCAGCCCAGCAGGCTTTTTGTTATGTTAAGTTCAGACTTATGCAGAGGATGGGCGTAAAATGGAAGATTTCCTCTTGCAAAACTTCAGCAAGGTTAATGCTTATTGAATTCTACCTTACTTCTAAGCAGGTGTTGCTTATGACAAGCAGTTACCATTAAAATGCTAACTGTCATCTTTTACATCTACTGGAATCCCCATCAATCCATACCTAAACATAGGAGAAAAACGTGGCTGTATGGCTTTTTAACCCTCTGAATTGTTTCATTGCGGTAACAGAGATTATGTGCTTCACCCAAGCAGTTTAAACTGCTAGGGGATCTTAAAATAGAATGTAAACAGCTCTTTTGCGTGTTGTTTGCAGTTTGAAAGGTGCTTTTAAAAAGAGGTAAATAAGGATATTTATATGCCACTGTAATGGCCAACAGAAATATGATACCATAGGTAATCCTTAAGTGAAAATATACTAACAGGGGGTATGTAGATGCAGGATGAAACTTGTAAGTTTAACAAAAAAGCGCTTGCTATATAAATTTCTTTTTCTATCCCAAATTCCTTTGATTACCATTTAATTTCTCTTTATTTTAAATCTAGTCTTTAATATCTTTAAAGACTAGTTTGTCTTTCTATGGATGGTACGCAGAATGATTGGCATAGCTGGGGCCTTGTTTCTATCCTGGAACCTTTAGAATCTGCCAAAAAAAATGAATTAAGCTAATGAAACAAATTACACTAACACACTTACTGTAGATTAAATGAGTCTCTGCGTGTTCAGCAAGTGGCAGGACAAAAGTAGAAAGAGGAAACTATGAATTTGAGAGAGGAATTGATGCGATTGGAGGGAATAAAATTATGAATTTGAAGGCAGAAAAAATGCAGAGCTTTATGAAGATGTGTTAACAGTGTGTTGGCGAGCTGGGTAGCTGAAGTTGGAAGTTTGGGTTGAGTGAGTGAACGGATGTGATGTGGTTGCCTGATACCAGTAAGAAATAGATACCATTGTATCTGTATGTGTGGGTATGGATGGGGGAGGAATTGTTGCTGTGTGTATATGCTGGGATGCGATAAAGATCAGGTCTGGCAGATTCAACTGTTTACGGGCCTGAGATGCTCAGCACTAGTGATACTGATTTGTTCTGCCATGACCAAAATGTATTATTGCACTGACCTAACTACAAATAGGAATCTGAATAGTCACAGCATGTATGTGTGTTTCAATTAATAAGTGCATTAGGTTAGGCTGTCTGTTACAGTGGTAACATCATTCTCTGAGCATCAAGTTACATAAACGTGCACTACCGTGAAAGACCCAACACAAAATGCAAGGTTGTAATGGAGCAATATACCTAAATGGAGTATAATAAGGGTTGCAGTGAAGCTGAAGTGCACGATTGCAGCATATCTACAAATATGCAGGTTCCTTGAAGCTAATTTAGCTACCAGTAACAGTAGAACAGTGATAACAGTCTCCAGAATGGGCTGCATCCAGGTAATTGCCTAGTAGCTGGAATTTGTGGTGTTGCTGGTATCCAAGCTAGCTGGATATGTTTAAGTTCACTATGCCTGTTCATGCTGCAACTGATGTGGCTTAGTGTAGGCATATGAAATCTCTAAACAAGTGTGTGGATTTATAGGGAGTATTTTTAGTGTCTTGGTAGGATAGTAGATATTTTTCCTAATATCTAGGCTGGGGCTTAAGAATTTTAGATTAGAGGTTTATAATTTGAAGTTCTAACAATCTCACTGAGACTTTGTGACTCCATACATTAAAGGAATTGCAGTTTATATGCATCCAGTACCTCTAGTCTTCGCTGGCTTTTCAGCAACAACACTGAAAAATAGCGTACTAGAGGAAGCATCATACTTTGCTCCGTGCGTCCATCTGAATCATAGTGGCAATGGCTTCCTGTAACTGCTATAGTGACAACAATTTCCTGTGACCCTGAGGAAGGTCTGTGGGTCTCAGAAAAACATCCACAAGTCAGGGTTTGGGGACCCAGTTTTATGCTGTGTTAATAAATCCATTTTAAAATTATTTAGTGTTGTAAGGCAGATCTGCTACTGGTCTGAAATTTTCGAGGGTCTCCTATTTAAAAAGAAAAAATGTACGCAATAAAAGCCAATGCATATAAGCAATGCAGAGAAACATAAGCAAACAAAAAGAAGGTAAAGATTGAGTCTTGATTGTATGCTGCAGACATACTGCTTCTATGACAAGTTAGGAAAGTAATGCTCTTAATTGTTAATCATATGTAAGCTGTTTTGAAATTTCTTTGTTGATTTATTACAGAGAATTGGTACGGAAGGAGAAAGAATCAGTCATTCTTGTGATGTTTGGTAACTGTTTTTTGTAGCCATAAGAACGTAGAGCTCATTTTGTTAGGTTTATGAATGGTTGTTAAAGGATTTGTAAAATCTCACTGCATGCACACATGCCCCAGAAGTCTACCCTGCAATTTGAAAAGTTAATTATATGCTGAATTTCTTGTGAACAAGAGATGAAGTCAACGATTGGGGCTTTTCCTAATGTCCATATGGAGAATTGATTTAAATCAATTACCATAGTTGGGGTTGCTTAAAAAAAAAAAAGTAACTCTAAATGAGCCCTTGGGGTGAAGCACTGGCATTAGCTCACTGCTGACTTGTCTCACATTTATTTTATAATTTTAAAGAAATGCGAGTCTGAGACTACTTACTGTTGTATCTTGTAATCTGACTGATTTCTGCTGTCTTCTGAAATTTGTGCATCTGTAGGTACTGGTGGTATCCCCATTGTAACTCCATGTATTTTTCCAATCAGATAAAATAAAACAACTTTGAAGATACAAATTGCTAATACTATTATTGTTTCATGCTGTGACATCTAAAACCGTATCTCTAGATTTGCATGCTTATGTTATAACTGTCTTTTTAATTAAAGATCTTTCATTATTTTAATAAAAATAAATACATTCAATATGTATTAAAAACTAGGTCTGTAGTGTCTTTCAAACCATGATATTAGATTATTAACTTATTTATTAAAATTAATTCTTAGTTGATCAAGTGCCAGTTCTTTTCCCACACATGTACTTTAGTCCTCTTCCACAGTTACTTATTATTGGTGTCAACATTTGTGGATATGGAAAGAATTCATTTGTTGATATGATAGAATTTCCTAGTGGCCAGCAAGATCATCAATTTTATCAAGTCTTGGAGACTCAGTAAATCAAAATTAGTCTAAGATGTGGCCAAGACATCAAAGAGAAGAGTTTGCAGGTTATCCTTTTCAAAAGTATTGTCATGGTGAGTGACTCTTCATAGTGCTGTGGGCCAGACGTGTCAGTGTACCCACAAGAGGCTGTTGGGCTTGGCTACCGCTCTGTCGGCACATCAGCTGCCTTGTATCTGAGTCAAGTTCAAAATGCTCCAGTTCTTTCTTGCTGAAGCTACAAACCTCATGATGGGCTGGCGGCCCATCTGACTACGTCTTCTTCAAGCATGGCAGGCATGGAAGTACTTCTTCATTTCCCTGCTTTGATAGTCCGGGTAGATTCAGTCTGAGACATGCTAATTCATTAACATGGGCCTAAATAACTAAGAAAGTTCATTTTCAAAGAGTTGTTTAGGTATGTTTACATGACCTAATTTGAGTGCCAAGATAAAATGATTAGTTAAGCAGCTCTGTTAGTGGAGAAAGGAATCAGTCTCTGGAGAGTGGTTCAGGAAGGGATGCTAAGCTAGCTCTGAAGTGATCCCAGAAGACCATCTGTCCTTTTAACTATACAGATACTTTAGTTTAACAGTTAAAACATTGAAATTGTGATTATTACCTGTACTCTCATATTCTCAAGAGGTAAAGAGCGTTCTACAAATGTTAACAAGTGTTTATTTGGCCAGTAAGTGACCAATCTGTTGAGGCATCTAACTTTGTTTTTTCTTAGTTTTGAGTCCTAAAGCTAAGTATTTTTGAAAGCATAAAGACCTTAAAATCTCTGAATAATTTAGAGCTAAAAGAATTTTCATGGCTAAAACAATGTTTATGTTTTCAGGGCTTATGCAAAACATAATGCAATTTCTGACTAGTCAGGAATCAAATTACTTATATACATTGTTTAAACAGACTTGAGTATTACTTACAGAAGTGTTCTTCCTTAACAATTTTTGATTAATTTTCCTTGATGGTTTTAGGAAAGTTTAAATTTCTTGTTCCAAAAGAATGTGTTTTGCATTTTCCATGTTTTGCAAAGAGAGGAACTTTAGGTAGTGTGTTCTTTCTGCATGACTCTGTTAGTGCCAAGAGCAGCACACTTGGGGACTGTGTTACTGAATTTAAGATTCAGGGAAATCGGAAGCTGCTTTCTTTCAGATGTTAAATTATTTTTATTTCTCTATGCACGTTTAAAGATCTCCGTGTCTGTGACTTGTAGTGAACATGATAGGGCATATTGTTAGTCAAGTTTTAGATGATACTTTAGCCAGAGTCTAATGATGTTTTACCATAAATATAAGGTTGTATATAAAAAAACTAATGTAAAGGAAACCATTTGCTTCAAGTAGTCTAAACAGTGTTGTTGTTTCTAAGGGGAATGCAAGTCTTTGTATATTTGGATATGGTCAGTTATTTCTAATTTTGTGACTTAACTGTAATATACACATTTTAATTTCTCTGACTTGTCATTAATATTTGTATATGCTTCTTTCTACCGTATTTGGCTGCTGCTTTTGCACCTTGATCACATGTCCATTCACAATTGCAGATTTTTGCAAGTAAAACCTTATATTTCCGTTTCAAGATGATGAATTTATAGGAAAGTCATGCATATTCTCAATCTTCTAATCAAGCTCCATAGGTTTGATAGGGGATCTGTCTTGCCAGATATTTAGTTGTGAAATTCTGCTGTAGTTCTTCAGATTCTGTTATCTTTAGGTATAACTTATTGCTATAAAACACACTTTGGCCTTCAGAATCCGTAGGGTTGCTGAAAGCTTAATTTAGTGGGGAGGTTATTCAGTTTTGCCTCCTATGTTAATTTAAGAATTTACACTGTCAATCTTTTAAAGATCTGCCCTGTGGTTATGTGACTCCGGCTCCTTTCCGCAATGATCTGGGATGATACCACCTCTTTTGACATTCTACCAGTAATTTGTTAATAGATACCTGTTCTGTATTCTGTAAATCTTTACCCCTTCAATTGTAGATTGAAGAGAAAACTTAAATAAGGAATGAGAAAACTTCTGTATGTTTTGCAGTGAAGTTTACAACACCGTATATATCAGTTAGTCATTGAAATGTGACCCTGACATGTCAAACAGACTGGGCCTTACCTGAATTTGAGTAGGAAATCCCTACAGAATACTCAAGTGATTTACAAATTGAGTCAGTAAGAGTCTTTCCCTGAATCAGTGCTAAATCGGCATCCTACACTGAGTAATGGCTCATGTAGCAGAAGAGTTTGTTCACAGAAACTATTACAGAACAATTTGCTTTATAGATACACTGTTCTGATTGAATAAGGCTTTCCAAAGTGAGGCCTTGCCATGCAACTTGTAATTTTCATAGTGCAGTTTCTAACTGTGACTGTCCTTTGCAGATATACTTGCTGCTGTGGCATAATCTCTTCAAGCTGCCCTAGCACCAGTAGAAATGCCCTTGATGCTTATTGGTGCCACAGTTATCAGTGTGGAGAGCCCTGCAGTTGTACCAGTTCTAAATGCTGAGTTATTTCTTTTATTTTGCATAGCGGAAGAAACAATTCCATGATTTGTTGTAAGGGCCAGTCATTGCTAATACCAGTATGTTCTGTAGCCTTGGGTTAAGGTTTCACTCTTTGAATGTTTCTCTTTGAACCTGAAGTTCTTCTCTAAGACTAAACTCACTTTTGTGTCTCTATTTTTGAAGTAATTGTCCAAGACTGAAGAAAATCATTCCTTCAAGGAAGTTGTTCCAGAATAGGGATTGGGAAGTAGCCCTTGGAGTGTCTCAGGAAGTACCGTCTTTGACTTGAAATGTAAAACAAGCAACTGAAGTTCTCCTAGTGCTTTTCCTGAAAATTAGGATATTAGTCTTGATGACTTGGATATTTTCTTTTCTGTGGTAGTATGGTTTGTGTGTTGGGTGTTTTGTGTTATTTTTTCTCTGGTTAAATTGAATGCAGTAACCTTAGGTATTAAGTTGCAGTTTAAATGTGTTAAGTTCTGCTCTGGAACAGGGTTGGGGTTTAGCAACTTTTTCTTTTTTTTGGCTTTAATTCCCTTCCATCATGTTCTCTTTTATCTTGTGACAGGTACTGCGTCAAGCCACAATAATGATGTTCTTTAGCAACCTAGAATATTTCTGAATCGCCCAGAAATTCATTTGTAAAAATGGCAGGTTCTGTAAGATTTGATGTTGCTTGATACCTCAAGCAATATAAGCCAGCCTCTTAGGATCTATATCCTTCTTCCTTGGCTCCTGAAGTCAGAATGTCCTTAGTCAAGAATGTCTAATTAATGAATTCTGTCTGTTACACGTGGATACTAGGTATTCTTTAGGATGAAAGGGGCTATTTGTAACTAAGATTGTGTAAGAATTTACATTCTAAGTTCTAGTTCTCTCTCATTACTTTGGGACACCTATGGGAGAGATTTCTAGATTTCTGTCTGAACAGAATTAAAGGAATAAATGGAAATGAAAGAATGGTTAGTTTATCAAAAGCCAAACTCTCTGTAGCTCTGAGTCTCAGTCATTCCAATTGGCAAAATAAAATTGCGGCACGATTAAATGATCACAAATTGTATTTCAAGTAATGCAATATGTCTAATGAATATTTTGTATGTAAGCAAGTTTCAGAATATCCCCTCTTAGATGGAGAAATGTGTGTGGCTAAAGGTACAAAAAGTAAGTGATATGGTACTGAAAAATACAACCAACTATTAAACTCATAGGTTATGGGTTGAAAAGCATATGCTACTGACATGCCGGTAATGCATTGTAACATTATCACCGGAGCTAGGATAAATTGGGAGGCCTAAATTAAAATATAGGTAAGTTAGCATGGCAACTAATTCAGAATTTCTCATAGAAGTCTTCTGAGCAATTTACAAAAGTCTCTTTTGCCTTAAGTACTGTCAAAGCAACTCTTGTTCTTTGGTTGTGGAGTAGTGTTTCTGAGGTAGTTTTGCATCTGTAGACAAGCTCTGAGCCGAAGATTGAGAGAACTTAAAGCTGTTGAGGTGTAGTTTTTCCTTACCTGTGTTCCCTGGAGATAAATCTCATGTCAAATAGGAATAACAGGAATGGTAAAATACTGACCTTATATACTTACAGAAATGAGAATCCTACGTGGTCTAGTATCATTTAGGTTTTTGTGCTGTCAGAACTTAAAAAGATGGGACAGTAGAGGAAACAAAATTGACTAGTAATCATTTGGAACCATTGTACTTCCTGGGCTGAAGCAAGCAGCTGCCAGCATATCTCTGATACTGTGTCCTTCTCCTTGTCACTTATTTGTAGCCGCAGCTGTGCTGGCTGTGAAGTATGGACAATACACTTCTTTGAATGAAAAGTTAATGTGGTTTAATTGTAGTGTATGTTTAAAAACAACTTGGGGATGAAAAGTGCTGTGTAAGTACTGTTATCCTTGACAAAGACACAGTAACCAGATAATTAGTCTCTAAGATGCATCTAGTTATTCCATAAATTAAAAATTAATTTCTCTCCTTAAATTAAGAGCTATTGACACATTCAGCTTTTCTGCTAATTGGTTTGTATGACCAATTGGATGTATTTCAGTAAAATGGCTGGTGAAGGCAAATGTGTTCTCCAGCTAGACATTGCCTTGTATGCAACAATTATATATGGATTGGCTGCAAATCAGAGCTAAGCACTGCAGTAAAGTCAACGAAACGGAACAAATTTGTGTTGGGATTTTCTAGGTAGGTTTCAAAAATGTGTTTATAATTGGGGATCACTCTTGAAGTCACCTTGATTTCACAGTTTACCTGTCTCGCATCCTTGTTTTATTGTCTGTGTGCCATTCATAAGTGCTATATTTTGTAATTGGATCTTCCTTTGAGCTTACTGTCTACTATCTATCCAATGACTTGAAAGTCATAAAATGGAGACATTATGGAGCCCAAGATTCCACACTACCTTGGTTCTTGCTGCTTCCATTGTGACACAGCTTTGAAACTGTTCAAAGGGAAGGGGTGTAGCATAAATGACAAGTATCCAAGTTTTTCAAGCCTTTTCCACTTGCTTAAAATGGTTGAACAAAAGTAGTGAAAGATGTAGCATCCTGTTTAGCCATGCCAACCAGTTAAGCGCTCAGTTAAAAAAAAACAACAAAAAACCCCACCAGAACAAAACATCAAAACCAACAAAAAATCCAACCCAAAAAAACCCCACTGACAGAAAAACCAGCCAGTATTGAGGTCTGCAGCTCCCATGTGAGGCAGGGAAAAAGCCGCTTTGAGCTGGAATATTCCCATACCACATAATCATATCAATATAAAGATATTCAGGGTAATATTCATTTCTGATATAATTCCACTGACTTCTTAATCCAGTTACACTGAGGATGAATTTTTCCCTCATGGTGTCTGCAAGCACACACACCAAAAAGCACTAACAACAGTTGGAGAGGTCATGGCCCATTTGTGTATGCTAATGTCTCTGTGCCTGATGTGCACGTTTCATCTCTTTATCAGATGCTCAGTTCTCTGACTAAATTAGAATAAAAACTTGCAGTTAGCAATTTTCAATGCCAGACCTTTTTTCCCTGGAATTTCTTTGGGGCTAATGCTTTGCCAGAGGATTCATTCTCATTCCTTCTTTGTCTATCTGTTTCTCTTTTCTTTCTGTCTTTCCACAGAGTTCCCTTTTATCCACCCTCTTACTTCCTCAGGCCTTATCTGACGTGCATGGTTTGCTAAGTCAAGAAATGCTGTCATGATGGGCAAGTATTTTGAGCTCTTCTGATCTTGAAAATGTACCTCAGACTACGTGTGTCCCCGTCTACTCTGTGTATTTTTTCATTCTTGTTAAAAATAATAAATGGTCCCTAGTGTTTAATAAAAATGACAAGTTTATTATTAATTTTAAAATATCATGGGTATTGAGGGGGAATACATAGTGATATAAACTAGAGATTGCTCTTGGTCAGCCTTTTGGGAGGGGTTGGAAGGAGACAGTTTCGTCCTTAAGTCCTTACTTTCTTTGGAAGACAATACAAATTTTTAGCTGTTCAAATAAGGTCCTTCTCCTACTTTCACCTCCTCCCCCAAAATGAGGACTAGCTGAGGATGTTGTTGCCATCTTTCACTAGCCTCGGGTTGTGCATATAGCAGCCAGCAGCTAGAGCTGAGTGCTGTCATCCCACCTCATCTTTAACAGTGAAGTTAATCTTGCAAAATCTCTTCATATCTCTGCCATGTGCTGAACAGCTTTTCATTTGGATCAAGAAATGTGTGGTACTTGGAGTTTGAGGTGGGAAATAACCTTCCTTCACCTAATAAAGAATAGTTATGCTATAACACTGTGTTGTTATATGCCGTAATTCCATCAGCAATTTTGTATTTGTGCCACTAACAGGCTTAGTTATCTCAGAGTTGTAGGGACCTTTCTTTGCTAAAACCCTGTGAGTGTTAAGTATGCAAGGAAGAAAATGCTGTGCTGCTTTCAGGACACAAACATTCCCCTGTGCATTGACAGCGAAATATGTTCGGCATGCAGTGACTTCCAGTGCTCCCTGAAATAAGAGCACTTAAAAGACACAGTCTGGCCACAAGACTGCAGAGTTCAATCATTAACACAGTGAAATGACAACGTGAATGTTAGGACGTTAGATCCTGATGACTAAGATATCTGCACTTCTGCCCACTCTGATTCTTTATAGATCTTAAACAGTTTGCTGTTTTCAATATATCACACTGTATTCTCTTAAAGATCTTTATTCTGGTCAGCGTCTCATGTTCTGTTTTCTGGTAGACTTTAAGTTGTAGAACCTGTTGTGCTAAGTGTATTTCAAAACACTGAAAGTAATATCACCTGTATTTTATGCATATCTGATTAGGCATATCTGATAGTTCAATTTATGGAGTATTCAGGCTCAGCCTATCTTCCTGCCAGACCCCACCAGCATGATCTTTGGCAATTCAGTTCCTTTGATAAAACCAGGTCACGTTTTAATTGCTTTTACTAGATTATCTTGTAACTTCTAACTCTGAGAAAACACTATTTGCAATTGGTTTGCACATCAAGAGAAAGAATCCATCAAACTAAGAGCTTGAGCTGTTACCTTTCAAGGGGGTGCTTGGTTGTCAATGGTTGGGAAATTGTGTTGCCCTCCTTCAGAGACTGCCTTTAACTCAAGCCTTACAGCCGTAGAAGAAACATTCCATCATCCCCAAAACAAAATAGGCTGTGGTTCTGCTACTGTAATCAATAAACCACTGTGGTTTGTTATGTCAGGGCAAGCGCTTGGCAGCTGGTCCACAAAGCTGCATCAGAGATGATTAACATCAAAGTCTTGATTCTGCTGTCAATGATAAGGACACACGGTGATCAGTGGAAAAATTTGCAAGATGGTAAAACTTGCTTGTCCAAAAGTTTGGGGAATGTAGAGTTGGAGTGATGCAGTCAAAAGGAAACCCTAAGAAATGCTTTTCCTTGGTCCTGTCACTGACAAATTGATAAAATTACAAATGCTAAGGTATAATAACATCTCTGTCACTGTGACATTCAGCCTGTGTTTAACCTTGACTTCTACATATGTATCTATTGGCAACTCTAAAGGCAGAAAATGAATGTAATTAGAACTAATCTTGATAATTTGCAAAACACTGTTTGTTCCTTTTAACTGCAGTCTGTAAGATAAGAGTGGCTGGATCTTGTTTGAGCTCTTGAATTTGTTGTTTGTTGTGGTTATTGTCAGTGTTCTAGACAGTTGAAGTCAATGGAAGTTTTGCCAAAACATAAATGTGCAGAACTGGATTCTTGTTTATATTCAGAGAAGGTTGTGGTGTTAGCATGAATGGGTGAAGAGTTTTGATAGGTGATTTGGGGACATTAAGCAGGGTTTCAGAGCATTTCAGTGAAATTTGACTGTTATGTTATAGGGGTGGGCATTACAAGGACCTAAGCAGGAAGTCTGTGTTGTCTCACAGAATGTTTTTACCCACGTCAGGCTATTCTCCAGAGCTCTGTGCAGTCTGTGGAGTCTGACAGTAAGGCTGAATTCAGGACTTCATGAATCTGCCTCTGTCAGAAAGCTGGAATGGTGTTGTTCAGTTTTTTGCAATCCTTCCATTGGTCAAGTGGCTTCTAAAGCTGCAAAATCCCAATTTTTATATCCTTGAGGTTATCAGGAATGCTTGCTTTTTTGTCACTTAGCAAGGTCCTGTCTTTTTCTGTTTGCATGATACCAACTCGATGTGGAATCTACTGAGGCCCTATACTAATGTTCTACAAAGTATCCTCTGGTAACTGTAGGCTCTCAGTTTCAGTGCTGTAGTTAGAGCACATAACGGATTTTCTAGGCAAATGCTCAGTCTCACCACTCTTTTTTTTTTAATTGTTTTTTTTGTTAGTGGCTAATTTAAATACTAGAGAATAAATTGTGAAGTAAGGTAATATGCCTGCCTTAGGGAAGAAAACTTGAATAGTGGTGCTCAGTAGGTACTGAAGATTCTTAAATGGTAGTAGAATGCATGAAAATAGTACAGAATGTTTAAACACACTGGGTTATTTCACTGCGGTAGTGTCTGATCTTGAATTACGTATGAAGGACCATGCAGTATTAGTATCTTTTATAACACAAATTCTCTTATTTCTAGAATTGTCAAACTGAAACTTTCCCTTCCCGCTGCCAGCAAATAATAAAAAGAAAAACACAAGCTTTCAACGACTGTTTCACCATCTTTGTGAGGAAATATGTTGGTGTAACTATGCTGCATTTCTCTGTAATGGTACTAATCTAATTCCCCATGTGGAGGCTTATCACAGAATAAGGGCCAAGTCTGCAGTTCCAAGGATATTCTGATGTAGCTATATAGCACAGTTTATTTCAACAGATGGAGTTCCTTCTCCTTGCCCACTACAGCTAAAACCACCATGCTGAATAGCACATATTCTACTAGGAAAAGATACCTTTGCCAACCTAAATTTATTTCTGTTCACTGGAAGGGTTGATAAGAAGTACATTTGTTTTTCTTCATGCTTCTAGTCAGCATAGTTAGGCTGCAAAACCATTGAGAACTGATTTAAAAATGCATTTTTCCCAGCATAGTTTATACTAGTTCAAAAAACATAGAAATTAAATCACAACAGAGACACTTCATTCTGAAAAGGAAGGACATATTAATGACTGCTTTTTTGTAAAATTATAGGATTCTTCTTTTTAGGCTCAACCTAACTAATGGAATAAAAAGAGAGGGAAAGCTGTTAAGAAAAGAAATGAACTGTACCGTGTCCTCCTATTTATTACGGAGGAAAGACTGGGAATGATATAAATATGTAACACTGTGTCCAAGAAATCTGCACTTCGTACAAGGTTCAGTCTTTGTGGTTTTGAGGTCTGCAGTCTAGATAATTAATGTTGGAACACCACTGGTATTTAGTATTACTTTCACCTTCCTGTCATTGCTTACTATGTCTGTTAGATGTTATGTTTACTGAATGTTCCATCACCAGTTCTTGCAGTCTATTATGTATCTGGGGATGGTCAGTTGTTCTGCTTTCGCATCCATTCAAATGACAAAAATGTTCTGAAATGCAACTTGAATTTCATGATGTGTCCTGTCAAGTGATGCATTTCTGTAGTAAATAAGGTATGGTGAATCGTACAAATCATACAATGCAATCCAAGGCTCCATGTCTCAAAAGAATTAACCGATTTAAATCATGCTGTCTCTTAATAACAGTGGAGGAGTTCCAGATAGGATTCTGCATAAAAGCTAAAGCAGCCACATATATCTTAGCAGGGCAGAGGAAGAAACAGAAGGAAGGAGAAATTCTCTTATCCTCTCTGAGATGAAGAGTCAGAGATGTAAAAATCAGTATTGTTTAGAATTCAGTAATTGGAATGTAATCAATCATCACAAAGCATCCTCAGTATCTTTGAGGAAGGTGCATTTAGGAGCAACTTCTGATTTGATACATGTCTGTTATAACATGGTTGATATAGTTAATTCAGTTGCCTGGTGCTATCAAATTACTTTCACTGAGGCTGTCTTTAAAAAAAGACAGATAGTTAAAGGGTTTTTTTAGGTTAGATGTCTAAACTACTGATGGCTCCAGAAGAAAAACTACTTATCTAAACTTTACTGTTATTCTGAGTAACTGCTTTTTTCCTAAAGGGCTTCCCTCATGCAAAAAGTTAGGAAGCTCTGAAGGTCCTTAATATGAGTAGACAGCAGTCACTTGGCATGGGTACCCTTAGCTGATGAGCTGCTGCAATCAAAGCGTAGACAGGTCAAATTCTGCTCCGTTAGGATTTGCACACTAAGTTTTTCCAAACTTCGATCCAATCCATTATTTCTTTTTCAGTAGAAATCTTGTCCTAAAGATTGCACGTCTCACTAGCTGCATAATCATAAGCAGTACATTAGACTTTAATATTGTAGCATCTTTTGTATTTTTAATAAAACGGGTGGGTGCATGTGTAATAAATATGTGTGTTTGCTTGCTTGTTTTTGACTATTACATTCCTTGATCTCTGCTCAGGCAAAATTCCCATTGATTTCAAAGGAGTTTGCCTTGCAAAAAATTGAATAAGTATGTGGTAAAGTCCTTGGAATTTTGCCCAATGTTTTTCACCTGGCAGTGTCCCTTTATGCATATTTCATAACCTGGCCTACCCTGTACTTGCAGGCATAGAACAGATTCATGTATGAAATACGAAAGTTTTAAATGCTTGTTTAAGCCTCTCTATTAAAACAAAGTAACATTTTGTGATTGAAAACACTGATGTTTATATTAATATACCGTAATTGGGGAAATTTGATACTATTTCTCTGTTTTTTCAACATGGATTCATATATATGGATGAACAGGTTTCTTAAATTTTTATCTCTGTGGTACAGTGACATTTTTGTAATTGTAATGATATTTTCCTTTATGCCATAAATTTAATATAAAAGGAATTGATGATACTAATTGTTTTTTTCCCTCAGAGTAAAATTTGGCTGATTGATGCAAACTTGGACCAGTGATAGACCAGATAAATATTGCTTCTGCAGTCAGTTTGAAGGCCAGGAGTTCTTTGTCACAACAGAAGAGAGACTGTAGTTACAATTTTACTATAGTTTTGTTTTTCTACACCAATCTCAATTTGATTCTAATTTCTGAAGTCACTCAGGGTGAGTCAGATCTGGTCACACCAAAATAAGCTCTTGAATCATTCCCAAGTGATGGAAAAAATGAGTCAATTCAGAGAGTTAAGCAAGTAGAGCCAGTCATTATAGGCATAACACAGCCACAATGCTTTGTACGGTTCAATGGGAGAGAAGGTCCATCTAGTGAGTCAAGGTTGAATGTGACTCAATTTCAGGGCTCTTCTGTTAGCAGAGCTGGTGAATGGCCAGAAGAGAGGTATGAGAGCTATAAGTGGAGAGGAAAAATGGACTGATACTTACATTGTGTGATTGCTTTTGGATTAATGTAAAGGAATACAACCAGAAGGGAATAGGTGTGAGCTGTGGCTTGGACTTGAACATTCTTTTGAGGGCAGACTAGGATAATTAACAACATGGAAATAGGCAATGGCCTTAAAACTCTGAAAGCAGCGGATGAAGCTGTGACACATCTTACACAGTGATAACGGAATTCCTTGCATTCATTAACATTTTTGTTGCCAACTGTAACGGCCTGGGTGCACATATTGCAATGGATAATTGTACTTTCTCTATAGTTCTGGGAAAATCTGTGCTACTGTCATATACCAGAGGGAATAGTTACTATTTTGCTCAAACTGCTGTTAGCTGTGGGAAAACTTCTCATGTAGAGACCTACGAAACAAGAGAACTTGATATAACACAGTAACACATCAAAGTCATGTTTAAATATGTTTTATTTTTTTGATAGTAGGGCTTCTCGGCTGTTCATGATTATAGGCAAAATATGGTGCATGTGTTGAGTCAAGAATCAAGAATAATTATTAATACAGAGTTGAGTCTATGAGTATGGTTACAAAATTTGGTTAAAATTCCTTCCATAAAAGCAGGACCTCAATGATATTTTTAATTTACAGCCAGGTATGTACTAAGACGAAATCCTTTGCTTTTAGCTCTTTTCTCCTCATTTGTAGCCCATTGCTGCTACCTCATTACTACACTGTTCTTTGCTACTGCAGTAAATTTGGAGGCCTAATGGTGCACAAGCCCCTTTGAGGACAGCACTGACTTTTAAAATATTCATTTCTATGCGGATCAGGGATATCCCAGTCTGGCTGTAATCAGAGGAAGAAGGAAGGAGACAAATAATCACTGAACATGACTGTTTAGGGAGCAATTTCTGTCAAAAAAACAATCAGCAGCAAAGGGTGGATATGAGCTGGCCTTGCACCCCCAAGCACAAGTAAGAGTGATGTGGGCTTGTTTGATAGCCATAATAGTATAATTGCTTCTTTCTATTCCTTCATCCTCTAGCCAGCTGCTTCTCCTTCATTATGCTGAAATGCCTCTTGTTTTTCTCTGCTGAGTAACGTAGAGCTAGTGAAAGGTGCCACACTGGCAGCACAGGGATCCGTACCTCTTTTACACCCAGAGTGCAGGTATATCATGAGCCCTGATGGTGTCCTTTGCTGTACTGGTGAGGCACAGCCCTAACCTGCAGGGACAAATCACAGAGCAGAGGATCCTTCAGGGCAGTTCAGTTCTTGGTTATTCTTTTGTTTGTCAAAATGGTGCCAGCTATGGTAGTGAATTGCATGTTCTGGAACAGCGGTACAACTCTGCTTCCAGCCAGTGATCCAGATAGAGATCGGTTCAGAGGCTGAGTTATTCCAAACGGAATAGACCTTTGTGCTATGAAATCAGTTTGCAGCAAGTGTCCAGCCACTGGGAGTTGAACTAACTACCAAATCTATCTCACCCAGGCTTAATGAACAGTCATCAGGTAGTAATGATCCTACCAATCTTGATTTAAATGTAAGTTATAGCAGGAGTTGGATTCCGTGTCCCTACAGTAATTACTTGTGCCATCCAAACCTCATCAAAGTGTCTTGGTGAAAATTATTTAACCTAACATGTTGTGCTGCATGTTGGCAAGCAGCTAATGGAACCCACACATCAATTACTGTGGCTCAGTGGTAACGCGGTAGCTCGCACTAACTTCGTTGTGTGCCTCAGTCCTCTATTTTATTCACACAGAGGCATAACTCTAGATGCTTAATTTTTTTAAATATCAGGATAACAACACTAGCAAGGGTGTGACCATCAGTGCCACCTTCAGTGGGTAAACTCTAGATTATTTTTTTTGAAGAAAGATACTTTAACATTCATTATGATAGTGATGAAAACAAAACCCAAACAAAAATTCTATACTCATATCTGACTGTGTGTGAAAAAATAACACAGAGGCCACAGCAACTCCAGAGCTGGCTCAGCCAAGCAATGTCACATAAAGCTCTCTTTAATTTTTTATTTGGATCATGTCTGTATGTAGGTCACAATGACTTAGAAGAGAAGGCACTGACCAGACAGAGCCAAACCTCTCAAAAAAATACCATTATTGTAGGAGAAGGATTCCATCTCAAGCAGAAGACTGAAAATTAGTACTGAAAGGATTTCACTGTTCACTGCTATTTCAGTTAGTTGTGATTCTGGTTACCAGCGACTGAGCAGAGGGGACTGCAGTGGTTGTGTTCTCAGCCTGCCTGTCTCCTGCTGGCAAGCTTATCCACTGCACAGCAGCACAATGCTATGAAGCTGGTTCCAGCCATTTCTCTTCCTGACTTTTTGTGCTGTGATGACTCCCTAGCATGAGCATCCTTTCTCAGGAGTAACGAAAAGATGTGAAACCTCTCACTGCAGCTCCCTGTACCACTCTCCGTTTCTACTTTCCTTCAGTCCCTAATTACAGGGTCTGGACAGGAACCTCTCCTGCTACTTCCACCCTTGTGAACATCACTCAGTAGCCTATAGCCACCCCAGTGATATTGTGCTTCTCTGCAAGAATTATTTCTTTATGCAGGGACCTACATAGTCCATACTGCTTTTCTGAGCAAACTACTTTTCAGCTTTGAGGAAAGCAGATTTTCTCTCCAGCCCTCTGGACAGCCTTTGTGCAAGCACAAGAATAGCAGGCATGTAACAATAATCTAATAAGCATTTCTTCTAGAAGAGGAAGCTGGAGGCAGTGATGCAGCTGTGAAGAGTTAGGGCACAGAAGGTCTAAATGCCTCTGGCCAAAGAGCTCTTAGTGACACTTGGGTTACAAATAGTAATGCTGTATGGCAACAGTGTGGATAAACCCTACAAAATCAAGATATAAACTGGGCCTAAGAGTAGAAATCACTTATAGAAAAGCTGTATAAAAAAGCAGATTGATGTTTTTGAAGTCAACAGTGGAAACCAGTAGATTCCCCTTGGCTTTAAAACCCATATTATGCACCCAGATTTTGTATCACAGTCCATGCATGTGTGATTAGCAAAATTTAATATTTTTTTCCTATGCTATCCCTGGAGATAGCAGTAACTTTAAGGCATTGTGCAGCAGTGGAGGTGTATTTTTATAGTGAATCATCTTTTCACAAAGATTAGGACTTTTGAGACAAGTATGTTCTCAGATGATGATAGTCCTTTGCAGAAAAACATTTTTTTTGTTTTGAACTAAAGTGGTCTTTTTGATACTTATTTAAGATTTCCTTTTTTTTAACTTTCTTCAATATTTTCAAGAGATTATATAGATTTTATCATCTCACCAAACTACTGTTATAAAGCTATTATTTAATTACTACATTTTTCTCGTGAGCTAAGAGTTTTGATAAACTAACTTTGTCAAAGTTCATTTACATAGTAGTAAACAAAAAAATCAAGGTGATTGTCACTCTTTTGAATTCTTGGAAAAGGAATTGACTTTATAAGTGGTTTAAAACATTTGACAAGTATTTTCTGGGTTTGTGGCAAGTATAACTTTTGAGAGAGATGGAGCAAAAAAATGGAGTCTGTTTCATGCTTGTATTTTTCTGCTATGTTTGTAAGTTCCATTTGTGGACAAAGGATATTTTTCATTTGGCTCACTGGCCAAGGCAGAAATGGTTGATTATATTGTCAGAGGCTCATAATTTAGCTTGGAAGGGACTGCCAGAGGTCATCTAGTCTGACCCCCCGCTCAAAACATGTCTAGTTAAAAGCATCGTGCCTTAAAGTTTACATGATCAGGGCCCTCTCTACTTGGGTATTGACCAGTGCCAAGGACAGAGATTCCACAACATCTCTGCGCTACCCGTTTCGATATTTCACCAGTCTCATGGGTTAAAAAAAATAAATAGAAACATAATTGTTAATAGAACTTCTTATATTCCCAGTGTGTCTGTTCTTCCTCTTATCACCATGCCTCTGAGAAGTGCCTGATTCCATCTGCTCTCTTTCCTCCGGTGAGGTAGTTGTAGAATGCAATAAGGTCTCCCCTTCATTTCTCCACGCTGGAGACCCAGTTCTTTCATCCTCTTCTCATACATTGTACTTACGTATTAGCATTTCCACAAGTGGCAAGAAGAAAGCTAGGCATAAAAAATCAGGTAAACCAGAGATTTGACCCTCTAAATATAGCTTTGGTTACTGTTAATTCTGAAGTGTGTTATTGCAGATTCTGGAACTGCTGTCTGGGAGACCTGCTCCCGTTCTGTATTAGCTGTACTTTTTCCATGTTAACCTTCATTCCTATCTTCTCTGTTTCAGCATTTTTGGTTTTCCCCCATCCCATCTGTCAAAATGAAAGTCATTAAATAGTTAATATCAGTGTGTAAAGCATCACAGGCTTGCATGAGCCTAACAATGGAGATGAATAGAGCAGGATAAATTATATTTATTTCTCTTCAAAAAAGTGTCTCAGCTTGCCTGTTTTACAGGCTCCAGAATGCATTAGAATGGTGGTTTATAACCACATACCCTTGAAGACTATCCCATATTCACAACAGATCTCAACAGAAACTCAACAATCGTAAGACAAGGTGACTAATTTTCAGATGTGCTAAGCAGTAGTGGATGCACAGACATCACTCTTTGACCTTGAGAAAAGTACTAGCTCAATTCCTCTGGCCTTTGCAACATGCTATTTGTAAAGGATATTGGCAGCTTCAAGAGAAAAGTGTGTTAGAACTGTAAAGAATTAGTAATTAATAGTCACAAAGGGCTAAAGAAATTTATATTTCAATCCTCAGAGACAGACCTTGCAGTTCAAATCAATATCAGAATGTCCTCATCACACTTTCCGCATTAGCAAGTTGAGAGATTTTTATGATAAAGCCTGATCTCACCATCATCCTGTCTTTGCATGCAGGAATCATTATTGTGGCTTATTCTGAATGAAAGATTTTGCATTCTATCAAGAAGCTAAATAAATAAATAATAATAAAATAAAACCAAGCATGATAAAAGCAAAAGGCAGCCCACCTTGAACCAAGGCAACATAGTGCTGCAAGGCCGTCCTTAGCAACCTGAAGCCAAACAGAGCCCCTTTGTGTTAACAGAGCGGAAACTCAAGCAGAGATGATAGTGGCTTGTTTACAGAATCTCATCGGGTGCTTCTTGCAAAAAAAGAGCTTTGAAGGTTGGTGGAAGACTTGCTGTTAAACAAGCACAGTATAGCATTTTTAATCAATGTATTTAATAGATTGCCTATACTCAAATTTTGTAAATGCAATAAAAATCCCAGTGTCATGTAGGAAGAGCTTTTAAGTATTTTGGTTTCTTTAAATCTCCTGGGTTTTAGGACACAAGCTACAACTGGCTTTATAAGCCATCGATTTTGGCACAGAAGTCCGACTGGGGCATATTTGAATGTTTATTCAGCAAAGAAGCAGAATTAAAGCTCTATCACTAGATGGCAGTATGGCTTATGACACAGATGTCACTACCAGATTTTCAGAGCCTGCTCTGAAAGGCCATGCCTACTCTGGAGGAACATCCATGGAAATTCAGACTGGTTTTAGAACCACCTCAGCATGCTCACCAAGGGAGTCACAGGAATATTCCTGGGCACTGGAATCCTGCATTAATGGTGGGTACAATTGATTTTTAAACTTTGTGCAAATTTTGTCAAAGCATTTTATCTCTGAGGAACCAGAATATTGGGAAGTTGGCACCATATCCAGGCACTGAACTAAACTTCTAAATTTTTAAGCATCCTGACAGTAATACGTGATCTATATGTGTTACCAAACTGAGCCATTTAAAAATGCAAGTTTAGGTTAAAAATTAAGTTTTAAAAAAATAAACAATTATCAATGTTTACGTTTTTTGTTCCCTGCTGCTTTCCCATTAATTAGGAGAGAAAAACTGTTGTTTGGTTCTTTGAAGTAAAGGAACTTCTAAAAAGAAGTTCAAAGATTTTTTAAGTGTTTTCCAGGTTTTCTTTCTGATTCTGGAAGGAAGCTTTAAAAGATATATGGCTTATTCCAGAGTTTAAGATAAAATCCCAGTTGTTAACAACATAGTCTCATTTTCCCAGTTTTACATCAGTGCAGTTTGATTAATAACAGCAAATTTATTCCTGACCAACTCAAGAATAAACAGAACCATTGAAGAGGGACACTACAGGCTAGATGTAATAAAAGCAGTTAATAGAATAAGCAGATGCAAAGATCTGCTTTTTTTTGGAGATTGTGAAGAATTGGCATGAAAGATGTATATATTTTCTCCGCTACAAAAGAATATTTATTTCTCCTGTTAAATGTATCTAAGGAAATATAAACAATTTCAGATTGTTATAAAATATGCAGTGATATGTTATTGTGAATCATACACATCAAAGCATAGCTGAAGCCCCAAAATGTACTTATATGCAAAGAAAAGTGGCTTTTCTCGTATTTTAAGAAATCCTTCTCTGCTTTGCACATTTTCAAACTCTTTCTTTTCTTGCACAATTAACCTGCATTGGTATTTTCAGCGTGGCAAATTGTAAAAACTGCACTAATATAAGAAAAATTCACTCAAATACTGGTTTCTCCTGTCTGCCTTTGAGATTCTTTAAGACAAAACCCTTGTTTGCTTGGCTTACTGGGGTAGCAAACAGCTTATCACCATCACTAGAGAGCTGTCTGTTCCATTCAACTTTTCTGTTCAGGTGAGCTGCAGGAGAAGAGAATAGGGGAAAAGCTTTAGAGAGTGAAGGAGAATGGAGGGAACTAGTAAACATGATTTTAAAATATAAGAAGTCAACTGCGAAATAGATGTGCCTTAAAAAAAAAAAAAAAAGAGGTAGTATCTAAATGTAATGTAAGTTTATGTGCACAGCTAAAGCAGCAGGCTTTACAAGTGCAATAGACAGAGGTTAATACACTTCAGGAAAACCAGTGGAGATACAGGGTAATGTGCTGGAGAAGTCATTATATCTAAAAGATGGAGGGGTGTCTGTTGTTTTAACAGACAGAAGTGAATCAGGATTTCTGGCTATTAATCCCATCTTGTATGACCTGGGGCAAACTAGATAATCTGTATTTAAAATACAATACTATTGGTTTAATGATGGGAAGGCTAGGGAGCAGCAGTCTGGAAAGCAGGATGCATAGTAAAGTAGGCTGTGTTTATTCCGTGCATGCTGAACTCTGAGTAACCCTCGCAGTAGAAGGAGTTCCCCTGGCAGGCCAAGTGGGAAATTTGGCCTTCCCTTAGCTCTGCAACTTTGTGTATTTGCTTCAGTAACCATTGATGATCCAGATCTAGAGAGGTTGACATTACAGAAGCGAAGAGTGATGTGCTCTAGGCATTCCTGCTTTATGGACTAGATGATCTCTAGAGGTCCCTTCCAACTCCGACAATTCCGTGATTCTGTGAAAGATGCATGAAAATGAGGAAGTTGTGAAATTGCAGTATTTTAAGAAAAAAAATTATTTAAAATAATATTTTCTATGTTGGAAATAAGAAAAAGTTGTGTTGCCATTTTCAGTAGAAACAGTCTGTTGCAGAATCAAAAGATATATTTCAATTTATTGGAATGACCTAGAGAGTTTTCTCTTGAGACATATGAAACACATATCAGTATTTCTAAATGGGGATTTCTAAATGGGGATTTAGAAATCCCCCTTCTTCTTGAAGCTGAAAGTTAACCCCTTGCTCAGTACCCATTGCTAGCCCATGTTTTTCATCCTACATATCATGGAGTGAACTCTGCAATATATTAAAGAAAATGCTCTGAGTATCCAAAGCTAGAGGGAAAAGGTGAAGGCCTGCTGTGAAAGTACATTTATTAAGTGGCACTTATATATAATGCATTCGTGGATTTGAAAACAGACGTTTCAGATGTTTTAAAAATGTGTTTGTTTTAAAGCAAATAATAAAAATATTTATGTTTTTTCCAGTACTAACTGTGATTTTTAAAAAATCCAGAAGCAGCATGGTATGTAAAAATATTATTCCAACAAAAAAATATAAACCTTTTTATATGTAAGCTATGTATAAGCTTGCATGTTGAAAAGAGATAATGTAGTTCTGTGTCTACACTGCAAGTTAGAAATATTTTCTAAGGAGGTTTTACATTTGGTAAAACTAGGTTGGCCATGGATATGGGAGCAATTTAGACCAGACATAGTGCTGGGATTATCTGAGACCCTTACATGTCTCCCTGGATTGCTGTCACTCTCAGCACATCGATTCCTTAAAATAAAGAAAGAATTTAATGTCTTTGTTCTTCCTTGAAACAGTACTTAAAACTAATGAGTTTTCCCTTAAAATGTACAAAGCCAAAGCAGAGACAAAGGGAAAAATGCTGTGTCCCTGTGCTTCAAAATGTGGTCTTTTTTTTTTAAATGACTCCTTACCACAATGAAGCAGTCTCTTGTGTTAAATATAACAAAAAGTTCTACAAAATCTTGAACAGCTTCAATTCCTGTTAGATTCTCAGTTAATATATTGTCTTGCAGGACTAAATAGTAGTCTTTTATTAAGTAGATAATGTTTGTTGTTAAAATGTCATCATGTCCTTCCTTATTATCCGTAGGCTACATACCAGTAGCCTGTGTTTAATGTGAGTAAAATTGAGAAAGGCAAATAATTTGTTTATCATTTTCTTGTTTTAAAGAACCTTCATTTTTCAATGTTCCTTATAATACATATCTGTAGATTTTTAAAACAGCACTGAAAAACTGATTTATTGTTTTATAACATTGTTTGGGAAGAAACAGAGCAGCTCTTAGCAGAATTCCTACAGAAAAACAAGTTAAAACATGGTGTTACATCTTGTTCTTTATTGACCTCAGTAAACTTAGTTAAAGACAAGCCCTGTGCAGCATTTCTCCAAGAAAGCCTAAATCAACATTAAACCATCGGTTGCTTAGTTTCTGTGCTGGAGCAAAGCATTTTGTGATTGTTACAGTGGAATGAGTACTGCCTGCTAGCGTGCAATTATCAGGTGCTGCAGAAGAGGTATGTGAGAAGTAGAAATAACTGTAAAACACACAAGTCAGTTCAGCGCATATGAAAATGCAAGCTCAAGGACCAGTTTCAGCGCATTGTCCAGGTGTCATGAGAGGCCTTCTGCCCCCAGAGTCCATGCAGAGCTCCAATTTATGCTGTAGAAGCAGGATGAGTTCCCAAAACACTGAGTCCTGGCTTTATCCCATGTTCATCCTGCTGCCATCTAAGCCTAATTTGAATAAATTACTGTACAAATTTTGTAGGCAATTGTAGCTGTAGAGAGGAGGCTTCTGGTGTATGATACCTTCCAAATACATTGTGGCTAAGAAAAAATTTGATTTTTTTTTTCTTGGTGCTGGTGCATGGTGGTAATGCATTCAGTTACCTTCCCTGCTATCAGTTCCCACTAATCTTAGAAACAGGTACAGTGCGCATTCACTTTATATTGATACGTAGCTTTCTTCCCTCCTTTTGGTGATGGCCGAGGATCGATTAGCAGACCACAGCCATGTGACAGAAGTCCCCAAATTAGTCTAGATTACCTTGAAGATAAAGTCCCATTTGGAGCTATGTTGTCCTGATGTGTCAGCAAGTACAATCATATAGATACTATCAAGTAATAAAATCTTTACAACACATCACGTGAACTTTGTAGATAAAGGGGAGACGACTGTTAGGTTTTGGTCAGAAAAGTCCAAAAGAGTAGTTGTAATGATTCCTATCTTTAGGGTTGCCATTTACTAAGTTTATTAGAACTATAGTTACTTTCTGTTAGGGACTTCTAGTAGAAATATATGGAGGAAATAAATATATAGAGGTAGTATCTTTAACTCAGTTTGTTTTTATCAGAAGACTGTCCAGATAAAGTTGAATTATATCTTTCATTTTAGCACCTTTTAGAAAATTGTCTGTATTAGACTAAAAGCATTTGGATTTGAAATGTTCCATAGTGGCTCTTAATCCAAAGATGATGTTTCAAAGAAATCTTAGCAGTTTTCTGCTGCCATTCCCAATTACTATTGAAATGGATGCAATTGATAACATTTAATATGTCTCATTAAAGGGAAGAATAATGAAGCAAGAAAAGAGCAATTAGATTTACAAAAAGTTGTTGGTATCAATCATATTGTAAAACCAAAACCTTTTAGTATGTCTGTTAATGATCTTAGTTTAAAAGGTGGGGAGTGTACCAATGAAACTTGTTGTTGAGCTGGAAAATGTTATATGTCCCAGTCACCTCTGTTCCTAAGAGGTTATCTGAAATTGGAGTAAGTGAAGAGGAATACATGGATGATAAGAGGAAGAAAAAGTCTGTCATTTTGGAATTGTCTGACAGAGTTTGGCATGGCTTAGCCCAATTTATTTACCCTGGCAAAAAGAGCGGATGTGACTGCTCCATAAAGGACTTTGGAGTAAACGCAGATAAAGTTCTACATAAGAGAAAGGTACAGGTACAGAATAACAGGTTTAGAATAGATTAAAATTCTAACAGACTTTCAATAGCCATGCATTAATTTAAACTAGAAATGAAAAGGTTTTTACATACCATACTTTTTACTACAGTGGAAAAGACAAGAAATTGCATACAGTGATATCCATTTTAAAAGAGACTGAAATGATAACAGAGATGTCCCTCCTACTTCTTATTTTTGGTGCTTCTAAGTCCAGGAGTGCTGATTTGATTTACTTGGGTGTTGGACTCTGAAGAAAAAACAGGAAATAATGAGTTCAGGGAATCTGTACTGAGACTTGAGCTTGCAGAAAACCTGAACTGGGCACACATCATTAGCTCAATTAGCATGAGCATATTTCTGCTTTTCCTTTCTAGAGCCTTGTTTACAATTATAAGTTTGGACTTCTTTATTCTTTTAATATAGATTGTAAAGTATAACTCAGACCATGATTACAGTGAGTATTTTTCAGTGGAATAGCCACCTCATGCTGTTGCTCCTCCAGCTGCTTGTTCCCTTCTCCATGCCAATACTTCCATTATGCCAGTACAGCTGTTCATGTGGTTATGCGAAGAACTGGATCAGAGCACCGATCCAGCTAAAAAATACCTTTTTATTTTATCTTTTGTATTTTTAAGTCAAATCAGGCCCTTGCTCTGGTTGCTACACTACTGTGTAAACGGTTGTGCCAGCATAAAGAAGGAAGTGGCTCTAGAACAGCTAGGAATCACTCGAGCAATTTAAGGTCATATCCTCAGGCTGCTGTCAGTTGCCCTGTAATCACCTCTAGGCCAGTGGAAGGGCTACATTTGTTGATGGTGCTGCCATTCATCTTCCCCGCTTCTCTCTGGTACCCCCTGTTGTACTGGCAGGGCCTGACCATGCAATTGAGATGGTTCTGAGAAATGTTTGAGAACTGAAAGCTGATGAAACCACCTGAAAACTAAGCACTTCTCTCTTTTTTTTCTTTTTTTTCTTTTTTTTCAGATTTTATTTCTTTAAGTTTAGTTTTCTGTCTTTTTAGTTGCCCAAAGCAGACCTCAACTGTCCCATTGAGGTAGCACTCAGTGAGAGCACCAGTCAGAGGCAGCAGCTCCTTACAGAAGCTATGCCAGTTTGTACAGCTTGAATGAATCACTTGGTCATCTTGCTCTCTGGGAACCTTTCTGGAGATCCAGACTAAAGGTTTTCCTGATAGAGTGTTTTGGTATACAATAATCAAATTTCCTTTCAGGGAGTCCCAAAATACTGGATTTTTGGAAGATCTGTGCCTTCCTCCCCTGCAAATGTTTCTATGTCTGAGCTTCTGGTAGGATTCTTTCTTTCCTGTTTTTGTTAGGCAGATCCTACCCGTCAGAATGTCGCATCTGGGGCCCAGGACAGAGCCTGTACTGTGTCTCCTATAGAAGCCATGTAGAGCTGGCTGGTGTGTTTCTGTTCAAATATTTGACTCTGTACAAGGATTAACTTTTCAATAATTCAGCCACATCTTATTGGTAATTACTTTTCTCCTTCTTATGGGTTTAGAATAGTAGCACCTAGTACTATACTAAATGGTACTTAATAAGGCAACATTATAATAGGACTCCCATGGAATTACACATTACATTAACACCAAATGAGTTCATTCTGAATTCATTATGAATGATTACTCTGAATACCAAAGGAATTAATAATCATTAGCCATTTACTTTGGAGAGTTGCTGAATAATTGCCAAATACAGCTGTTTTAAGAATTTACAAGCTTTCCTGATCAAGTTTCATTCTGAAAGAATCATTAAGTGTAACTTTCTGTTCACTGGAGAGTTCCTACTTTTATTTTGAATCTGTACTACTTGTTCAATTGCATTCCAGTTCTAAAAGCACTTCAAAGATAGTCACTCAGCCTGGTTCATTCACTAATGGAATTACTTTCTTTATCTCCATTTTGTCTTTGAGTGAATCTCAGTTGGCTTTATACAACACATCTGAACGGTTAATCAACTTTAAAGCACGCTGGGAGACATTCAAGGGCAGGGTGACTCCAACATGACAAAAAGAATGCAAAAGCGTTATATTTATGACTTTGTGGCAAGTAAATTCTGAAAGATATCCAAGGCCTTTGATTTGGCTCCTGAAAGTTCCCTCTGTTCCTACCAGCATTCGAAGACTCAGCTGTTTTGCATATCAGAGGTAGCTGACTTGGGAGACAGGGGGAATTAACTGCTTGCTTTAGATGAACTTTTCCTTTGGGTGTAAGCTTCCACAAGAGTTTTACTTCTTTGATAACTTATTCATGCTAACTGTCTACAACAGCCACACAGCTGCAACTCGCATCATCCTGAAAAATTCAATACAGTGTTGAGCTTTTCTGTATAACTTCTCATTGTAAGTAGTAGTTTGATTTCTGCCCATAGTCCTAACAATATACATTCAGATATGAGATTTACTATGTGTTGATGTTACATCAGTGACTCAGGTTTCAAAGTTGGGTAAGCATAACTGTGAATGCATGTTTTGGGATTATTTTGGATTTTTTTCCCATTCAGTGTAAAAAGCTTGTGCACATTAGACCTTGCAGAATAAGGTTATACCATTTCTTTGCATTCTGTCTGCAAACAGTGCTGCTCCATCTAAGCATGCACAGCCTTGTGTTTCTCTTTGACAGCTGAATCCGCTGCGTGGGTTTCACAAATGCCAGCAAATAGCATTTGCACATAAAGCTAGATTCATTAAATAGTGCTGAAATGTTAGTTCAACTGTAGATGATTCCCACTGAATTCAGGGGAGCCCGCATTTGGCCTCTGATCTATAATGTTTAATTAAATCTTTATGAGGCAGTTCTGTGTTTTGTTGATTGCCAAGATAGCAATACAAATGTATTTGTGTTTAAGCAAATGCTAACACTGTGATATGTTAGTGATGCCATAAACCATCTTCATTTAGACCTATGTCCCAAAATGAAACATATGAAGATAATGGCTTGTATAAATACTGATATATTTTTATATATTATATAAATTATACATGTAACATGACTTACTTATTGAGCTGATTTTAACCAGCTCAGGGGGGAAATCTTTTTTTTTTATCTATTTCTTTTACAGTAAGAGAATGAGGGGGTTGGCAATTCATTTTGGAGACTCAGCTGTGGCACAGGTCTGGCTTCATGCTCTAACTGGAGTCAGCAGTTTACACTAGTGAGGTGGGGGCTCAGTGTAGAACGTGCTGCCTTGCATACGGGCCTTGACACTTGTCCACCAGGTGGCAGACACAGCCTCCTATAGAATAATGATATTTTCTTTGACCTACATAAAGAACAGCTGTATCTTTCTCCATTGAAAAATGATAGATAGTGCCAAGAACACTGAAGATAAATGGCCATTTTCTGAAAGCTGTTTTCAGCTTTTACACCTGAAGCTTTTTATTCTTTTGACTTTCTCTCTTACAATTCTCACCTAGTGCCAGGGAAATACCTTTTATTTTTGCACTGGTTATAGTTGTTAATTCAGTTGGATTTGAACTGTGTTCTGTTAACCAGAAGTATAACATAACCAAGGTCGTTTGCAGTGGTGTGCAGGCTCTACATTGTAGTAGTTGGAATGGATTAAATACCCATAATGTTTTTTAAATACCTGTATATATAGATATAGATACTTTTGTTTTAATTTATTCTTTTTTTACTGTATAATTCTGAAGTTCTCTGCACCATTTAGTTCAATGACCGGCCAACCAAGGATGAAGCACTGTGTCGAGGTATGCAAAAGCAACATCACATGCTCACAGCTCTGAAGAGGCAGGAAAGTCACAAGTATTGTAAATGCAAAGTGTAAGGTCATTAAATCGATACTGGTTTTAGCTGAAACTGAAGAGATAGGGACTTGGATGACTAACCTTAGCAAGTGACCATAACTTTACAGTAAAGTCAGAGGGCTTCCATTCCTTTATTCTTGGAACAAACATTGTCCTGACTCAGTATTTGGATTTCTTCATTCTCTAATACACTATTGAATTTCAATACTTTTTGTAACAAAAAAAAAACAAAAGCAGGAATGAAAATAAGGATTTATTTCAAAATAAGTGAGCAGAAATATGCGTGAAAATTCACAATGCACATTAAAAGCTCCTCTGTGCAGACAGGTACACGATGGCATGTACCGTGCATGATGGCACGTTTGCTCAAAACTTGTTCTAAACTGATTCCAACTGAGCAGCCAGGCACAGCAAGCACTTTTATTAACACTTACCTTTATTGTTTAGATGGGTATTTGGAACCTGTTCTAGATTTCTCATGTACAACGTAGTGTACAACTCCTTGGAGGTGAATAAACTCATACTTAGTGTGTGGCAAGAGTGACCCACCCAGTCAAATCGTTATTCCTTGGTAATTTACTGTACTCCATGCTGGCCCTATGCCCACCACATTCCTACTGCAGCCAAGCTCTCAGTGTTGTATAGTTGTGTAGATGTCAGCATTTTTATATCTGATCACAAGAAAGTTATTGATATAATTTGATCTTTATAGAGAGAGAGAGGAGATAAAAGCTCAAGTGCTGTTCATATAATCTGAGTATCTTTTTCCTGTTTCACCGAACTCTGGTGTTTTTCTTATCCAGTTTGATCTGTCTTCCAAGGTCCATGTGGTGTTACTACACCAATGGTATTGTCCCCCAGTTCGTCTTATGTAAACTGAAGAGTTTATGGCTTGAGTTCATTTACCTTCTTCACAGGCGTGTGTGCCTGTCTCTCTGGAACCTTGAGAGCCTTCAGTGCTCAGCTAACCTAAAGGCAGTCTCACTGGTCACCCACTCCCCAAAAGCACAGTTGGGGATGGACAGTGGTTTTATTTCAGGATACACAAAGCCACATGGAGACAGCAAGAACCTTACCTAAGAACTTGCTCAGCCAGTTGTGCTAAACAGCTGTAAAGGTTCTCACAGCCCATCAGCGGAACAAGTGTAAAACTCCTTGGGTGACTGGAAGTAAATGGTTGCTCAGAGCTCTCATTTGCTTCTAAGGACTTGTCTATTATAAAAGTGTTTAATGTGCCATTCTGTGGACACGGGGTTAGTGCCTGGACTTTCTTACTGGCTGCATCATCCAGTCACTATATCATAAGCTCTGATAGGTCACTTTTTCTCAGTGTTTCAGCTTTCTCGTGTATGATATAGGCTTGATGGTACTTTTGTCTAAATGGTATTTTCAAATCTACGTATGACTGAAATTACTAGGGTTTTTGCCTCTATTAATGGCATGGAGTTTACACTGTTGTAGCTTAACTGGTATCTACTTAGCTTTACAATACCATAGCAATAAGAACAGAGGCTTCTATGTATGTGCAACTGCTTCATTGTTTTCTATGCTAACGGTGGTTTTCTTTATATAGATAGGGTCTAAGCATCTGGGTCCAGCTGATAAAGGAGGCTTCATTTTCAGTTGTCTGCTCCTGCACAATTGGTCATTGAGTTTAGCAATTTTGGGATTAAGCTGAAGGCATTTTAATTAAAAAACTAAGTGTCAAATATGGTTGCGGGACAGTCAGAATCATTTTACAGACACTTGTAAATCAAAAGTGCAAAGGAAACACTGGTGGCGAGACAAGTTTCTCTGTTCCTTCCCTGAATCTTATGTATATTTGAAATTGATACAGAAACCCCCAGTTTTGTACGTTTCCCCCACGCTCCTGTGTTGTGAATGCTAATCACAGGAGACGGGGAATGTTCACAGAGGAAAGGTACATGGCTTTCTTCTATTTCAAGTATGGAGACATCCTTTTAATTGCATGCAGACAGCAGATGGTATGGCTTTTGTGGCATCATGAACTCCAGCATAATGTAGTCAGCGACTGCACAGCATGGTGTAATTTAAAGCGGAGTAAATATGGGGAGAGTGAAGGGCTAGAGGTGGGAAGGCAGTAATTCCTAGGACATTTGTTCCATTTTTATTTTACAAATTGACCATGATTTTGTTATGCATCACTTTTGTTACCTTTCTGCATCTGTGTTGCAAACTACACAACACTCTCCAACATGTGGTATTTAGAGCCCAGGTTGAGGGAGTAGACCACTGACTGTGAATTCAAAGACAATGTTATTGGTAATAAAACTGTTAGATGTAGCAATGCTTCTAATTTGTATAGTTTTATAGTAATGGTATACCATGATTTACTTTACTGAAGTTTCATCCCATTACTGAAGTTTGTCTTGTTCTCTGACTGAGTGGAATACGGATAAGCTTGTTAATTAGAAATACAAAAATGGTTACATAGAATGCATTGATTTGAAATTATACCAAGGAAAGCAGTGGTGAAGTTTAGTGGACCTTTGTTTTCCATGTATTTAATCACCCAGCCTATGTTCCTGCTCTTTTTCTGACCATTCTTGACTCTAAATAAAACACTTTCTTGCATGTGGGATTAAATTGTATTTAAGAAACAAAGCCCACTTTGCATACAGAAAAACTTGTTGAATATGGTCATATATTTCTCCAGACTTTTATAGAACGGGGCGGAAAACAGATTTTCTGTTCCTTCCCAAATTTATTGCTTTAATGAAATAAAAGAAAATTCCAATCTTTGATACCATTTTCACATAAATCCTAGGAATGTTTTCGTTCAGATTAAAAATTGTTGGTCTGTATCCTCAGCCAGTGGAGCAATGCCAATACACAGCAGCTGGGAATTTCTTACCCTGCTATCTGTGTGTGACAATGGATTCATTAGGCATAAGACATCTCCTGTATGCATTCTAAATTACCCAGCAGACTCCTTGACTTTTAACGTATGGTTATCTTACATAAATCAGAGCTCTGCTTTTCCAAAATAAGTATATTTCTTGTACTTTGTGCAAACACTTGCTAAACAATACAAAGCACTATTTGTCTCTTGATATTAAATAAGTTATGGGAACATGGTACCACTGACTAATCTAATGTACTTTACATTCAAGCAGTGAAAAATACTTCATAATTCTTTTTTTCTGTGTGGAGATAAGGAAAGGCGTGCAGGTGCAGTTATTTATCCAGAATTTTGTCATTGCTTGTACCCTACCAGAATTACTTAGGAATCTGTGCAGCTTGTTTCCTATTTTCATATTTTAACTAATCCAGGGTGTGCTTTCAAAGAGACGAAGGCTGTGATCTCAGGACACTGCTTTGAAGCCATTTTCTCTCTGTTTCATTGTAACATATTTTACCATTTTTCCATCCTGAATGCAAAATCAGTGGCATCTTGAAATTAAAAGTGCATCACTTCATTTAACTATGCACTTAAATGAAAACCAAACTTTTGTCCTTGATTTCTGCTGATCTCCAGATTATTGTCAAGGATGTATAATTGAATTATAACCTTGATTTTCATCAGGTCAATGACATCCATGCTGGTGACTCACATAGATCATAAAAGTATATTTCCAAGGGGTGTGGGTATAGGTGGGCTGAACAGCTTGGGCTGGTTTATAAAAACGCGGGCCTCAAGCCATCTGCACTTATCCATTCTTTGTTCCAGCTGCTATTCTGCTCTACTAGCCACATCACCAGGGCAACATGGCATTCACAGGCAAATATGAATTCGAAGGCGATGAGAACTATGATGAATTTGTCACAAAGATTGGTAAGTATGTCTTGGGCTGTAAGTCTTAAAGGCTATAAATTAGTTAAAAATATTTTTTTAAAAAAGATTTGTAACAAAATGTGCCGAGATCAGCTGGGGCTAAAACTGATAGGAGTGCTCTGTGCTTCAGCGAGGAGATTCAGTTTTCAGTCTTGTAAGAAGCACTGTCAGCCGCAGGAAATAGTCCTGTTTACAGAAGGGGTATTCCTTTTTCAGTGGCAGCAGAATGAAGAGCCAAGGTGTTTGCAGTATGATGATGGTGAAGGTCACTTTTTCTGCCCTTAGTATTCTTCAGTGGGAGTATAAATTTAGTATGAAAATGCCTGTCAAAATCTTACACAGGAACAGGTTTCTGTGAATGCTTTCAGAAGACTGCAAACCTGTTTCAGAGATGATGACCCCATAAAAGCTCTTAGAGACACTGTGATCTGTGCACAGGAGTTCAGTGTTTGTGTTCATGTATTTAAAAAGCAATAGCAAACAGTAAATCGGTATGTGCAGCTATATAGCAAAGACACAAGTTCATACGCATTAAAGTCCACGGATCTGCATGTATTAGATTAAGTAGAAGGGAGTATTTGGATATACTTTATACATTTATTCTGTGTATCATTCCTCAGGGAAAAGAGTGCAGGACCAAAACTTACTATTTTAGCAAATGCATTGATGTACCTATATCTTCCTTTATACCAGTAATTTAAACTCATATCTTTGATATTGCTGTAAAAAAAATTTAAAGACCCACAACAAATCAGATGTTCAGACATCAATGTCTGAGAACAAGCATACTGTTAGCATGCTTCAATTCAAATACAGCTGGTAGGATTTTAGATTGGATAAACTGTATGTTTCTATTGATTAAGGTCTCCCCGCTGACAAGATTGAAATGGGAAGGAATTGCAAAATAGTCACTGAGGTGGTACAGAATGGAAATGACTTCACCTGGACGCAGCATTTCCCGGGAGGCCGCACCACAAGCAACACATTCACAATTGGCAAGGAAGCAGAAATGGAGACAATGGGTGGTAGAAAGTTCAAGGTAAATTATTTTAGCTCTTAAGTTCTACACTGTCTCAGTTGTTTTTTAATTTAGGGTGAAAATCAGATCTGTCTCAGGGACATCTTCCTTAAATTGTTTTTTATATCTGTCATAGCTTAGAAACATGATTTTTCCCCCATTTCTTGATGCCCCTTGCAAAATATCTAAATCTGATTTAAAAGAGAGCTAGAGCTTCAGAACTGTATGTACACAAGGGTAGAGTGTCAAGCATCTACTGGTGTCACAGCTCAAGCAAACATAATGCTCACTAAAACTCTAAAGAACTGGTTGGCAGCTGTGTCATTGTCCAGCCCCGTACAGCAACTGCAGCACGCTCTGACAGGAGTGCTGTGGTGCTGTGATTGCTTTACTTACCTTATTCATTTCTTATCTATTTAAAGGGATAAGACAGTTTGGGGCAGCTAACCTCTGCATTTTGAGGTGTCCAGAACCCTACAATAGATTACTGGATAATTTGTTTATACATATATACTTAAATTTGTACTTACGTATAGTTGTTTATACATATATATGCTATATATATATTGAACAGGAAAACCAATAATTACGTCAGGGAGCTGTGAATAGCAATAGCATTGTATGATTTCCAGTGTGCTATTTTAGTCATACCTTTCTGATTATGGGAGGAAAAAGCCATGTCTTTGGCTTTGAGAAATCATTGTGAAACCTAGCAGATAGAGTAAGACGTAGTTCTACTTGGTCAATTTGTTGCAAACTTAGCAATTTTTGAAATATTACAAATTCTATTCTCTTTTTGGCCCTGAGCACCTCAGCAGTCCAAAGCCTACTAAGTAGCCAAAAATGGAGGCAGAGAAAGTGACTCTCGGCAGAGAAACTGCTGCCTTTTAGTACAGTCACTAAATAATAAACAAGTAAGATGGTTTCCTTGTGTCTGGAAAAAACGTCCACTCATCTCTTCACTTTGCAAATTATTTTTTTCTCCTCTAAATATGACTGGCTCACCTGTCTTTATTACTAAAAGTACAGGCAAGACTGACTAGTATAGAGACAAGACTGATTTTATGATAGAAATACATAGCTAGTTTTGGCAGTCAACTGGGCTGCTGTAGTATTTGCGATCTTCATAGCAGCATCCTGCCATACTTCCTTCATACAGAAGCAACTCCTGTAGCAATGGGCACATATTATAGTATAAAGGTGTGACTGCAGACTGTGCAGTCATGTTCACCTACACTTCAACGAGCAAGGTGAATTCTAGTGTAGTTAGAAGTACAAAGCTCAGGATCTAAGGTAAAGATTCACAGCACTTGTCCACAGCGACTTTTGTGCTGCTTGCAGGCAGGTTATTAGTATCTGAGAATGCTACTTCTAAACTAACTCATACCTTCATTCCTTTTGCTTCACTGTCAGAACAAGGGAACCACAAAAACCATTGAGGCCTGAATGAGAAGCACAGTCTGTGGTCAGGTCATTTTTAGAGCTATGAATGAATATTGTGTAGATATGGAACTTGCATGTATTGTTAGATAGAACTTTATTTAAATTGTGAACATTTAAGAACTAAAGCACAAGGGTTTTAGTCTTGTGCATGAAGCAAATAACACACTTTTTTAAAAGTAAAAACTTTTAAGCATCAGGTTTACAGCATATCTGATGATATAAATGCCAGTAACCCCAGGGAACACTAAGCCTTTCTTTATTACAGGCAACTGTTAAAATGGAAGATGGGAAAATAGTAGCTGAATTCCCCAACTATCGTCATACTTCAGAGATTTCTGGAGGAAAGCTAGTAGAGGTGAGTTCTCAAATATCCAGCTGCCATGTCTTTGACTGTATTCACCATGCCTATGCCTCAAGTATAGAAAATAATATATAGAACTTATTTTCACCTACTAATGATGTGTTTCTTTAGAGTTATTAACTTTGTTTCATTCTTAGAAAACTACCTAGCTGCAACTCCTCACAGAATTTCTGTAGAACTCTATTTTCTTAGTCTTACTAAAGGAAAAAACAAAACAGAACACAAGAGGTTGGATTTCAAGTAGTATCCTATTTTATCAACAAAACACCAGTATAGCTTTGGAAGATTCATGAAACTACAATACTTATAGTAAAACTTGCAAAACAGATCGTATTGTCAAACATTATGATTTCTGATTCTCAAAAATTTTCCTGAATTGAATTGTGTCTGTGCCAGTTACACGTCTGAGTGTGTCAGAGACCAACCAGAACTAAGTGACTTTGTGAATCAAGAAAGGACACTCACCCTCCCTGAAAGTAATAGTGTCAATCATTTACTGCTTTTTGAAAAGCAATTACCTCACTTGTCTAAAACCTTGTTAACTTGGAATTGGTGAAGCCATGTCTAACACAGCGTACCTTTAAATTATGCCTAAACCCCAGTTCAGAAGGTGTGCTTTTTGTGTAAGAATATTATTGCACAGCGTATTTCAGACTTGACAAGGACATTCAGCCTATTTACTAGGTATGTCTTCTACCAAGGGGTCAGCATTGCTTCAGTGAAGGACAGGTTCCATGAGCCAGTCAGCAGGTCTTTTCTTGTGTGACACAGAAGCTCTAATTACACCGTTCAACCAAATTTTTGGTTTCTTCTTTATTCCAGATTTCTACTTCTTCTGGTGTAGTCTACAAAAGGACCAGCAAAAGGATTGGTTAAGGCAGTAAAGCCAACCTCTTCCAGTGCACTGAAAAGCAAACAATACAAATAAATAAAATAGAATGCTGATTGTCTTTTCCTTTCTTTCTCTGTATTACAAACATGAAGAATTGTTTTTCAGAGTAATGTTATCTTCAACATTAATGCTTACCCCATTCCTGAAGATCTGACGAATACTCAAAAAATCCGAGGCTGCAACAAAGCATTCAGTGATGCTGTCCAGTCAAAGTATTTCCAGATATGATACATACTTGGCATATTAAGATGTTGTCTACCATTTACTTAGCAGCAGCTCTATTCAGCTTCTGTCTAAAGAATAGGACAGCACTCTGTCCAAAGTATACATCAAGATGAAAGGCTTTTGCCCTGTTGCTGCTTGGAGGGCAGAAATTTAGGAACTTGAAAACATGACAAAAGTCAGTTTATCACTGACTAAAAAAATCAACAGTGCTCTCATTCTCATCAATATCTGCTCTTGACCCAAATTCTTAGAAGACATTTAAGGTTTTACAGATGGACTCCAGGGCGAAAACACAGAGGAGTCTTATTTTCTCAATGCAGTCCAGTTGTTTACATGGAGTGCCTGTGAAAAGCTGTTTTCTTGAACACAATAGGAATTAAACGTAACACAGTTTTTGGATTTACTGTTCCAAATCACTTCTGGCCAATACGTGGTCCACAAACTTTTTCCTTTTCAGACTCCTTTTTCCAGCTGTCTTGCCTTCTGGATCCAATTAGCTGCTTGCCCTCACAAGCTAATTGGTAACCACCCAGTGCATGTGTCTTGTGTACACAAAAGTTCAGTTTCTGATGGGCCTGTGTACATGACTGGTAATTGCCAGTCATTTCAGGTATTTTGTATTTAATACAGGCTTTTAATGCCTTTTTATATTTTTCTTCAATCAAGATTACTGAACTATCCAGCTGCAAGAAGGCTTCATCCAGATTCCATCAGTTACCCCAAATGAAAAATTAACTCTCTCAGGCTGCTTGTGTCCTAATTTCAACTTTCTAGTGATTGCTGTGAAGGGAAGGTCAATTAATACCTATTGGGTTTAGTTGTTGCGAAGTGATGTTTACACTAATCAAGGGGTTTTTTTTCAGCTTCCCATAGAAGCATAGACAGAATGATGGAATAGCCAATGAAATATTCCATACCACGGACATGCTTAGTATATAAAGGTGTGTGACCCAGGGGGGTGGGAATCCATGATCACTGCTTGGGACAGCACCACTTCACCAAACACTGAGAGGGACCCTTGTCATTATTACTATTGTTATTTTTTTCTTTTCTGTTATTATTTCTGTTAAACTGTCTTTATCTCAACCCAAAAGGGTTCCCCACACACACCTTTCACTCTTTTTTTTTTTCCTTCCCTCTTCCCCCTGACCCTTCAGTAGGGCGTTGGGGAGAGAGGCAGTGAGCAAGCAGCTGCACAGTTCTAATTTGCTGGCTGGGGTCAATCCACAACAACATCTTATAAGCAGGTGTTATTCAGTATATTTCTTATTCTAAGGTAAAGCATAATGCTGAACTCCAATTAATTAAACACAAGTCAAATCTGAAACCTGTTCAGTTTTGAGACATTCTTTTGGTACTTGCAACAAACAGATCTATTGATTTAATAGAATTTTGTTGAAATTCAGCCTCTTCAGTTATATGAGGTCATATTAAGAAGCAATAATGGATCTCTTCAGGCTTACTTTTCATTTGAGTTCAAGTCAGCTAATACATTTCTCTGCAAGTAATAATGTGACATCTTGGAACATTTGGATTTAGAATGTGCTCAATATATTCAACACTTAACCAACTACACAAAATGACCTGTAGAGTTAGGCATAGGTAGACACTGGACAAGTATTATATGAAGCTAAAGCTCATACTAGAATTAAGGAATGGTGATGTTTTGTCTGAACCATTCCCACCTGCAAACCTGCTCTGTAGGAGATGACACCAATACCTGATGATTCCCTGCTTTGAAAACAAAATGGAACAAGCCACCACTAACTCCAGTTCTAGAAGCAACTACATTTAATGTTATGCAACATTAAATTGCACATTTTTTCACATTCTGCATGTGATCAAGTAACTCCCCATTATACAGACAACAATGCTTGGAGAGGAAGGGTGGGATCTAGAAAGCCTTTTCAACTGGAGGACATTCTTTAGGCTTGTCTTGAAATAATAGTATGGACAGCAAAAACACCCATTAAAAAAACCAAACCAAACTCTCAAAGGATCCATCAGTGTTTGGCTCCCATTTCTCGGATCTAGAATTCTCAGTAAAAAACAGCACTAAGCTAAATTTTAGTAAGCAACACCTGTATGCTTTACTCACAAGTTGATTATACTGATCAAAGAGCATTATACCAACTTTAAATTGTTCACTCCAATGTGTAAAACTGGCTAAAACAAAAGGATCAAATAGTGGCTCTCTCACAAATAGGGAGATGGTAGTAGCTTCCCCCTCTCTTGCTTAGGAGAGCAGCAAGCTGCAGCTCGTAAGATTTTTTTTAAACAGTTCATTTCAACCTTTGGTGCCTGATCAATATTAGCAGACTTTTTTCCACCTGTATCCCTCCTGCAGCTCTTGTCAGGACTCACTAATACAGTTTTTTAATTTTAATGTCAGCTTTCTCATTTGTTTGGTTACATCTGCAATGTCTTCCCACGCAAGGAGGTAACCAGCGCCATAACCAGGTTTGTATTCCTAGCCACACGTCACTGTATTTGCTTTTGCAGCAGCCTTTCTTACTTCAAAGTCTGCCATGGAAGTACAAGTTAATCAGTGTGTAAAAATTCTGATCTATGACCATCCTGCAACTGACAGCATCAAACAGCATATTTGGTGGGAAGTTTTTCATCTATTTGCTTAAAAATTACCTCAGCTTTGCACGCACCTCTGCAGCTCCCTCCAACAGCAATTGTGGCAAAGTCTTCAAAGAAGTATCTTAGATGAGCTGAGCTCTTCTACGTTTGCCCTTCCTGAGGAGGTACGTTTTCAGAAAAGAAAATAAAAAACCTGCAGTCACACGAAAAAGTATTTATCTAGAAATTCAATGTGTGGAATTGCCACCGACATTTAAAGCGTTCTGGAAAGAACTGTCAATTGAAGTAGTGCTGGGCAAACTCAACTTCCCATAATTTTTTTCCCTTTCAGAGTTCTGGTGTTGGATTTAATCTGCCCTAACTCCACTCATGGCACAACAGCACAAACAGAATGTAGAAGTCAATGGATAGTTCCTGTTTTGTAACTGCAGTCACCAGAACAAAGACTGAACATACAACTGCGTTCTCCTATGCAGCCTTTCAACCTCCTCAGGTAAGATGGCACCCCTGAGACACACTGGCCACATAAGCTGGAACAATCTGTTCTTACATTATTTTATGTCCCTGCCTTGTCTCTGCACATTTTCTGCCTGTTTCTTCAGCCATCTCCTCATCCCACTTTCTACTTCCTTATATACACCAACACTATAAGAATAGGATGTTATTTCTTGGTCAGCGACCGAATTCCTGATCCTTCACAATTTATTATTCGTCAAGGCCTTTCCATCACATTTGTCCTACCCCTATTCTGTTCTCTAAATGGTATAGGCATATATTCTTTGCTAGCTCTTAAAAGAAACCAAAAAAAAAAAAGCTCTCAAACCCAAAAAGCTACTTCAACTGGTGCTTGTTTATTAGAAACTGACACTGGGACAAAATACATTCACAAGTATTTTCACCCTTAAGCGCTATGGTGGTCCAGAGCATAATACTGCACATGACACAAATTATATGGGTAATACAAAAAAGAAAAACCACACAACAATACTGCCACACATTGTTCTTTAGGTCTGTCAAATGACATAATAAAAATACTCTAAAGTCTTCTGAAAATAAAGTTTAATATAAATACAAAGCTAACAGAATAAAAGATTGACTGTTATCTAAAATTCTAGACTAATTTCTGAAGAGTACTGCCTCTTCAGTTACAGTTTGCGTATTTATTTTTTAAATAAAACAAGACTATTCCTCTAGCCTGCTGAATAGAAGAAATTATTAACTTGATACCAAAAGTTGAATTCTTAGAAGACAGTTACACAAACACACACTAGCATGCAGGCTAGTATTCCCCCTCCACCCTAAAAACACCCTTAAAAACAATTCTCTAAAAATATAATTTAAAACAGCATTGTGACACGTGACTTGAAACAATGGCCACAAGTCAGTAAAAGCATATTGCACATTACTTTTATTGCTGTCCTGAGAACCTTCAGAGAAAAGACAAACCAAGAGTCAAACAAATTTACAATAGTGGTTGCATATATCAAAACTAAATTTTCACCTTTGCCAAAGTCCATTTCTTGTAAATATCTCTATTAACAAAGAAAAAAAGCCTATACACTTTTCTGAGCAATCATCCCTGGTTTCAGTTGAGAAAGAAACCTTTGGATGTGTGACAGTAGGTGTGTCTCATTGCAAAGCAGCAACACAATCTTTAATTTACCAGCTACATTTTCTAAAGAATGCTAAGATAGTATTTGAAAAACTAAAGTCAGCATTGTCTAGCACTGCAAGCAAACTCTGATTTCACAGTAAAGTTAACTAGTTCTCTATCTATGCCCCCATCAGTTCCTCTGTCCTGAGCCTGACTACTGCCACAAGCCATTGAGCCCAAAAGATGAAATAACTGAAGGCAGTGAACCTTTCAAGAATTATTCCAAGAGGATTTCTTCAAGTAACATTAAATCCCTGATAAAGCTCATGATCAGTTTTAATAACAACAGCTCCAGTCTCAAAAGCAGCAGCATTTAAAGGTTTAAGAGATGATTCAAGGTTTTGGTTTTGTTTCTATAGCACTTGAAGGCAGAGTGATGTTCTGTTCAGCAGCACCACATTTAGATTCCAAGAGAATTTTAAGTCAAAAATTATTTTACTGTCTTTTGGTCTATTTTTCTTTTTTTCCTTTTATCCTGAAGTTTTACTCCTAAACTCCCGTACCTGCTTAAAGAAAACAGAAAGTGCCCTGCACATAGATTTCTGCATAAATGAAGTTCATATTTAACTGATACCAATTTCAGTACATGTAAGTAGAAGCTTCCAGTAGTGTAAGCTGTTGTTCAAATGATGCGTCACTGGGAGAGGAGAGCACTCTATTTTCCAACAACATACTCTGGGTACATTGCTACTTGGCCAGAAATTCAACAAACATTCCAGCTTGAAATAACTCTTCAACTTAAGCTTTCAGCCAACTCTGACGAGTCATTAACTGAAGACTACAAGGAATTAATCTCCACAGGGATTCTACACAGATGCCTTTCAAGGTGACAAGGACTGAGGTATATTAATGCATTTCTATTTCTCTCTCTCTCATTAAGAGCCAAAGGTACAACCCTTGGCAGAAAGGCACCCAGGTTCCAGTGATCTGTGGATCCAGATCAGCATCCTCTGAATGAGTCATAAGGATTTTGTTCCCTCATCATTTTCATTCAGGTACACATCTTACATCACATGCAGGGGCTCTTCTTCTGCTTCTATTCAGATCACCTTTTTCTCCCATCAATATTTATCCATCAAAACACCCAGCTGCATATGAGTGATGACCACTGAAGGAACTACTGCTGTAAGCCGTGGAAATGCAGTCTCTGGGCTCTGTTCCTAATGCCACCTGCAGGGCAATGGGCATTTGGATGGGCAGAGCCTGGGCAGACGGCCAAAGGCTGGCCTGAAGAGTGGCACAGGAATGCAGCGAGCTGTCAGCGCTCCCAGCAAGCAGAGTGCTGGGCCTGTGGGGCTGCAAGGAGTCACGATAAGCAGAGCATAAATCTTGCACTGGCAACTGGAACTGGGAAGGTGTAGCTGAATGCTGGGCTAAAGCGTGATAACTAGATTGCTGGAAGAGAACGTGAGTAGTAGCTTGATGGCTCAGGTTTCCCACCGCTTCCTGTTCTTGCTGTTGAATTGTTACTTGCTTTTTTATATTACTGGCTTCTTTGATGTCATTCTCATAATATCTGAAACAAATTATAAGAAAGATTTATCAAAGAAATTCACAGATCTTGCATATATTCCAAACTTTTCACCAGTCAGGCTACATCATCAGCTTTTTGGCCCTAGCTGAATCCTCAGTTGCTTTCACAATTAATTTCTAATTATCCTGCTGTGATCTTCACACACTAACACGTTTATGGATAATTTTGCATCATAAGTATGTTTTTACTAATGGACTGGTTGTCTTGGAACCTTAAGTCCAAAATACAAAGACATACTTACCTTCTGTAAGTATTTACAGAGTATTAAAGTGCAAAGCTGTGAGTGAACAAGGTTAGATCCTATCCTGTTAGATACTAGGAAGAAACATTTTCACGCTTTTGATTATCACGAGAATGGTGAAGCACTGCAACAAGTTCCCCACAGAGGCTAGAAGTGTCCATCCTTAGAAATAGTCGAAACTTGCCTAGAGAACACCCCAAGCAGTCTGATTTAACTTCAGTTGGCCCTGCTTTAAGCAGGGATTCAGAAGGCCCACCATCACACCCAACCTAAAGCATTCTATTAAACTTTTATTTTCTATTGAGACTGTATGTGCTCATGTACCAGACCAGCACTGGTGCATCACAGTCATGTCCCTTACTGGTGGAAAAAAACAAAGAAACCAGTATGGAAAAACATAATGAACACTAAATTGTGCACTCCATTCTGCATTGCAAATATTGTTAAAATATAGTATTTAGTAAAGTGACTTGATTTGTTCCCTTTTATTCCTCTCCCCAAACTGAAGATAGTACACTATTACATTGGTAATCTCTATCTAAATTCTAGCTAAACAATTACTAAAAAAAAAAAAAGGCACATTAACTTCTTCCTAAGAGCACAAATAGGCTGGTTTCTTTCTAATCTTACATGAGCATCATTTCAATGCATTGGGCAAGATGCTCCCAGGAATAACATGTTAGCAATTCAAGCTGTGTTGTCCAGGCAGGAGAAATCTGCATACAGATCCGTGAGGCGCACACACAAGCTGCAGCAATCAGCGATGGACGAAAATAGAGGAAAGAATGATCTATAAAAGAAAAAACAAAAGGAAGAATTATGGCAGTGCTTAGCAAGAATATAAGCCTATTATGTGTATACATGGCAAGACAGGGCAAAATTAAATCCACGGCTTTGTTCCATACATCTCAGACTGTTAACTCATGACCAGAGAAAGTCTCTCAAAACTGGATGAAGCTTTCCTGAAGATCTCTGTACTACTTGTAACTACTATGGTTTCTTTCATTTCAGAAAAAGGAGGAATAGACTGTGCTGAAATTTGTAGACTGGTATCAACTGAACAAAAGTCAGGTGTTGACAGTTACACATATTTTTACATTAGTGTTGAACCTGGCTTATAAGGATGCTGCAGTTCATGGGCAGATATTGGAAACAATGCTGCAAACCAGATCATTAAAAGCCTTGTCATTCTAAATATGTCATGTCTCCCAGCACAGGACCTGCTAAAAATCATTAAAAAAAAAGATTCATACGTGGAGCTGCGTAATATCATGTTTGCAACTGACAGTACTTCATACTCTGTGGCAGATAAAAAAATTGACCCTATTTCTGACAGTCTCACCAATTAGTGTTCTAAGCTGAAGAAAATAATGATGTCATCTAGAGATTTTTGAAAAGAGACAAGGCTTATGTATAAAGTAGGGAAACTGTACCATTTGCCATCTGAAATAACTGCAAAGAAAAACCATTCCACACACATAGTTTTGTGCAATCCATATTATGACAAGTTTTAAAGCTCATATTTCTTTCAGATTTTTGCCTTTTGCCAAATGGAAGATCATTCTAGCTTAAAACTAAGCCTCTTACCTTGCACTGAGAAATCAAGGAAATAATAGGCATGCTTCTCCAGAAAATCTTTGATTTTGGTCAGTGAGGTGATCGGCCAGCCATTGTGAAGGTCATTCTCACCAATGGACACATAGAGGTAGTAGTCAATGTAGTGAGCTGGTGTTGGTAGACAGAGGTTCCAGTTGAAATTTTCCAAAAGCAGCATTTCCATTCTAAGCAAATCTTTCTTATTCAATACTACATTCACATTGCACATGTATGCCAGGTTATTTAAGTGCTCCAACTTTGGAACTTTATCTTCTTTTTCTTCAAATTTACCTGCCAGAAGAGACGCTTTTCAGATTTATCATTACGATTGAGTCTCTAAAAGCCAACTAAAACACACTGCAAACAAGAAAGATGATTTTTTTAAAGAAGGAAAGTGCAGTGACACAAGTAGGAAAGAAGCCAATAGACTGGTCAACATATTCCTTTATGCTTTTTATGGGTTGGTTTTTAATTGTTTCTATAGTATTGATGCCAAAACCAAGATTATAAACTCATTAGGATTACAGACAGTTTTTCTGACAATAACTAGAAGCAGTTTGCTGAAGGGCATTCAGTCAAATGTGAAGAAAGCAAGCAGAATGGGGAAAACATGGCAAAGAAAGATCTAATATTGAAGGAAAAAACCTCCTTTGGGTATGGAAGCTAAATGCATATGCTACAAAAAGGAAGACATTAAAAACCTACGGGCAACACCACCTTTGCCCTTGCTGCTTCAGAATTTCTCTTTGTTCCTTCTTGTCTTGAGGGGCTTCATTAGCTAAGGTCACTGAAAGGCTAGAAGTACACTGTAACTAAATGATTAACATAAATAATTTCTAGGGAGTTAGGACAGAACATACACTTTCAGAGTCAAGATAGCTGAGCAAAGCTGTGCCTTTTTCTACATTTTATTTACCAGCCTCCTGAACCAGCAGTAGTCTCTACAATGACTCAGTTTTCACTTAGAGCTGCAAAGTGCTGTCAATTTGTACAGAAAAACAGGATCTCATTCTATTCCCTTTCTTTCATAAAAGACATCCAGTATCAGATTTGATTCCCAGGGTTAGACCTATCAATAATAAAGCAACAGCATTACTTTACTGAAAACTTAAGCAAGAAATTAAGTCTGCTTAAATTCACATTGTTGGTTTACCAAGCCAAAAACGACCTACCAGCCATTCTTCATTCAAGAGTTAGCAACAATGACAAGTGGTAAGTTTCCAGTACAGCTTAAAGAACATCCCTGCTGCAAAATACAAACCCACAGGTACTTAAAAGTACTCTGTAGTTATTTTTCTCACTGTTCTTGAGGCCATATATTCCACAATTTATTCTTCCTTCAGTTGCCCTTCCACTGCCTCTGTAAGAATCCTCCTTTACCAACACAGACCAGTTGACAAGGTATTAGCGTGTCATACGGCTTCAGAATATTCTCATCAAATCTAGAAATAATTAAAATGAATATTGCACTGGAAAAATTATTCTAAAAGTAAGTAAGATCTTGCAATCCATTTAGGATAGCAATTCCATTCCAAATGTCTCCAGTGTATTAAAAACCTGACAACTTTTAGTACTATTAGCAGCTTAAGTATCTTTGTAACACATTTAAAAATGGATATGTTCAGGTATCATGGATATGAAATGCATTAAAAGTGTAATACAGCACCACCCCCCCAGAAAAGAGCATAACAAGGAAAAACAAAATCAGTCCATCAAACGAAGTAGAACAGGAAAGGATTATGGCCATGCTGTCACTGAAAAAGCTCATTAAAATTCATGAGTCTGTATGCATGTTCATGAAACTCCTTGTCACCTGAAATTTTGAACTGTTTAAGGAAAGTGAAGTTTGAGAGAAAAGTTAACCTTTTCTTTTTCCCCCACAAGATGATGTCACAGCCCAATACAGAAGTTTAAAGAATATGCTAGCGGAAGTAGAACTCACTGCTTTACCGGGACACTACAAGATCTGTCATTCTGGCAGCTCTAAGTTCTAGTTCCTTCTTTCTTCCCACTCATCCTTGGAAATTTCAAAAGGTCAGACTAGAGTCTGGAGAGCAGACTACCAGCAGAGTAGTGCTGGGAAGGTATCATACCAACATAGGGCAAAGCTTTTTGATTTGATTATTTGTCTTTTAAAGTTAAAAATAAATGAAATCAGCTAGATTTAGTGATTTAGATTACTAGTTATTTATTATTTCCCCCTTCTGCTTTTCTACACTCTAGTTCCTAGCTTAATGTTAGGTAACAGCAACCACCACAACAAATTAGAGCCACCAAGTACAAATGTAGCTAAACTGAAGAAAGGCTCCAAAACTGAGTTGGGAATAGGGTAGAAAAATCAAGTCAAAAGTTTTGTTTCAAGTAAACTGTAAAATTTGATTATGAGCTACTTTCCAAAGCAACATACAAGCAACTTGATCACAGTTTCTTTCCCCAATTCTACCTTGACCTAAACACTTTGCTTCCAAGTTTACAAAGTTCTTCCCACCTATTTTCAAATTGTAATCTGGAGAACACAGCAAAAATTAGTTCATTTCATGAGACTAAAGAGATCAGAGGCAAGCTGGGAAAGAAGTTTAAGATGTTTTTAAAAAGCAGTGTTGTCCTTTTCCAGTTTCCTAATTTCCCTAATTTAAAGATACCAGAATACACTGTTCTTATTTTTGTTCATCAGTTACAACAGAAACTGATGTTTTGTGTACAGCTTATTTATGCTGAGAGAACCAGGACCCCCAACAGTTGCTGCAAGAATATTAAAAGACTCAGACAAGGCAGTTTTAAGTTTAGTATTGACCAAACAAGTAACACTGACTGGTTTAATCAACATCACACTTTGCGAAGAAAAACAAAGCTGTTTCAACTACAGTATTACCTGGAGTCTGTAGTCTGACACTCATGAGAATTGTGCATGAGTCATTTGCATGCTTTTGAAATACCACTGTAGACATCTCAAAATTAAAAGTTTTCGGTTGTGTTCGAAGCTCTGGTTACTGATAAAACCATTTAGTTTTCACTATTGCTCTCAAAAATAATTTTGAGGTAACACAATCGTAACACTTTAAGACTTTTTATATGGATGCCACAATATTTTATACAAGGAAGCCTCCAGAGGTCAATAGGATTAATAAAATAAGATGAACAGGTAATGCAGGTTTACATTTGTGACCAACTTTTAATTAATGATGCAAAGATTTGCCAAGTTAATTTAGATCATGTTCTGTCCCACCCCGAGTTCTACAATCAGATGCTCCCCCAGAAAAAAAAGTGGGTGTTTTTTATATTAGACATTCACACTTTTGTTTTGATGAATGAAAGCCAGAGTAAATCCTGTTGTCAAGGGGAACAGGCTTCAGTTACGAAGAGTGCATTTTATTAGTACCTTTGTCACATTATCAAAACAGACTATCAATCCATGCAAGCTTTTCAGTAGCCCATATAGCTCAGCGTAAAGACAAGACCTATGGCTGCTTACACAGCTGAAGGGCTCCTTATTCCTACATTGTTCCAGAAGGCTGTACAACAAACTTCTGAGACTCCCATGCCACCTCCAGATACAAACAGAGCTTCTAACCATCCTCTAAGCAAGGCAAGAAAGAGACAGGCTACTTTAGACATAGCCTGCTTAATTCCTTTTTCTGCAGTGTCTTACAAAGTGAGCAGTCGGGGATTTTTCATCTCTGCACAATACCTAGCACACATCCAAGCCGCTTATCTTCAGGCACCCAGGTTTTTAATGCCTTACTATAGTAAAGATTAATTACTAAAGAGAATATTCTGTACGTGTTACAGCAGCAGGGAAATACTAAAAAAATTAAATTAGGGCTACAGAGTAAGTTTTACACTAATATATGTTTTGGACTTATACCCACTTTTTTTTTATTGAAAATAAGTAGCTCAGCTGTCTTTGCCAGAACAGTTACCTACTCATGGAAGTGGGACAATAAATGGAGAATGGATCACAAAGAACAGTCCAAGAGAAAAGCTGCCTGACATCTGACAACAGCTCCAGGTAGACAATGGGGAATTAGGTGATAAAGGATTATCCATGCCCTAAACTCAGCCCATTTACCACAGACATCTTTTCTTGCTCTAATTTCTTTTACTGTCCTGAGTTAACTCAGCAGCTGAGTATCCACTGGGAGATTAAGGAGCTGAGCAAAATAAAGCCAGGAAAACCACAAGAAGTACCAAGTACTCTGTGAGGCAACGCAGCACTGGATGTGCTCAAATTTAAAAAACTGTTGTCATGTCTCAACAGCAGCAGAATCCTCTTGAGAAAGAGAGGCCATAAGAACTAGAATTGCTGGAACATTCAATGCCACTGAATGGATGAGATGCTGCTTTTATCAGGTACTGAAGCACCTGCTGCTAAAAAGGATAACCTCTTCAGGGAAGCAGCAGTTGCAGTGGTTTAAGACTCAGGTCCTCGCTCTCTCCCCAGAGTTCACTGCTCCTGCAGCTGGACCGTCCGAATGCATTGTGTAAGTGCATCTGATCTACTTTGGGACAGCTGGTTCGCACAGCTTTCAGCAGGCAACTTGAGCCAAGTAGCATTAAAGCAGATGGACTATCTCTTTAGACAATCTCTTTTTCCAACAGAGCGCTTAAGGCTAGGGCACCTTAAAATATCACAATCATTTTCTGTAATAAATTGTCTGATGAAGATGCAGTTTAGAACATTACAACCTGCTGATGCTCAACAGTGCTCCTCTACCAGGGGCTGCCAGGTGAGGTGAACCAAAAGTTCCTTAACTAACATTTCGCCTGAAGGGAGTTGAACTAAATCAGTCCACTTACTGAAAGCATCAGCCAGCTCATTTTGTCTGGAGAAAAATCAGAGCTTACTCAAAGCACTGAGATGCTTTGGGTGAAAAGGAAAGCAGTAAAATTTTCAGTCTGTTATCTGCAAAATGAGCATCCATCCATAGCCTGGTTCAGAGACAGCAATCCTAGCTTCTGTGCAGGTGTATTGTTAACTCCCCTGCTCTAGATCCAGCTGGTTTGCCTCAAGCCCACCAGTCCCAGCTGCTCAGTATTGTTTCTCACAAAAAGCTGGCATCTCCCTAACAGCAGTCAGCCTGAACAATCACTAGTCTGCTTCAAGCAAGGGACAGATGAATTGTCTTGAACAATTAAAACCACTGGACTTCACTTGCAGCAGCAGGAACCTACAACCATTTTGTATTGCCACAGCTGGACCTCAAAAGGAGGTCCTGTCTTCTAACAGCACAGCCAAAACATCCATGTGGACCAGGTCTTTCCATATTACAAAAACATGTTTAGTTTATGATTCTGATTTAGATCATAACATGTCCCTTAATGCAAGTGAAAGAGACAGACTATTCTAAATACATTCCTAAAGTAAATGTGACATCAATTTTTTCAGCAGCTTTTCCTTCCGTCCCCCAATAGCTTTCAGTTAGCCTCTAGATTACTGTGAAAATTTTACCATTCTTTTTCAGAACTGATTCAGAGGAAATAATAACCACTGATAGCATTAGTAAACTTCAAAGCTTTCATGGCTGTTCTGAGGAGCTGAAGTATCTGGCAGGAATTTCCAGGGACCTTCTCCAATTATCACACTGTGCATACATTGCACAGGAACACACATCTTCTGGCTAATGAACAACGGGATGATTCGAGGGACACACACCCACATTCCTCTCTCTCAACTGCAGCAACTCCTGAACGTTACTTGGCTGCTTGTGCAATGTGTTCAGAACACTATTACCTTCTCACTCCCTCATCAGTTTCACAATTATTACCCAAGTGGGAAGCACTAACATCATCCAGTTTCCCTGTCGGGAGAAACTGATGAGCCAATCAAAATTAATATCTAGAATGCAGCAAGAGAAATTAGCTCCAGCTAACTAAAGGGCATCTAGCCAAGTGCTATGACCTCCATCACGACAGCACGGCTGCTGTATGCCATTGAACACAGGCAATGCCAAAGTTTGTAGGTAAAGGAAGAAAGTGACAGATGAGTTTGAGATCCTTCACATCCAAGATAGAAGCAATAAATTCAAAGCTAAACACGTTTACAGCAATTTTTCTAGTCATAAATATTGTCCTCAACTTGCATTTAGAAGTTGGTTGCTTCCACTTCAGAAGTTGTGTGTCTAAAAGCTTCTCTATTATGCACCTCCCACCCTCAAAAAACCCCACACAGTAATTAGGAAGAATAAGTAATCTTGCCTCTAACTGTACCTCATCTTGCTTGTGGTCTGCAGACTACCCTTCATCTCTTGCTCTTTTCCAAGGAAGCAATCAGGAAGAAAACCCAGAGTTTCTCAACATGTGTTTATAAAAATTATTGGAACAGTCTGCATTAAACATCTTGATATGATGTTAACAACTATTTTACCATAGAGAGCAAAAGCTATTTAAAGGTATATAATTTTTGAGAAGTACAAGTGTCTTACAACACAGCTTGAAGAGCACTTTTGCTGCAATCCTCTGCTGAAAAACTATGCAACTTCCTACAGTAATGCTTTGCGGGAAGTTCTAATTACTGCGCTTGCAGTAACAGGCAAGGGACTAGTTTTATTCTTCTTTTCTTTCACTGTAGTGAGAACTCTCAAATTGACTTCAGGTTGATACTTCTGATTTACTCAGAATCTTTTACTGGAAAACATTAAAAAAATAGTACATAGTACAAGTTTCCTTCCATTTCATATAATTTTGAAAGTAACAAATTAAACACAGGAATTCCCATTTACTTTAAAGTATCTTTTCCTGACTTGACCTGCATCACTTTGAACTACACATACCAAAAAAGAATATCCTTATTGCACATTAGGATGGCCCAGATAGTAAACAACAGAGCTTACTATAGTCCCAAAAGTCCCCAGACTGAGCCCTAGCATTTTTAACCTTATCTATACAAGTTAATTAGACATTAATTTTGTGCAAAGCTGCTTTGGTTCAACAGTCAATGTTTTGTTTCTGCATGTTGGTAGAAAAGCTGCCTTTACAGTAATAGACCTTTTCCCCTTCTTGTAAGGGATGACTTAATTCCAGATCAGGATGTATACATGCTACTGCATTGCTCTAATCTTAATTTTAAGAAGTTCTCACACTCGTTTGCTCACTAGACTTAGGCTTGATCTTTAAAGCAAATTGCCTTTTTTTTTTTTAACAGGCAGAAGTTGCAAAACATCTCCCTCTTGTGTTATCAGTTTATGAACTTCCTTTTGCTTCACAGTTGCACAGAGGTGGCCTAAAGCTGCGTTTACATAAGGAAAATCTTTAACGCTTTTTTCCTATTTTAAATCCTAGCAGCTACCAAAGTCAGCTCTCATACCGTGAACCTCTGCCCAAGATCTTAGCAGTATACCAACACTCAAAATTCATACAAAGTTCAAGGGTATCATTTTCATCCTATCTGCATAGCACTAGAAATGTAAACTATAGCTATAAATTCTCTCTCTGAATCTAAACTAAAAGTTACTAGAACGGTTGAAGCATCAATTTTATGCTGGGGAAAAACAAAGGAGGAGTATACTTGAAATTGTCAGATTTATCTACAGAAAATCCTTTTCTCTTTTCCTGAGGGTAATATTTATCCATGCACTTGGGAAGATAATCTAGAAGAAAAAAAAGTTAGCAATGCTGCAAGGCATCTTTTAGTTACGAGGAAAAAGAGATGGTCTGAAAGCTGAAGGAGTACA
>JAOQGH010000051.1:37198320-37228025 GCA_025769975.1 Gallinago jamesoni | reverse complement strand
AAAAAAAAGTTAGCAATGCTGCAAGGCATCTTTTAGTTACGAGGAAAAAGAGATGGTCTGAAAGCTGAAGGAGTACACCTCTGGGCAGGAATCAGCCTCAAGGCTGCCTGAACCTGGTATTTCATTCAGTCTGATGTGTCTGAAATTAAGGGTACAGTTTCATAGCAATTTACAAATCAGCTCTAGCTCCAACCCCTTCCATTGTACCAGCCTGAAGCTTGTCTGATCCCCAGAAAAATACGCATCTGGTAAACAAAGAAAACACTTCTGTCAGCTGGGATGGTTTTCTGCTGATGTGCTGGTCTGAAGAAGCTCACCAAAGGTTCAGGTCAGCAGAACTGCAATAGCTGAGAGTCACTTAAGCTGTTGTAAGACTGCACCTACAGCAACCATTTACATTCTTCTTTGTTCCAATTTTAACGTTGGCCTTTTTTCAACGTGAACCAGTAACTGCTCCACAGAATTCACTCTCATCTCTGGAGTCAGACAGACAGCAATGTTTAGATACGCTAAGTGTACGGGTTTTATATTATATTCCCATTATCTCTGCAGATTAAGCTCTCAGAACACCAGCAAGGAAAAGCAGCAGCAATCCCACGTCCTGAGGGGTAAACATATAGTGTCACCCTCTTTCCTCAAGAGCTTCTGCCTTTCCATAGTGTTTTTTACCTTAACCAATATGAGCACTTGCACTTTTCAGCCGTTAATGGCAGAGTTTGCATAACTTTTGTTGTCCACAATACTGCATTGCTCTACATGGCTCCCAAAGGGCAAGATAACTTCTCTGTAACCTGGAAACAGAGCTGGTAAGTCTGCAAGGGTAGGCTGCAATTCCTTGAGGTGCTTTCCTCCACTTACACAGCAAAGGCTGCAGAGATGCCTTCAAGGAACCAATGACAAATGTTCACGGTCATTTGCTAAATGGATACCCGTACTGAAACTTCAGTATTACACAGCAATGCCAAGCTACTTGATAGGAGCCCAGAACAAGCAATATACATTCCAGCATCACCAACACATCCATTAAGTGCCTCAAGAAGCAAATTTTCCTTTGGTCCCCGTATAAAAAAACCCCTTGTGATCTGCAAGGAACTGATTATGCCCTGTGATCACAGCAGAGGTATAGAATGCCCAAGGAAGGATCTCCAGGAGAGGCTGCATGTTACAGAGATGTCATTCCTTGCTACCAGCTCTTCCTTGGAACTAACTGCTCCCAGTCTTGTCACTTCCTTGCCATCCTGTCACCCCCTTGCCATCCTGTCACCCCCTCATCTTCATTGTCCCCTTCTACTGACCCAGCTTCAGTTGCCAGAACCTCCTCTGCACATTAACACCAGCGTATAGATGTGTAGTACAAGCTATACAATTGAACAGTGTTTATTAACTGTTTTATCCCTTCACTTGGGACTTTATCAGGCCTTACCCTAAGTAGGCAGAAGCTGTTAACACAGAGAAAACAGCACACGATATATAAGGAAAACAACCATCTGCTCAGACAAAAAAAAAAGCAAGCCTTAATAGATGACATCCAACTTACTTGCTAGGAGAAGACAGGCAAATGAAATGATGTGCAGTTGCTTGACAGTGGTATCATAGCGCTCCATAAAGAGATCCAATAAATAGATAGCGAGATGCCGGGCTGTAGGGCAGAGATTGCAACGGCTGCTGAAGACACTCAAGAGATCAATGAAGTATCGGCGCATCCCGATCTGAGGTGAATGAGCCTTATACACAGGCAACTTCAGTTCCTGTGGGGGTGGGAAGAAAACAAGAGGAGGAAAGAGATGTACTGAAATAAATACCATTTCAGTGTCTGGAATCCCAAACCAACACCCACCACCTGCTATGGCAAATGCTGAGCAGCTACAGCACTGTGACTGGCACAGAAATCAGGGCTGGATTACTGCGTGTTTTGGCAGTCGGTTAACTTCTAAAACTTTGGTCATCTACACACTTTCCTCATGAGCATTAAACACACAGTCAATCATTGCAACCCAGGAACAACTTGCTGTTGCTTTTTACAGAACACTAAACTTCTTGGCTATGAAAATTGCTCCTGACAGACTCTGGTTTAATTTTGTTCACCCAAATTGGACTGTTAAGTAAGGTTTTAACAGAGTTTCATAAGCAACGAGGGCAAGATATATTTCTCTGATATTGCCCTTTCCTCAGTTGCCCAAGTTACTCCATCCTGTGTCAAAAAAACGCATAGGTCTTTAGGATAAATAACATCTATCTAACATTAAAAAAATTAATACGGTACATGATTTCAGCAAGAAATTATAAAAATAGACATTAATGAGGAAAAAAACCACAAGAGAGTGATTGGACTTTTCTAATTATAGCAAAAGCCATTATTTCTTACAGTAACCTATTTCAGCATTATAAAAACTAATTATTGAGCTGACATACTGCATTTCACATGTAACATACATATTTTCATTTTAGAGGCAGAATTATATAAATTTTTGGTCTACCTATGCTACATCTTCACCTGTAGGGGTTGGTTTTCACACACAAGTTTGTATACAGCATGCAAAGGGTGGGATAACGGAAAGAGGAAATATCCTTGGAATACCTGCAACAAGCTCATGTCATTTAAAATCTTACACTTTCTCATATACTCGGGTCATATACTAATGCCATTACCACAGACAGAATTAAGATGGGCAGAGTACATGTTGATAGGCATTAATTAGAAAAATACCATTTCAGCAAGGTGTATCTCTCAGTAATTTGTTGAGATAATATGTTATTTTGGTATTACATGTATTTGAAAAGAAATCAGTAGCAGTACAGTGTTTTATAGCAGATTACAAAGCAGTACATAATTCTACTGAGAAAAAAAAAAAAGCATTCAGAGGACATAACTGCACCAGGTACCCCATTTACAGAACAGGCACCACCTCGCAGAGCCAGCATGGTGGTTGCCCATGCTCCTTTCATCCCCTGGACGGAGACATTCCACGAGCAGGTTCAATTTACCAGGAAAAAACCAGCTGCACAGTCAGGCTCAGAGGGGTGCCCGTAACTGGGGTGCAGGGCGGCTCCAGAAGGAGCAGCAGCTTACAAAGCCCACAAGCCGAGCGCTGTTACGGATGATTGCTTCTCAGTTTAAAAAAAAAAAACCACATTCCGAACTGAACAGACACACGCTGCGGACAGGCAAACAGCCCTTTGAAACCTGGGACAGCCTATCCTGGGGGATTATAAAGAAATCGCCCACCAGTAACAATTTATAAAGCAGGGAGACCATGGAACATGTTGCCCCCCATTGTTATATATTCAAAAAAAACAACCATAAATTTGATTTTTCAATTGCCTTATGTACAGAGATTTCAATCCGTTAGTGCAACTGACGGAATTCATAGCATACCCGCAACATGAATGTTCTGGCAGAAATGGTTTCAAGCTCAGATCTTACATCAGTTAAAATAACTTGCCTTATTTTTTTTTAATATGTCTATACAAAGCCCAAGCTATCATAAGATCAGGTGTCGGTTCTACCTCTGAGATATTTTGTTCTTCTAGGCAACTTGTAGGAGCTTCAAGTTTTATTTTTTGAAAACATTTTTTTCCTGTTTCAACAGCTATTTTTTTTCCTGTTTCATTATACTCTATGCTCTGAAGAAGTCAGCATACATACTTAAAGTGAAATTTACTTTTTAGACCGTAACAACAAATGGAAGAAATAAACAGTAACTCTAGTTCATACATCTAGTCAAAAAATCTGACATGTCTGAACGTTTCAGTTCAGTGGGTGAGCGTTAGAGGCTCAGAATGAAAGCAGAGATTCAGAGATTTGTGTCCAAACCTCGGATGCTCAGAATGTAGAGCTACCCCTTCTCAGCCCACTGCACTAGAAAATGCAAAGACTATTCAAAGCTCTGAATTTAAACCAATGGGATTATTCTGCTAGTGATTTAACACACACATGTAACCCCCCTGTAAAACATCTGCTTTTTGTTGGGGTTTTTTGTTTGTCTTTGGTTTGTTTTTGAAAAATCGGTTACTAGTAAAGGGCGTAAGAGAAAGGCATTCTCATTTTGTTCACCAAAAATCCCCACGTGGGGATTTTGCCCTACAGGGAAGGAGACCTGACAGCCCCGACAAGGTTCGCATTCAGGATTAATGGCAGGAGGCACCGAGCCACGTGCTGTGGTTTCTTACAAGATCACATTCCCAGGTATTAATTGATCAGGGGTAATTATCTGTGTATAGGCAAGAGCCTTGCCCTGCATCACATAGCAGGGAGCAGCTACTAAGTAGTTCAGTAGGAGTGCTTTTACACTCACAGATCAATCTGAAATGCTGAGATTTTCTTTTAAAGGGAAGCGAGCGGGGCACGGTGGCACAGTGCCCGAGCTGAACAGCAGCCTCGCAGTCCGGGTATGCACCCCTCTCCAGCAACCCCCCGAGGGGGCCTTTAGCATAAATTCATTAAAAAAAAAAAAAAAAGACTCCTTTGAATTAAAAAATTGCCTTTGCTGCTCTAGGGATAGTGATGCAGGATCAGCAAACATAACTGAAAGAAACTGAACTTTTGGGGAGAAAAAAAAAAAACAACCCCTCAATAAATCCTTTCCATTGTTTAATTTTTTCCCTTTCTATCTCCAGTAAACCAAAAGAGAAGAAACTGGGAGTCCTGCTGTCTGCCGGAATTACCCTTTCACATGCTGCTTCTGCTTATCTTTGACCTGTTCATCTGTATCTACTTCAACAACTTTGCTTCGGGCAAGTGAGCAATTGCCACATTGAAATGCTAAAAGCAGAAGCGCAGGAGAGGCTCACAGGTGTCTTGGAAATTACTTAACAAGCTTTGCTCGACATATTGATCAGTGTCTCTCCACAAAAACCTCCAGGAAGTCAGAGCCCAGCATTTAAAGAGATCATCACTTAATCTCAAAACCTGAAAATTAAGGCTTGGACTCAGAGTCGGTGTTAAGAGAGAAAACAATTTTTAAGCTGCCACCTCCTGCCAGCTTCAAGACCTGACCTTCCGAAAGAAGGGAATCAATGTAAACATTTCAAAGTGGTGTTAAAAACGACAAATCACCCTCAGCAATCACATCTGAAAGACAGCCAGGCTCCAGACATTAGCCATTCATTCACCAGAGACACAGCTTGTCACCAGTAACCTGACCACTTCAGCTGGCACCATCCATTACCTGAGCTCAGGAGACAAGGTCTCTCTGGTTTTCTAACAGGGCTGAGCAAATGCACTTCAGAATCCATCCCTAAAGGAGACACTAGGCAAGAATACTTCAACTGAAACTTTTGAGCAACCGCAGGAAGGTTTCCCTGGCCATCTGAACTAAATCAGCCAAAAAGCAATGGAAAGGGAGAGGAAGAAAATTTAACAGCATCACTTCCTCCAGCTCCTGTAAAGCAACGGCTGATACAGGCCAGTTTACCCAGCGTTTACCATCACCAGAGTACCATATCAGATGGTTTGGTGTTCAACATAGCAAGAAATTCCACGGGTACTTTTTTTCTGTCCAATTTCTTTTCAGTAAAACTGTTCTCCCGCTGATACAAAGCCAGTAATGAACTGACAAGCAGTCAAGAGAAAAACGTTAGCAGGAGAAAAGTTAGCAAGTGATGTGACATTATGGTAATGTCACACTAATACGATCCGTTCCCAGAACAAAAATGGAATTCATCAAGATATTTTAGAAAGACTCACGGGTTTTTTGACAAGGACAATGAAATGCTGTAACAAATATACCCAAGTTCTGAAATTCAGGGACATGTTAACTGAACCTCATTTTCCACCATGTTGATGCACTTTGGACTTCAGTCTGTTATGTGACACAGGCCAAACATGCAGCATCTCCTGACACCCCACAACTGCAGCTGCTGCACACAGGCATCTCCAGAGAGCTGCATCTTGTGGACAGCAGGTACGTTACCTTCTGATTTCTGGAGCAAAACGAAGCACTTAAACCACAGCTATGCACTAACAGCAAATCCTATTCATCTAGAAACAGCTATTGCAATACTCACCTTCATTTACTACTATGAATTTCATATTTCTCTCATTATTATTCTTTTTAAATCTTATTATCTGCTTCTGTTCCTGAATATGTAAACAGAATGCAGTATATGGCCCTTGCTACCACAGCTCACAGATGTTTATCACTGCTCCCAACCCAAAATCTGGAAAAAAAAAATAAAAAAAAAAATTCCAGCTGATGAACAAAGATACCCAGTGAATTATAACTTAGTTTCACCAAGTTCTCCATGGTTTTTCTTAATGCAGGGGAAAAGTATACAAGCCTAAGACACTACTTGTGTGGTGTCAATGTAAGGCACTCAAAAAAAAAAAAAGATGGGGGAGTGAAGAGGCTAATGAGTATTTAAGTCCGAGAACTAGTTAAAAAACATGGTCACTTCAGCAATTATTTAGGTCTCTCTATGTTGCATGTTCTGGAAAAGTAGCATGTACTCGACCTCCACCAGATTCTTAAAAAAATCCTATAGTAGGAATAACAAATACTGCAAAATTGCTGGCATTAGAACAGGAAAAAGAAATGGCCGTAGAGAAAAAATAAAGGGAAAGCTTATTTAGCAGGCTATTAACAGTTGTTCTTTAGAAGAGTCAAACTCCTTCCTTTTTCGTGTTCTAAGCAAACAGGTTTTTTTTCCAGCAGTTGAATAAAGGTGACAAATTGATCTCTTTGAGACGATTATTGCTCCACACATGAAAAACCACTAAAAGCTAACTCCTCTATAATGCATTATTTATACAGGCAAGAAGATGATATAAAAGAAAAATTTAGACTTTAATTTTGTAATAGGAGTTTGAAAATTCAGAGCAGTCAATATGCTTCTTCGCAGTAGACTAGGCAGCATGCTGCCAATTTAATTCTGCTACCAATGTCATGCTATTCTCTCTCCCCCACAGAGCCAACCCGTCTGCCTCTGCACAGGCTGCAGCACTATCCACTAACAAAATCACTGATACGAACCTGGCTGGTAAGTGTTTCTCTGCTCAGGCAGCTGACTGCAGTTTAATTAATTGGTCAGAAGGGCTAAGAGTTAATGTGTTTGTGAGCAGTCCAACGGTGGAGTGAGTTCAGATGATGCATTTAGGTTTTACTAATCTTCACGTTGGCCACGCAAACTCAAAGGGAAGGGCAAAGACAGCTGGCAGGGCAGTGCTCTTGGGGAATGGCCAGCAGGATGTGTTTTGCTCTTGCAGGGCAGAAAGGCATGGTCAAGGTCTCCGAAACAGACATACTCACTTCATCTCTGCAGGCACAAGCCATGCCATCTTGTAACAGAGACCAGTGATACCTGTTAGAAGATACAGCAATAAGGGACATTCTAGGATTCACCGCATGATCTATTACTCCTCTTTTCAGCCCTGCCATAAATATATCTCTCAGAGTCCTGAAAGTTACAGCGTTTCCCATTATTTAAGCAACCTTCAGGCATTTCAGACACGTCTTAATCAGGTTTTAGAAGTGCCAGTCTTGCACAGCATTTGGCAGCACGTAGGAGGAAGAGACAAACCTGACAGAACCACATTTCAAAAAACTATGTCAGACAGTTCCTCTCATTATTTCCAGTGAAAATTTAAAATCAGAGATTTTCTAATAAGGAAGAGTACATGGACAATGCACTTTTTATTTTTCCCCTCATTCAACAGTGGCCAGTCAGGCAGACAGACCAACAGCTTAAGTACACTTGTTACACTGCCTAGCTGCCTGCAGCTACCCTTACTGATTTATGATACATTCTACTGGTGCATAAATTAAGATTTTGTTCTGTTACCACTGTTCCTGGACACTCAAAAGGAGCAGCAAATTCAAGCGTCTCCCACATAGGACCAGAACTCCAGCATGTGGGAAAGAACCTCAAGTTCCAACCTACTCAACTACTTCAGTTTACATGGGGTTGTTTCACTTACTCTTTCAAAGAACTTTCAACAGTTTTCCCCCCGTTGCCTACATTAGAGGCCATCTCAGACTGCATTCTGTGCTCTTTGTGCATCTCCCCTGCCACCCACTTCTGTCTCTCAAAGTATCTACAGATAAAACACAGACTCTGCTCCTTGAGATCTGAGCTTAGTGTAGACATTTCAGGCATACTACTGAGGTTTCACACAAAAATACCTGCGGCAGACCAAGACAGTATTTCAATTGTACATAAAAGTTTTCTGTGCTTGAATACACTCCACCCTTCAGCATCCCCACAAAAGTCTAAGGCATTTGAAATTTGTGGGAAAGTTGCACTCGTACTGTGCTTGAAAATCCATTACTTCACACATTCCACTGGGGTGTTTTATCAAACATTCCATTAAATCCTTCTTACGCACTTCAAAGTATCCAGAAGTTCAGTAGCTGATCTGAGAAGGTGTGAAACTTGAAATTCTGACTTTAAGGAAAAAAGGAGGGAGATCATTTATTACCATGTACTTTATTAGGACACCTGTTCCTTCCAGCCCCATACACATGGTGCCACCTATAACATAAGCAAATTCCAGCTAGCAACCAGTAATGCTGTTGTTGCTGATTTTGTGTGTTTCCTATTAAGTGAACAGATTATTCTTTTGTTGCTGGGCTGACAGTCTTGGATTAAAAGACCCAATATTAATACACCTCAATGCACGTTACACCTACTTTCTTTCTCAGCTGATTCAAACTGGAAAGGTGCATCATAATGAAAGGTTAATGTTTTATCCCTTCTACTAAATGAAATACAGCACAAAACTTTCTACGTGTTCACAGGTATTCTCATCTACAATTCTTGTCTAGATTTTGTTTTAAAGATAAAACCCAGAAGCAGCACCTACACAATGCCCATCCCTCTGTTCAGAGTAACTGCCTAATCTGCATTTCAGGCTGTGCCAGGCAGATCTGAACATATAAGCTTACCGTTTAATTAATTAAGCATTGAAGGGAAGACTGGTTTTTAAAATAACAAGGGCAAGAGTGGAGTTACAGGCTAAAAGATAAAACAGTACCTGTTACATCAAGACCTTCATGCTACCAACAAGTCAAGTAAACTTGGCCTAACAAAGAAAATACAGGGCCATATGCTCGGTGCAGGGAGAAGAGAAAGAGGTTGTGTTTTTAACCAAAGAAAGCTAATAACAGGATCCTGCACTACTTCTAACAGGATGATTTAAAACTGCAAGAAATGCACTTATGGTGACAGTATTCAAAGGCCAGTGCAAAAAGAAAAAAGCCCCTCACATCAAACCCTGTATGGGTACCACTTCTGCTTCAGAGACTGACACCATGGGCAAAGCTGAGGGAAACGCCGCACCTCAAAATAGAATGAAAACACATCACAGTGGTAAACAGCATTTCCTCATTAAGATCTTTAAACCAAGAGGAGATGGGAGACAGGTGTGGAGGAGCTTTCACCTCAAGGAAATCACTCAGACATTTTTACCACTTAACAGGAGAGGCCTGTTTGCTTTCAGCAGAGAGAGGATCAGCTCTCCTCACCTGGCTGAAAGGAACTGCAGACAGTAATTTGGACTGCCTTTAAAAAGATCAAGTTACAATTAGTAACCTTCTAAATTCACAAGAAACGTGGCCTGTAAAATTTGGCCCTGCTCTGAGAAGCTATGCAAGAGATAAAAAGGGAAATGCAGAGAGATCTAGAAATGCTCATTAATTACAGGAAATGAACATATCCTGGAAGGAAACTGCTCAACATAAGCACAAAAATGGGGGAGGAATAGCAAACAGACATTGCTTACTTCTGGGACGCACAGACTGCACACTAAAGCAAAGTATTTCCTCAACTTCAAATAACAAACAACCCCCAAAACTGCCTTGCTCCTCAGCTTTCCACACTCATGGAGTATTCAAGGTGACTGAAGCAGCCAGAAGTGTTATGTGCACATTTTGCAGTAGTCCCACGACTGTTCAGAAAGGTCTCTGGTTTTTACATGGCAGCCAGCTGCCTGGCACAACCAGCACCTCCCCATTAGCAGTACCACGGGGCGGCTGTAGAAGCAGCTGAAGTACCAGAAAGCATCAATGGATACGCACAGCACTTTTTTCTTGGCTTGGCATGTGTAGACTCTTCTCCTACAAACACACACAGTATGCTCCAATTTTTATTTTCCTTCCTGGCTCAGTTTTGCAACATGTTTAACATTCTGACCTAATCCAGGGGAATACTTTAACCTTTCATTTAAAGTCTCAGGATGCGTGTAGCACTTTTGGAATTTAGGCGTTCTGCTCCACTAGGTCAGCACGCTCAATGACTAACACAATGCAGTCCCACTAAGCTTAACACTACATCCCAATAATCACAGCACAGATATTTTACTGGTCAGACAAATCAGAGGCTATTAATTTCCTCCACATTGAGCTAGAGCCTTTGGGAAGCCACAAAACCTCACAGCATCTTTCAGCCCTCTCTGAATTAGAAGCCAGGTATACAGCATGCATTCAGTGTCTGCTCTCATGCAGAACGTATCCATCAGATACGGCATACAACATCTGTCACAAAGGACACCAACTTTCAAAGAGGTTAAGAACAACTCCCAGATCCAACTGGGGGTATGGGAGGGATGGCAAAATATTTTTTTCCAGTTATTAACATAAAACATGGGCTGTTTCACAGGAGACATACATCTCCTCTGTTTGTGTGTCAAAATTATTTTAGAAGAAAGTGTTTCTAAAGATCTTCAGTTGTTTTAGAAAAAGAGTTCCATTATTTTGAAAGGACATTTTATTCTTTACCTTAAACCCAGACTTTTAAGTGTGTTCTTCAGAAAAAGTGGGCTAGCCTGCAACATGCATTTCAACTCCTTGGCAAGCATCTTTAACTTTCCCATCAGATTCACATGCTACAACTAAGACCTGTTTCTTCTCACGCAAGCCCAGAGACAGACACTGTTCCAGAGAAGGACTCCTCAGCAAGTATCTTAAACCAGAGAGACTTAGGCTTGAGGGTACCATTGCCTGCATTTTCTGTGTTCCACTATTAGCTTGCTCATACACCGATAACGCACCAACACACTAATACCCTAGAGTGGGGATGCCGCTACTGACACTTATTTTGTTCTATGCAATGGCCATAGGCATCCCTAAAACTAGTCCATGCTTACAAAACTGACTTCAGTACTTCAAAACTACTTATCCTTTTCAGGAGTTCCACAACATTCTACAGTAAGTTCTGAGACTTTAGACATCAAAAAAGCAAACCTTAGCAGTATATTCAAGAGTTGTTTCTGCAGAGCAGTACTTGGGGAGGAACACAAGAAGTGAACTAAAGTAGTTTTAGGGGCTGGGATTATTTTTGCCTGATAAACGTGCACTCTGGATCCTCATGTAGTACTTCCTTCAAAAAGAAAAATCATCCTTACAAGGTGAACAGAATTTGGATTAAAGTCATCCAAGCAGACAAGAGTTGTGAGCCTTCCTCAGAGCAAAAAAAAAGCAAAGCAGCCCGGAGACCCTTCTCTCTCACAGCAAGTTCTTTGAATTTAAGCAATTCTTGTCATTTCAGCTAGCCTAAGCTAGTGTCCATATACACAGAAGAAGTTTTAGCAATCGAGACAGGTCAGAGGCATCCAGAAAGCAGGGCAAAGAATGAAATAGTTGATTAAAAGGTAGTGGACACACTTAAAAAAAAAAAAAAAAAAAGAGAAAAGAAAACCCACAATAATCAAAGCTTCCCCCAACCTTTTAACACTCCATCAATTGGATTCTCTCAGTTTTTCCTCCCCCCACTGGAGGACCAGGAAGACCTGCTTCAGCTGGAGGACATGAGAATAAACCAACCCCCTCTCAGAGACCTGATAACAATTAACTCACCTGACATAATTTATTGCTAAATGCCTGCAAAGAAAAGAAAGGGAACAGAACGTCCAAAGCATTAACTTTGTTAGCCATAACTTCATCGCTGTAACTTAAGATTACTAAAGTGCATTTAGAGCTTTCCTCCAGAGCTGAGAGTCTACCTAAGGAAACGTGAAAAGTGAACGAACAGCTGTAGTTCTACCTCTTCTCCGTAGACCAGCTCTTTGAACAGCAACAGGGCTATTTTCCTTGGTGCAGGACGTTTTACTGGTTTTCTGTTCTGAGTGTAAACGATACACCACAACTTCTAGAAAAAAACATTACAAGCCAGGTCTGTACATCCTTCAGCTCCTCTACAGCCTACCAGGGAACGGGATCCTACCTTCTACTCAACTTCAGCATTTATCTGTTGAAAAAAGAAGCAACGCTATTTCTCCAGATCCCACGGTACGCTGATTTTTTGCGGGTCAACAGGAGCATTCCCTTAACATTTACTGCAGGGGGCCACCACCACCCCCCCTAAGCGAAAGCTACTGAAAAGTCCCAGGCAGATTTTTTTTTTTTTTTTTTTTTAAGTAGGAATTTGCACAGGTTGGGTTTTGAACAAGTCCCGGTGAAAAAGCAGAGCGCAGGGAAGAGCTGTGGGCAGACCTGCGCCTCTGGGACCTGCCGAGGGGCGAGTTCTCCCGCAGCCCGGGCTGTTCAACGCCCCTTCCCTCCCCGGGGGCCGGTGCCCGGGCGCTTCTGCGGGAGAGGGAAGCGCCGGGGGAGGGGGGAAGCGAGGAGGAGGGGGGGAAGCGAGGAGGAGGAGGGAAAGGAACAAAGTGGGACCCAACCTTCGTCCTCAAGGTCTGATGGATGTCTGCCGCCAGCTCCCCTTTCCACCACTGCTCCTCCATCCTTTTTCTTCCCATCCAGACAAAGGTCTGGAGGAGACGGGCCGCTCTCTGCTGGGAGGGAGAACAAACCGGACAAGTCGCCCGCAGCCCCGCGGCCGTTTCCGCCGGCCCCCGCCCGCCGCACGGGCCCCCGCCCGCCTCCCGCGCCCCGCTAATCACCGTCACTCAACGCACGGATTTGTTTGCTACCTCTAAGGCGCTGCTGAACGCCCCCTCCGCGGGTCGCCGCCGGGGGCAGCCCCTCAGCGGGCACCCGCCGCCCAGGCGGGACCGGGACCGGGGCCGGCCGGAGCCATCATCGCCCGGCGTGGCGGGGCCGGCGGGAGCGCTGCCCGCAACCTCGGTGGGGCGGCCTGGGCTGAGCCCCGCAGCCGGCGGGAGGAGCAGGAGTTGGGAGAAAGAGAGAGAGCTGAGGTTACCCCCTCCGCCCGTCTGGCTCTTAGGTTAATTGGTGCTAATTAACAGCTGGCTGGCCCAAGCAAGGGGGCAGTTTTTTCCCCGCCGTGCCCCTGCGCTCCATCGGCGGGAGCACCTGTGCGGCGTTCCTGCAGCCCCCAGCCCCGCGGGATGGGATGGGATGGGATGGGATGGGATGGGATGGCCCCCTCCCAGCAGCCGTCCAACCGGGGAGTGTTCAGGCGAAACAGCAACACCCGGACACGGCTGACTTGGGTGTGCTGCCTGTAGTGGTCTTCCTAGCTGGACTAGAAAGGGTAGTGCAAGCAAAATTGCTGGAGAAAATGAAATATAAAGCTTCTCCCAGTAATGAAGGCTCTGAACACTCAATAAATGTGCTCATTGTTAACAGAAGAGATCGACTACTCCCTTGTTTTACGATTCCCCATACAAGATGCCTTATCTTCAGCTGCCAGAACCCTGTAGTAGTGCTCGCCTGTGTCTGAGTGTGAGCTCTGGCAGGAGCACAGCTCCCTTTTGGGCCACATATCAAGGTTTCCCTCTCAGAGTGCCAGAAAGCAGCTCTGTCCTGTGCAGACACTGAGCTGGGACTTACCAGAGGATACACTTCTCCCCGTTCTCCGTACTGCACGCTTAGCCCACATCCCATGTCTTTGGGATGGGTCCCATCCTTGTTACACAGCAGTGACAGCACCAGCCGTAGTGGGACCCTGATGTGCAGTCACAGAACTTGGAGATTTGTGGTTTGCCACCAGAGCTCAGCCTGGCTAAAGCTTCAAGACTGGGACTCGGGCACTGTTTGACCTGGAAGCCCAAGACCCTCATCCTTGCCAAGTTTTATACCCAAAGAGCCCAAGGCACCACATAGCTTTATTCCCAGGCCTCTGAGGGTCTTGTTGATAGTCCAGGGGATATTTCACCAGATTGGACTGAAATCTTTCAACGGGCCTTTCTTAGCATTCTGCTTCAGCGCTCCCAGGAACCAAAATCACCACGCAACCTGTTTTATACCCAAATCTCACTGTTGATCCGTTAAGTATGAAGAGTTTTCATGAGAACATTTACCAGGCCTAGCAATGGCTTTCCTATTTAAAATTTCATTTTTAGAATTAGGCATTTAAAAAAAATATAATTGCCATTCATTCTGCACTGGAATTTGCAAAAGAACCTCACAAAATTTTTGTTCCTTGGTTGTTTTCCTAAAGGAAAGGAGCAACAAAAATCTGTCTGCTTCAGTCAAAGTAAATATTTGTGTTGATTTTAGTGTTCATGGGAAAATATTTTTGTGATCAAAGAAAGTTGTTGACCAGATCTTTTGGGGAAAACATACCCCAGTTGTTTATAGTCTGTGTTTGCTGGCTGTCCACCGCTATAAAAGCAAAGCAGTGAAGTTAAGTGGCAATAGCTATTAAGCCTACAGATAAAAGCTGCCACCAAGTGTCCGTTAGAAATAATTTTCCCCTATTTTCTTTTAAGTACATCCTGGTATCCCTTAAACAAAGTACTTAGGTGCCTTAGATTAAAGCAAAGAAAAAAAAACTCATGTCTTTTTGCTTAAAACTGAGCATGTCCTTTGCTACTTTGTTGAATAACAGCTGAAGCATTTCTTTACAAGTAGTCTGTTCGTGGTTCATACAATAAGATACTCATTTTCTGTAACAGTTTTTATATTCTTGTATTATATCGATATAATTTTCAATTTTTTATAGTGTATTATTTGAAAGAAAGAATATCAGTTATTTGAAATAATATTTCAGTAGTATGAACCTGGTATGGAATTTCAGAAAATAATTTCTGTAGCATCTATCGATTTAAAACTTTTAATTTTAAAATTTGAATTATTTAAAAAAAATCTTGAGATTCCAAGTGGATTAGAAAAAAATATTGGTTTTAATTTTGCAGCCAAAAGATTTTATTTTTCCATAATAAGGTCCACGTGTTCCACTTGTTCCATTTGAAAGTAAATTAAGTATGATGTATCAAAAGTTTCCTTCAGTTGCTGCACTGATATTGAAAATAGAAACAAATCACGAGTAAGATTCTCCTCTCGTTAGCAGAGCTCAAATAGACTGCCGTATTGATTAAAAAAAAAAAAACCCAACCAACAGTGTCTTTGACATCATAAAATGTTCACAGTAACAGATTAGAGAGAGCAGTAACTCTGGATTTGATAAGAGCTCAGACACAGCCTTGAACCTTGGAAGGGCTTTATTTTGAAGGAGGGAGTGCCAGCAAGGCCATGTCCATAAACCAGGGAATCTAGCCAGGACTGTTCCATCTGATAGTCGAATGAACTACAAACAGATGTTATCATTAATTCGTTGATATCATAAAAATTGACTGCAGCCACAGCATATCTTTTTCCATCCAAAAGGGATCATTCAAATCCTCACCAGGTTCTGATAGGTAAAGTTTGGTTTAAAATAAAGGCTTTAGCCACAACAGAACTGCCTTGATTTAATTTTAAAGTGTTTTAAAAAAAGAGTCTTCTGAAAGACAAAGAAGTAAAATCACATGGAGATTCCCAAAGTAGGTTTGCCTAGAGTTTATATTAACTTTGAGAAGTTTTGTGTTACTCTTTCATCATTAGTAAATCATGGTTGGGTAAAGCACGGGTAAGTAAAAGTCCGTAAAACTTCACTGATACAAGTTGAACTTGGAAGTCGATGAAATGATTAATGTTGAGGGTTTTTTTCCTTAAAAATCCATTTAACTAAGCAAGTTAACATCTTCAGTGCTACCATTCTGAGTTCTACATTGCTTTTTAGGCGGCAAAGGTATCTGAAAAATCACTGAGGACATCAAGCTCGCCAGAGTGACCAAGAAGTGGCTCAGGCAACCTGCACCTCAGCTACCAGCACAAGGGGCTGTGAAGAGGCTGGGGAAGCAACACAGTGGAACACCGTGGTACAGAGACAGTACCAAGCAAAGAGAGAGCCTGCACCCATGTTAGTAAGGTTCCTGGTTGAGACCAGATGGAAAAAAATCAGCTTTTTAGTCAATTCTCAGGTATAAGACAGGCAACATCAACGTCCACTTGTGCCTGCAGTCCTGCCAGGGAGGCTATATGTGTCAGGAAGACATCAAGAAGCCACTTGTTCACCCCCCAACCTCACCTGCTACTAGAGATAGAGAGGAGCTTCCCTCAAACCCAGCAAGGAGCCCAGTACAAACAGGGACCACCTTGGACCTGCCCAGGACCCAGCATCCCCCAGGGTTCCTCCTTGCCCAGGTGAGCAGCCAAGCTTCTTACTACCCAGGTGCCTCCCATTTCAGCAGGATCCCAAAGCTAGATTTGCTCAGCAACATCTGAGTGCTAATTTAAGCCAATTTGAGTGCTTTTTGCACAGTGTAATAGTTTCCTGCTGATGAGCAGGTAGAGCTTTATCAATTCTGGTTATCCATGTTCATCTATACTTTCTGCTGCCCTGCCTGTGTGGTTCCTCTGTTGCTCCTCGTGTGTTTTTGTTATCTGATCTACCTTAATGAGCCTAGCTTTTTCTACTGGGCTAGTTTTCTGCGATTTTAGAGAGTGATATTGGTTCACAGAGAGATCTGAAGCTGACACAAAGCAAGCAACAAGGAAGCACGGACCAGCGCAGTGAGAGATAAGCAGGGTCTCTTCTTTCAGCACTGTTAAACTGGGATGATGTCGTTTGTGGAGTTCCACCTAAATCTGGTTTACCCTATTAGCTCCAAGAGCTAGTACTGCTGGTGCTAGGCAGTGAGGGCTAGATCCTGTGTGTTGTGGGGAGCAACGTCCTCGCTTTACTGCCTCAGCTGGCTCAGGTCTAGCACAGAACCATCAGGAAGCTGGTCGAAGGCTGGGGAGCTCTGTGTCCTTATGGCTGGTAGGGATGAAGGCAGAGTGAGAGCAGGGCTGCCCCTTTCCTCCTGGGGTTCATGGGTTTGGAGAGCTGTAACCTGCTTTCCTCTGCTGTTGGTAGAAGCATACTAGGAATGATTTTCTTTTTTTTTAAGGCAATATTACAGGGTTAGGGGTTAGGACTGTCCTTAGGAGCTGGAATTATTTAAGCCTGGCTGGTAGGTATAAAGGGCTTTAACCCCAGTGAGCTGCTGCTGGGCGTGTATCCATGCCAGAGCAAGCCTGTGACAGTGCAAGGAAAGAATAATATTGTGTATAGTATTTGAGGGTTTAAAGATAATTTTGCTCTAGGTAGCTTGAGGAGCCTGTTTTAGTCAAAGGCTTTGAAAACGGTTGCAGTTCCTGACTTTCTGAGGATGCTGAGTTGAGCCAGGATGCTTGGCCTTGCCTCGGGGCACGGAAAGCCCCCAGGGGAGGCTCCTGGGGCTGTTGCTGCCCAGCAGCTTGGAACAACTGAGCTTTGTGCCTGGCAATTGGCACGATGCACAAGCCAGCCTGCTCCGAATTTCCCCTTCAAGCACACCATCCCCTTGTCCCTGCTCCTTCCTGGCCTGAGCACTCATTTCCTTGTTCCTCCTCTCAGACAGTGCTTTGTGTGGAAACTAGGAACGGTGAACATACCCTTCCCTGCAGAGGTCTTTCACTTCTCGCCAGGCACCCTCACCAGGGACACGGCCTCTCCTGCACGTGGTCACGGGGAAGCATGGGGAGGAAGGACAGGGCTGTTATGGGGTTACAGCAGAGCTGGAGCGGGACACGGGGAGCTGCGGATCATGGGCTTGTGCTGTCCTGCTGTAACTGCAGCTTGTACTGCTGGACCCGGCTTGTTTGGAGTGCAGAAACAAGCACTTTTTTAGCATTGGGGTGCTGACTGTCGAGTGTTAACTGGTGTAATGGAGGGCAGGCTCACCTGGGGAGCAGAGCAAACCAGGACTGATAAATGCTCCTGGATCCTACTTAGTCCCCCAGAAGAAAGGTGCAGTCAGAACTTGAAGGCGTTGGTGTCCCTGGTGGAGCGGTGAAGCTCTGCAGTGTTGTGCACCTGGGGCCCTGTGTGGGGCATATGGCCAGGGCTGCACAGGGGAGGTGCCACCTTGTTCTGGTGCCTTCCCTTCATTTCCAGCTGTGACATTGCATCATTACTTTCCAGATGCTCCAAATACATTGAATCCATGGTTAATATTAGTTTTCCACAGTGAAAGTGGAAATTTTTTTTATGCTTGTTTTTCCTTTGAATTGTTAGCTTTGAAACGTATGGTTTTAAAAAAAAACAATAACCAAACAAACAAAAAAAAAACCCAACACAAACACCAAAACAACAAAAAAAAACATGAGGTCCTTCTGTGTAGACCAGCCCTGAAGGGAAAGAAAAGGGCTTTGAGGGGCTGAGTTATGGGGTGAGAAGCTGCAGGAGGCAGGAGTTGTCCTTGGGCTCACCAAGTGCTGAGTGCTGCCTTCCCACCCTGCTGGTGTTTGTGCAAAGCGCTCAGCCTGAGCTGGAAGTGCACTGCTGCGTGGTGTTGGCGATGGATGTGGGAGGGAGAAGATGCTGTGGGAGGGGAGACAAGCTCCTGTGGGCAGAGCATTCCCCCCTCTGCCTTGGAGGTGACCTTGGGCAGGCACGCATGGTCACGGCCAGGTCCATGCTGGTCTCTAATGAGCCACAAGCTGAACCCACAGAACCTTTTCTCTATTGCCAACTGAACACTGGAGGTGGGTGCTCCTGCCTGTCCTTCCCTCCCTGCCCTTGCACGCTGGATGTGTCAGGGGGACTCACTTGTGCCAAAATGTGGTGGAAAGAGCAGCTCTGACACTTGTGAAGGAGGATGCTCTGGCGTGACAGGTCTGGTGCGAGCGTGGTGGATGTGGATGGCGTCCTGTTCAGCCAGGACGTTCCTCCTTCCTGATGGCATCTGCCCATGTGCTCGCCCGGCTGCCACTATTCCCAGCTCTTCTCCCACCATGCCAGAGGTCTTCTCCCACCGTGCCAGAGGTGCTGCAGCTGCCTGGGCTGGGGCGAGCAGCCTGCGTGGGAGTGGTGTTCTCTTGAGACAGCTTGGCTGTGAAAAACTGAGCTCTTTACTTGGTAGTTTTCCAGAAACTTTGTGTTTCTGGAATAAAAGAACTTTATGTAAATCTCAGTTTCAGTTTTAAAACAAAGTAAATAACTGCTTGGCTGGAAGACAATGGCAACACAAACCAAAATGCAGCCTGAAGATGCAGGAACATGCCAGAATGTGTTATTTTTAAAATTTTCCGGAGTCTGAGCCAGTCATTTTGAGTTTTGTGTGTTCCCCTCTTTTAATATTTCAATGATTGGCCCTAAAGTGACCCAGACACACTTGTACCTTGCCAGCTCCCCTTCCCTCCCTCCTCTCCTGGGTGAGATAAGTCCACAGCTGCTTGAGATGATTCCTCTTGCAGGAATGGGCTGAGTGGAGACATTGTGTTTGGTGTGCAAGTTGCTTTTAAGACATCATAAGTGGAAATTCACCTCTCAGAGAAACCTGTACAAGAGGAGCCCACGTGTGTCACTTCAAATGGTCATGCTCTCTCACAGAAATGCTTATGGTACACGGTATCTTCAAATGACTTCAACCCAATGGGAGATTAAACAATCCAAAGAAGCTGTTCTTCCCTCTTGCTGCATTTTGTTAGTTTGGGTTTTCCATTGCTCAGAGTCCTCTATGGTGGCAGATGCCAGGGGCTGGGGTTGTAGGGCAGCACCGTGACCTGGTGGGGTGGCCGGGCAGTTTCCCAGGGTGGACAGGAACAGGCTGGAGAGAATGGTCCTGGGCTGCTCCTGTGGGAAGGATCTCGTAGCCTCAAACTGGAAGCAAGTGCTATCACACTGAGCACTCAGCGGGGGTCAGTGGTTCTCTTTATAATTTGCATTTTGATATTCCAGACTTAAAAGGCTAGTTTGCAGGTTTTCCTTTTCACTAGAATAAAAAGGACACTTTTTACACTGCCAGACAGTTAATAACTTTCCTTGCTTCCCATCTGGGGAAACCAGCTCAGTGTCCCCCTGCGAGGGCTGTCACCGGGAGGAAACGCTCCCTGCTGGGCCCTTCTCTGGAGATAACAAGGGGAGACTGAGCAGCTGAGCTGATCTAATTGCTCACTCCTGCTTCTCCTCCACCCTCCTCTTCTCAGGTTTATTCCCTGGGGTGCTCTCCCATCCCTTCCCAGCTCTGCTACCTGCCTGGTGCCAAGTGGGTTCAGCTCATTAAATCAGTGGACAACTAACCCGACTACAAATAAAACCCAAGCAACTTAAAAAAAAGCAAAAAACCCCCCAAAACCAAAAAATCTCCAAACCACTCCAAAAATACCTGCTTTTGCGTTTGGGTAATGTCCTGAATCAAGGGGAAAGCACAGAGGAGGGAAACACAGTGTCTTTTGGCAGCAGTGGGCTGTGGGCACTGCTGCATTAATTAAAACCATAATATGTAATTTCCCTTTTGGGCGCAGCACGGCTGGGTGGTGATCTGTTGGGGTAACATCCTCTCATGTCCCACCACCTCCCTCAAGCTGTCCCTAGCTCGTACTGCTGCGGGGGAACCTGTGTCAGAGCAGAGACCTGCATGTGCCTCAGCTCAGCCCAAAAGCAGTCATTTTCCCCACAGGGCTGTCCAGGTGGGAGCCCGGAGCTGGCCATTGAGGGGAAAATGCCATTCTTGGACTGCTGCTGCCTTTGGGAAACTGCCTGCACCCCAGGACACCCTAAACGAGGGAGCTTTGGAAAGAGAAATATGTTATCTGAGCAACCACTGCCAAGGAAAGGACACCTGCCACCTGGGTGAGCAGCTTCAGGGGAACAGACAGATCATAATTATTCTTCCACCTTGCAAGTTTCCTTCCACAGAGAGCAGAAAACCCTGTGCGTTCTCCACCTGGCTGGGCTGGGAAGGGGGAAAATATTCATGTTGCCCCAGCCCCTACAAAATCCATCACTAAACCCAACAGCGTCTGTGGAATCTGTAACACAGTTTTGCAGTACTTTCTGGGAAACCACTTTTATAAATGTCCAGGCTATTCCAGTGGTGCTTTTGTTCAGCTTTATTTTATAAAACGATGTATTTGAAAATATTTTGGTATGATACAATGCAATTACTGTAGTTCATGAAAATCATGCAAATATTTTGACTTGTAAAAGTAAAAAAAGGAAAAACAACCTGTTCTTATGAGATATCCCTTCAATGCCTAAATATGAGGATTAGAGGAGAAGTTTATGAGAGTTTTTACCAAGGGATAAAGGAGATGAGAAATAAGACTGGAAAACAAGAAGATGCACCAGATGGTGAGGAAGAGACTCTTTCCTTTGGGCTACTGAGATGGGCAGCCCTCTTGTTACAGGAGAGTTGGACACCCCGGGGCAATTCGACCTGACCCAGTGGCTTTGTAGCAGGAGAACTCTTTGCTCTGGTAATAGTGAACCATTTTGGTTCATGTCCCTGTATTAGCTGATACAGAGGAGGAAAAAGAACTGCAACACTCAAGTTTAGCAGAAGCAGAAATCTCAGCTGAGCAACAGTTCAGCTTTTGAGTTTTCTGGGGGTTTTTTGGTCTTGTTTTAGTTTTTTTTCCCCATACAGTTTAGAACCAAAACATTGATTTTGGAGCATCTATAATACTTGACATACAACATAAAGAAAGCAAAGCAGCAGTAAGATAGGGACTCGCTGTAGCATTAAGCCCTTGAGGAGGATCTCAGCAGCACCACAAGTATCTCCTTCCAGGAAAAACTGGCAGGGATGAAGGAAAGGGGCTATTAATGAATCTGTTTTTGGAGTGAAGTTTATGCTGACTTTGACAGTTCAGTCTTCTCTGTAAAGTTCCTCCTCCCCTGTGGCTTGGAGGCCCACGGGTATTTGGCTTGCATGGTCCAGTTTAGGCTCTGGTCACAGTTGACCAATGCTTGTCTGATACCAGGGGTGGGACCCCAACGCTGGTATTTTGAGGCTGAAATCTGAGAAAGGCAGGTGGTGCTCAGTGTCTTGGCTTGTGTCTTGGCTTGTGTCTTAGGAGGAGTCTTAGCTTTAGCCTGCAGAATGAGATCTCTCTTTTGTGTCATTCTATATTTAGACCAGATGCCTTTGCCTATTAGTACTGCTTTGATAAGGCCAAGTAGCTGACAATTTCCTGACCCTTAAGTAGCTGGTAAAGTGTAACTCTGTATTGTCAAGTATGATTATTACTATGGGGCGTAGGGGAGGAGGCGCAGCGATAGATTCTCCAGCATCAGTGACAATTTCTGAGCACAGCTTTCAGGAAATGGTTGTTGGTTTCCATGTTTTATAATAATATAATAATCAAAGCATTGTGCACCAGTATGAAAGTTACATGTCCATGGTGTGCTGGAATCATCATGGAAAACATAACGGGTGGTTTTGAGATTTATAGATTCATGAAGCTGCTTAAAGGTGAGTCCTACTGGTCCTGGTGGCCTGTGGATGAGTTGATGGCATCAAGTAAGTACCTAAATAGCCAATAAAGGCCGATAGTGCTAAAATGTGGAATTGTATGATAATCCCACACGTATCCATGTACAGGCTACACTTTGCTGGACTGAGGTCTCACACGTTTCCTATTTTTTCCCCACAGGCTAGTTTCTCATCCTATATTTCATTGAGATAATCTTGATCGGGGTATATGAGGAAGCCAGTAAATAAACTGTCTGTCCAGTAGGGATCATAAAAGAGACCATTTTGTTCTGAGTAAAAGATCTGCAGCCATACCTCATCCTCCTGCTTCAGAGAAAGGATGGTTGATCCAGAGGCTACGTCATGGTTTCCAGTGTTGGCATCAAAAGTCTTGATCCGGTACTGCCCGTTGTGGACCAAGCCAATGGCCAAATGTTTGTTGGCCAATGTGATATCGTAAGTGAAGTAGTAAATGCCTGGGATGCTGCATATAAATTTCCCACTGGAAGCATTGTAATGTCCTCCCTCGTTCATCAGGATCCTGTCAAATTTGATGGGCAGCCTTTCCCTGGGGTAGCTCTTTGAGACTGCCACAGAGAAGGCAGATTTGGCTTTGTTGGAGTTACAGGTACAGGGTCCTGGCAGCCCGGTCTCGCCCTTGTTCCCTTTGGGCCCTTTCTTTCCTGGTGCTCCATTTTTTCCAGGATTACCCTTTAAACCCTTGGGCCCTCGTGGGCCTGCCTTGCCAATAGCTCCCGCTTTCCCCTTTGGTCCTGGCTTGCCGGGGTTTCCTGTTCTGCCCTGTGGACCTAGAAGACAAATAACCTTGTAAATTTTTCAGTGAAAGAAGTGATATGGGAAGTGGAAAGGGATTATATCATTGCAGCAGTATATTTTTATTTAGGAGGAAAACCTTGCTGGTGAGAATCCTGATGAAATACCACCTGGGGCTGGACATCTGTCAGGACTGACTAACCGTGTTAGGTAGGTTGTTGGCATGATAACAATGGGACTCAGGAGCAGGACAGTCTGTCCCTTTTAAGGACTGAAAGGCTGGTTCAATTATCTGCCTCGCTTGAGAAAAAGGAGCAATTAATTATAAAGCTAGCCAAGAACAAGCTTTAAATGTTTAGGTTTTTCAGAAGTGGGACAGGTTTGTGGAGCTTTTGGAATGTAGCTTTGAGCAGATGGAGTACTTTTAATCTCTTGTCTCTTTTTTTTTTTTTTCCTTAACATTTAACATGAAGCTGTTGTTTAAAAAAAATTTTACTATAATTCTAGGTATAGTAAAAAGCCCAGCCTAGCTGGGGGATGAACCAGTCGTGAACCAGGAGACACCCGGTGCAGGGACTGCTGTGAGATGGGAAGCAAGCTGGGCTGTCACGGTGATGCTGAAACTGCTGATCAACGCTGATCGCAGCAGTGTCTGATATAAGACAAATTCGTAGGCATTTATACCCCGTCTCTTGACCTGCAGTAGCAAGGCTAGATTTAAATGCAGCTGCGGGTGGAAACCTGTTCTCCAGATTCCCTGTTTCGGGGGCGGGAGAAGAGAAGATGCAGCTTTGGTGTGCGGGTGTTACGCTGAACCAGGAGTGCACTCTAGTGTGGCAACGGGAAATCACTGCTTCCTCCCCACGGCTGGTCCTGATGCTTACTGACTGTGCGCTGGCTCTAAGGGAGAGCCCCACCTCGGGATTAAAGAAGGGTTGCTGTTAGCTTTGATTTAGATTGAGCATGGTCAGAGCAGTGCCTGTCACCCAGCTGGAGTGCTGCAGGGAGCAATTACTTCATTTTTTTTCGCCTGGCTTTGTTTCGCTTGAGAGCACCACTTTGTCTCATCTAAAGAGCATGTATTGGAACAGGGAAAACCTCACCTCGTGGCAAAGTGAAGCCAATAGGAATTGCACACAGCATTAAGATGCTATCAGCAAATAATGCGAGTCTGAACCCTCCTGGCAGGAGCTGACAAGTGTGAGATGTCAGAGGGGGGAGAGTGGAAGTTTCTGGAAGAGCTTCCTCTGAGATGTTGTCTGCTCTGGGGCTCAGATTTGGGGTGACAGGTTGCTGTTAACCTGGCTGTTGCGCTGTTGCTTTTACGTTTTACCCTCGTTGTGTTAGGAAGCAGTTTTTTCTTACCTTCATCTCCGTGCTCGCCTTTATCCCCGTCCTTGCCGTCCTTGCCGTCTTTGCCTGGGAAGCCCATCCTGCCGACCGTCCCTGGAGTCCCGGGTGCGCCGGGGGGTCCCGGTGGCCCAGGGGGTCCCGGCAGGCTGCATGCCAGCTGGGGACCCTCCTGCAGCGCTCCCTTGGCAAAGCCCCCCAGGATATGGTTTGCCACACAGGGCACAGTCCAGAGCAGGAGGACAGCAGAAATCATGGCGCAGCCTGCAAAAAGGAGATGGGACGTGGCTGTCCTGCGTGGCAGCCAGCAGGAGTGGGTACAGTGCTGTCCCCTCCACCGGGATGGTGTGTTGCAGAGGCTTGCATGAAAATGGGAGATAACTGGGCTTTTTTTGGCAGGGTGAAGGAGCTGTTTGTTTTGGTGTGAAATGAATTCAAAGATTTGGTTCATGGAGTTTTCTAGGCCTGAGAATTACTTTTTTTTTTTTTTTTTTTTTTTTTTGAAACTTGCTCTTCTCTGAGTCTGTCTGTGGCCACCCCCTGTTTTTTTCCCTGGGCCTCCTTTTCCGAGAAACACAACTAGAGATGGCTAGCGGAGTGGAGGATGGAGAAAGGGTTTGGTGTAAAGTTCCCAGTAAGACCTTCCCTGTGGCTGGGTCACTGGGGTTTCTTACCCAGCACAAAACCAAAATCGTGTGGTGCAGGGCTGAATTTAGAAGACGGGCTATTGGAGACTTCAGGCCAAGGCAGTCCTTACTGACTTTTGTCTGACAGAATGAATCGAGCCTCTTAGCTGGCTGAGGATGTCCCATTCCTCATCGCACCCCGGCTGTGTGGCACTGCACAGCCTGCAGCCCCATCGCCGCCCTGGTCTCTGGCTCGGTGTTGGGGTGCAGCCTCCCCTGAAGCCTCTGCCGGGGGTTTCCTAACCCCTTGCCATGCTGACCTGCCTCTCTGAGGGGGGCGGTAGCTCAGTTTTAATGTCTCCTGGCTCTGTAAATAGCCATTGCTTTAAGTATAGCAAATGACAAAGGCTTTTTCGGACCATCCCAGGCTCTGCTTTCTTTCGTCGTGGGAGGCTGAGCCTCCTGGGCTCGTCTCACTCCGCTCCTGGATGGGGATACAGCGATAGAAAATGATTTCTGGAATAAAGCCATTCTCATGAACTTGCTAATAATACAGAGCAGTTATTATACAGTAAAATATTCTTCTGGATGTCTGCACATGGAGCTGTTTGCAAATAGCTATCTATGCTCCATGTGCAACTCTTCAGTAACTCCACTGCATCTTGAAGTAGTGCTCAGATACAGGAGCAGCTTAGAGAAGATGTTCAAAAGCAGGCTGATTGATGAAAGCCATCTTCATGCATGACCCACCTGAGACTCTGTGTATTAGAAGCATTCAAAATAGAATTGGGGTTCTGCATGTGGTAACAGACATAGTAAAAAAGATAATTTCCCCTATGGTATCAGTCTCTGACTTACCCATGTCAAAGGTGCTCCTGCCGTCCCCTCCCCGGAACAGAAAACCTCCCCATGCCCGGGCTGGGGATTTTTCCCTCCCTTTGCTCTGCCAGTGAGGGCTGTGACAGTCATGGGCACCAACTCCCCAGGAGGGCTAGTGCTCCCTGGTGGGCACTAGTCACAGGCTGAGGGCAGACACTGATGGAGTCGGGATCTTTTCAGTTGTGTGAATATGGAACCAGGCTGGTGGGGGATGAAAGGCATCCCCTGGCCCAATTTATTTCTTTCAGCTTCTGAAGCTGGAGTAGCCCTTGGAGAAATGAGACAGCCTAAAACTGCCCCATACAAATACGTGCCTGGTTCGCTATTTTCACAGTAGCTCTTTGATTAGGAGACATCAAACTGAAGCCAAAGGAGTTTTTTTTTTTTTTAAAGGAATTAGCCACGTATGACTTTGATTCAACTCCTACCCTTGGGCTGAAAGGTACATAGTTTTATTTGATGGAAAAAACTCCTATGAAATTTAGTCTTTTCCCTCATTACAGCTACCTCTGATGGTAGGGGGTTAAATATTTTAGGTAAGATTCATCCATTTGCATGGGCTTTCTTAACACATCACAAAGTCCTGCTAACAAAATACAGAATGTAAGAGAGGATTGAAAAGCCAGCAAGCTCCCTTTCACATATATCTTCAACCTTTGGTGCTGAAGCAAATGTATAGTTAAACGCAGAAGCAGTAGAAGATGAGCTGGGATATCCAGACCTTTCAATCTGTCGGTGGCCTTTGGGGCACGTGAAGTCCTGCTTGTCATCGAGCCAAACACCAGGAGGCTTTAGCATCTCCCCAGTAGTGTTATGTTTAACTCCTGCCCTGGAAATAAGATGCTTAAAGTATTGTATAAATTTCATGTTGGCTTTGGCGCTCTTATCCTGCCATTGGCTCCTGAAGGGGGTGGAAATGCATATTATATGCTCCAAATCCAGCAAGCAATATGCTCCATATTAATGCTGAGTGGGAGCCCCCCAGTTCTCTGCTATGTATAATTAAGAACACGCAGAGGAGTGGGAAATGCAAAACAGATCTCCGGGCTGGATTTGGCTGCTGAGCTATTTTGTTCTTCAGCTCTTTTGCTTTTTTTGTACCTAAGGTTATTTGCTGCTGGTGAAAGGTGTCGGTTTAATGGCCTTGTGAGACAGAAATCACTGATAAGTATTAATGCGGGCAGTTGAATAAAGGCTCCTCAGTTCACAGGAAGGAAAACAAAGTGTTAGAATGCCGGCGGAGTGGGGAGGTCCCAAGGAAGGCTACAGCCCTGCTTCCCAGTAACCACCTCAAATGGGGCAGAAGAGAAGTGAGAGGCGTCTGGAGGGGCCTGACAGTAATAAGTAGCGGCCAGGAAAAATGTCACTGTGGAGCATAACCTGGAAAAAAGCTGGGACTGCTTCATGTGGAGAAGAAATGGGCGAGAGGGAGCACAGGGCAAGGAGGGCAGCTCCTTCTCTTAAAGTCTCTCACCATAATTACTTCTATTACCTTCAGAGAATCCAGCTACTTGACCTAATGTGATAAAAAGTGGCAAATGCTAAATACCCCAAGGCTGGGAGGTCAGTAGTAGTGGTACTTGGATAGACAGGGGATATTTGATTACCTGGAGCTGTGCTCTGGCACAGCTCCCGACTCGGTGTTAATTAACGGCTCCACAAGAACATTTCATCCCACATCACAGCAGCGTGTGTGGGATGCAAAGCACAGTCACATTCACAAGAAGAGCTATAAATAACCTCTTAAAGAATTCTCTTTGAAAGAAAACAAACCTCACGCTGTTCCACCTTAAAAGGAAAATTGCTCCTCGATGTAGCACGTATGATGAGCTCCAAAAAGCAAATTGGAAACAGATCAGCATCTTTCCTCTCCACAGGATGGGCGGCAGGCCTGGCACCGGAGCCCCTGCTGCATGCACAGTTTTAGCTGAGGTCTTACTTTTCTAGTGGCATTTTAATTAATGGCTCTGTTAATGGGGCTTTGGAGACTCTTTTGGCCATGACTGATGCCTGTTGTGCAGGAGTGTGCCCTGTGCCCAGGGGTTATGGGAGCTGACTGGTGGTGGGCTGCTCAGGGAGGAGAGGGAGGAGAGGAGAGGAGATCCTGCATCATCTGCCCAAGCGTGGGGACCAGCAATGGCTGTAGTTTGTATCTGCTGCTGAAATGCAAACGTTCAGCTCCTCAGCACCTGGGGAGGGGCACAGTGGTGTTGGACACTGATTTCAGCATGGGAACAGAAAGTGGACCAACTTCACTTCAGCAAGCTATCTCAGGTGTCTGCAGCATGGGCATGGCTGGCCAGCCCTTAGGGCTGCCGTGTCCCAGCTTCTCCCCTGCAGAGCCTGGGGCAGCACCAGCACTTGCTTGAGGTTATCAAGTGCGATACCAAGAGGAGAGGTGCTCTGGCCCTTCACGTGTGGAGTGCCTCTCCCTCGGTGACAGCATGTTGGTGATGGGCGAGATCTTATGCACGCAGAGATGCTTTTCTTCCCAGTACTTGAAAATATCCCCTGGAATCAATGTGGTTTATAAAACTGTCCTGTGGATCCCTGCTGGATAATTTTGGGGAATGCTTGTCAGGAATCAAACCAGAAAGGGGACAATTTTGGATAGCATTCACTTCTGAATCTTAGAGCTAGGGCACACCTTTACAGAAAACAACTCAGGGCAAATAAAGCAATAAAGAGAGAGCATCTCTGATTTGCAGGCATGGTACAAGCAGAGCTGAAAGATTAATGGTTTCTCTCTTCCTAACAAGCTGCACGTTTAGGTGTCTTCACTTACATGATAAAATGTATGAATCATAGAATTTTCTAGGTTGGAAGGGACCTTTAAGATCATCTAGTCCAACCTAACCATCAACCTAACTCTGGTTAAAACCATCACTGAACCATGTCTCTAAGCACTATGTCAACTCGTCTTTTAAATACCTCCAGGGATGGTGCCTCAGCCACTTCCCTGGGCAGCCCATTCCAAGGCTTAATAACCCTTTCAGTGTAGAAATTGTTCCTAATATCCAATCTGAACCTCCCCTGGTGCAACTTGAGGCCATTTCCTCTATCACCTGTGACTCAAGCAAGCATGTGTCTGAAATGGGATGTTCTGACTCTGCCCCATGGCCTTTACATGACACCCATTTTCTGTTGTAGAATGTTTTGTTGTCATTGCTTATTGCTTCGGTGGGTCCTTCTCTTCTTGCTGGAGCCCAAGCCCTTGGCAGAGGCTGCCTCGTGCCCTGGCTTTCTCGGGGAGGTGAGACTGGGGCATAGCTTTCCTTAGGACAGAGAAATGATGAGCTGCCCGGCTCCCCAGCTGCCCTCGCCAGCCTGTTTGAAGCAGACGTTCGTACACTCAGCAGGATTTGGACCTGACCCCCCTGGGCTGAAACTTGAGCATCCTGTGAGCGTCTGTAGGACACGGAGCATCTGTGCAGGGGGACTGCAAACCTGTGCTCTCCCGTAGCTTTTCTGTGCATGCTCCTTGTTGCCAGAGCTACAGCAAGTCACTCTGTCACCCGACAGCCTCCATCCCTAGGAGCTGTGTCCCCACAGGGCTCCTTCCAGCCCCTAGTCCCGACCTGCAGCTCCTGTTTCTGCTGGCTGCTGCAGCGTGGGATGCTGCTGGAGGGGCGTCACGGGCAGGAACTTGGGGGGACACGTCTCTTGCCATGTCT
>JAOQGH010000051.1:37121036-37185562 GCA_025769975.1 Gallinago jamesoni | reverse complement strand
TCACATTAGCTTTACAGGTGCAGTTTCAAAAAGGAGAAAAGCAACAGGATGTGGTCAACTCATATTCAAAGTCGAAGGGAAATACAGTAACTTCCCCTTCAGTTTAAGATTGCCATCACAACTCCTCAAATTCACATTGCAGCTGTGACAACTTGAAATTCATCCTCAATAGAAAGGGGAGAGCATCACATTTGAGAGAGGATAAATTTATTTGCTCTATTAATTATATTGTACTGTATCCTACTGTACCTTATTCCCTTTCAGTGGGAAGAAATCTAATTTTTTAATAATTTTTACATAAACTAGGGCTTACTGTATGGTTGTTGATCTTTACATCCTCTTCATATTTAGAACAAGCAATAGCTTTCTCTTGTCCTTTGATGACTGTTCCATGTCTAGAGTACTCCACATAATCTTCTGTTTGTGCTAACAGCAGTTCAGCTGGTGGGGCATCCAGATGTTCTTGTCCTCCATACTAAAATGCATATAGACATGACATAAAATAGCTTTTAAAAAACCCCCACCTTTTATGTAGTTAAGCATACACTTCAAAATCTTCACCTTCAGTACCTTCTGAAGACACAAAAGAAGTGGATGGAGACAGTTTAATCTTTAGTGAATAGTTAAGAGAAATACATCTCCTGTGGCAGGTTTTGGCCGTGGTTTGTTTGGGGGTTTATTTTGTTTGTTTAGTTTGTTTGGGGTTTTTTTTTGTTTGTTTTTTTAATGCCTGGAGGGTTACAACAGTGGTATTCTGCACTCAAAGCAGGAAAACTTTTCAGACCAAACCAAGAGGCTGTGGTATAACCACAGCAGCACATTGTGCTCCCTTCCAGACTTGAATGTTGAGGTTAGAATGGATTATCTAGTTCTTTATCGGTTGTCCAAGAAACCAGTAGCAAAATCGGAAATAAATACTTATTTAGAAGACTGCACCCAAAATTCAAGTCTGAAAATTTTGCTTTTCACGTTTAAGAGAAAAGAAACATTTAAAAATAGTTTTGTGAGACCGTGACTTGGGTATTTTATAAAAGATACCACTTTTAAACAGCAAAATATTTTTTTTAACCACTTGTATTATTTTTTAAAAAATAATACATCTAAATGCCCACTCTTCCTACATACTGGTGTCAGATTTTTCACTGGAGAAGTTCTGACAGTTAAGGGAAGAGCTCCCCATAATCCAAATAAATACCAGCAAATCTCCAAAGGTTCCTACGTTAAATAACAAAATGAATCCAATTGATGAGATTGTGTGTATAGATATAAAAATCTTTATATGAATCCAAGCTGCTGAGAACAGCTGATGTATTTTCACATAGCATTAGTAATCTTATTTGTTCCCCAAGATCCAGACTTCAAAGTGAGCACAACTCTTCTTAAATAAAACCAAATGTCTGTTACCTTTTCTAGGATGCTTTCTTTCTGCTGTGCCTTGAAATCTTCTTTTTTCACTTTGAAGGACTTATAAAGTAGCTCTAGTTTTGTAGGGTCTGCTTGAAGATGAACTTCAGAGCCTTTGTCATAAGCCTCCCAAGCAAACACTGTGTACACATGAGGTTTCACTCAATATTTATTCTAAAACTAACATATGCATTCAAATTACCATCTTAATTCTGTAGTAATTTGGAAAAAAGCTTCAATCTAAAAAGGTTTACTTCTCTTTTGTGAGAAAGAAGCATTGTTAACTTAAGTCTTTTAAGCCCATTTCCTTAAAAACAAAACAACCCAAACCCCACTTACACTGAGTCTGTGCCATTGAAATGGTATCTCCAGTGTAGCGAACAAAGTTGTCACCTGCGTAACCAACTCTGCAGAAAAGAAGTGTGATTCTTAGCATTCAAATAACGTGATTTCCATTTAAACGTAATTCAACAACATCAACAGGAAAATAAAAATTCTCCTTTGAGCCCTGAGAGTTAAGAATGGAGGCAGAGGAAGGTGCATTCAACTCAATACATGAAAAGTCTAGGCTCCCTGTGGAGTCGCCGAAGTATTGGACAGCAACTCGGAACACTGGATGCCTGTGTTTATATGGAAACATGACACAAACATGGAGCTTCGTCTGGGATACCAAGCACCATGAGTCAAGCTTGGATCTAATTGCACAATAAATATGCATGAATGCCATGTGATATTCTAGCATAGTGATTCTCAGCTTCTGGAATCTCTCCTCCCACTCAGACCCAGTGTATTTTACTGGGTTAAAGCCTGGTAATAGCATTAGCTTTACCTTTTGCACGCCCCTTAAAGAGATTCACAATGAGTATATGAACATATATTTCCCACTCAAAGTTTACAGTCTGCAGTGTTGTGGCAGAAACACAGATTCAACAAAGGACAAGTGAAAGCATCTGCATCTAAAAAAAAAGAACTGGCTGGCATTATTCTAGCTGGGGGCAAGGAGAGGTAGAAAGAGCGTTATTTGCTAGCATTTAGCCACTGCCATTCTATTTCAGGCAGCAAGCTAATCCAATTACTGTACTCACAGCCTGTCTACTCTGTGTGTCCACAGCCCTACACAGGTCACAGGAGGGTCACAGCTCAAGTGCTTGACTCAAGTTTTACATGAGACAGGTTTATGTGCAGCCAAAAGCCAGCCTATGGCATTCTTTAATTAAGTTGTCTGTCTAGAAAACGCCAAGGCTTTCAGACCTTTTCTGTGCAGACTCCATTAATATAGGAGGAGCTTTTGCTCCTAATTCAGGCATTTAGTTAGGTACCACAGATGCTCCATGCTAGTCTCTGGTGCCAAATGCCTCCCAACAAACAAGGGATGAAGTTTAAGGTTTACTTACTGAAATACTTTACATAAGCATCTTTACTGCTTACAGATATCACCTCTAGATAGCACAGAGCGTTCTAATCTTTGTACAGACCATTACACTAACTGGTAGTCCACGTATCCCTGAAGATTAAGAGCTAAAATACCACTTTCATATACTAAAACAAAAAGTGCTGCTAAATAAAACATTTTTTCCATGTTTACTACTACTTCTATCCATAACTAGAGAATCATTAGTAAAACTACATAGAGATTAAAGAAAATACCAAACTATTACTCCCATTTTTAACAAAGTTTTGTTGGATACACAAGCATAACATTGTTTTAACTTACTCATCTGGATTCTTGCCTGTGTTGGCATACGGGTTCTCCCTCATTGCTCTTGTTTTGGGATCATAATAAGCAGAGTTTGGATCTAAATTCCTCAAGTACTACGGAAAGAAAAGAGCATACAAGATCTTAGATATTTAGGCTTTTAAATGAACTGAAGTTACTACTGTATCGCCCAGCTTAGATGTTTTAAAAAGGTGTATCTATGTAAAAGAATGACCTTAATAAAGTAATAACATGAGCAGGAATAGAATTGAGAACCGACCTTAACCTCCCAACCCCCCAACCCATAACAAACTCTTTAATAACCATGCATGCTTTTTTTTTTTAAAATTAACTCTCATGAATACAAAAGAACATCAGAAAATAATTCTTTACTTACTTTTGCAATATCTTCCCGAATACGTAAATTTCGAACTGTGATACGTCTTTTAGAGTCAAAGTTCTGCCCAGGCATATCGATGTCATCTGCATATTTATCTTCATCTTCATCTTCACTGTTATGATCTCTTTCCTGAGGACAGATGGGAAACTGCTAAATAAAAGAGGACATTGACTCCAGAGACAAGTACGATTTTAGTGGTTTCATTAAAAATTCTGCAATCCTGTAGTTAAAGTTATCATCATATACTTGAGCTTAAGCGTGCCGTCATGCTAGTAATACACTAATCTAACATTAAATCGTTCAGCAAGAAATACTCTTGTTAAAAGATCTTCACTTCTACAGAAAGAGTTACAAAAATATAACTGTGATGATATTAAGAAAACAGTTACCTTAGGCAAAATATTAACATATTAAAACTAGTTATTTGCTTGCATCTCTAATGTTTGCCAACACACAGGAGTTAAAACAAAACCAAAATCCCCTCCGTGAAATCCAACAACCTCCGTCCAAAAGAACAGGCAGCCAGTGGCACAAACCCAACATTGAAACCCTTATGCCACCCTTGTTTCACTAACTAAAGGTCCTTTTTTCTGCCCATGGTGTGATGCGGTGGGTAATCATCTTACTGTCTGTGAATTTGGTTCCTCTTCTCCCCACTGGTGTCTTGGGGAGTTCTGTAGCAAACAAAGAGCACGTCAGCAGAGAAGACAAGATAGTGGAGAGAGGAAAGATGATAGGGAGATAAAGAGCAATCAAAGCAGAGCTTTGATGCTGGATGCAAAATACAGTTTACCCTTGGCACAAAATGCACAAAGACACGTATTTTGAGTGTTCTAGGAAGGAGCTGCTAAGAGTCTCTATTACAGACGCATGTTGGAGACTTTTTCACCCAACTAAATTTCCAAGCCTTTGCAAGAACGGCAAATTCTGGAACTGTCACTTTTATCTAGAGCTTACTACGCTTTTTAACACTTTTAGACAATAATATTCCTTATCATGCAAATATAACCAAGACTCAACTCTGAAAGCTTAAAAAAATAATTAAGAAGATATGCCTGTGCAAGTATTTAGTTAGGATTGACAGGAGTGCTGAGCATGCATCAGAAGCCATAATTTAATCAGCTAGTTTTGATTTTTTTCTTTTAACCTACTTAGCCTCTAACTTGAGAATACTTGCAGTGGTAAAGGTGGAAACAACTGTGATTCCTGGAAGACTGACCAGCAAATTGACCAGCACTGATGATGCAAATTGCCATCAATCATGGTCCTTTCCATGAGAGACAGCTCTTATTTCAAACAGACTTTTCTTCTCTCAGCTCCGTTTTGTAAGGAGTAAGTATGTGAAGCCAAAGATGTTGCCTTGCGGTGAAAGCATGCATCAAAGAGAAAGAACCTTTTCTACCGGCAAGGTCAGAACGCTGTAGTAAGTTCACTCTGCCATCTAGTGACAAAATGCAACGCCACAACCTCTGGAAAATTGCTGTCCAACTGTATGGTAGCTAGTCTTTTGCTTGAAGTTTTCTCTCCTACCATATTGATTAAAAAACCCTACTTCTGACCAGTAGCAGCCTCTACTTTTTCCCCATTTTATAAATTCAGAACATTATCAGAAATGCCTTTTAAAATCAGAATTTTATAAGAGGAACTTGTAGAAGTTAGTGCAGATGCAAACTCTGCAATGTTACAAGCCAGAGAGAAATACATATGCTCAGCCTTCAAATAACCAGAGACTGCAAACAGTCATAGCAATGACTAAAGAAGAAAGATGTTTAGTTTGAAGATAAAGAACATACCTTCTTATTCCCATTTATACTAATCATTACTAAAACAGTCCACAGTCACGTAATAGCCATTACCTCAACATCAGTCAGACGTAACAATCTTTCAATACAGAAAAGCATTTCAGTACCTAAACAAAACTACTACACAGAAAACAAGTTTTTCTGACCAGAAAATCCATGTCATTCATTTTAGTAAGAAAAATAATCACACAGAATTTTTGCCCACAAGGGAAAACCAAAGCCACTCTCATTTGAAAGAATATGCTTCAAATTCTTGAATTTAACACAGAATATGCTGGTGCTAGGAAAATCTTTACATTAGTGGAGGGCATAAAAAACAACAGTAGATCCTATATAGGGATTTAAAGCATCACAGAGCAGAAGTAACCTGTTGCATTTTTATTCAGGCTAAACAAAAATAAATTAGGGTTTAGTTTACTTACCACTTGCTCCAGTTTTCCTGATGCCAACTCTTCCTGAAGCTTCTGGGCTTTCAGTGTACGTTTGGCCTGCATATCGTGAAAATGCAATTGTTTAATATTTCTTTTAAATAGCAAGTGTGTAGTCATACTCATCATAAGCAGGTCTTGGGACAGCTGTCATTTAAAATGTACTCCTTATTACAAAAGTGAGGTTTTAATTCTCTGAATGTTTGTAAAAAATCAGCAGCCTATAGCTTCTCTTGTCTACTCCTAGGCTTTACCGTACTGTTTTTTGAGCTTCAAGAAAAGGAAGCTATATACTATATTTACTATTTTATATTATACTGTTACGTAAAATAGTTTACTAGAACTTATGAAGCTATATCATTACTACATGTATCCTAATTTAAGAAAGAGATAGCTCAATAGTGTTTAAGATAGTTCAATAGTGTTTAAGAGCAAATATGTTTTATTATTGTGTCCTCATAATCTAGTTAGGAACTTCAGTGCTTAAGGCAGTTCATGACTAGTGCTGGAAGCATTTATGTTTCATCCCAGAAGCACCAATGTGTGCCATCTAAAGTGAGATTCTAAAGCACTATGTAGAGAATTTTTGTATGAACCACAGAATAGTTGATGTTGGAGGAACCTCTGGAGACTGCAAAGGACAATCCCCCTGCTCAAAGCAGGCTTGCCTGCAACAGGCTCCCCAGGGCTGTGTCTAAGCAGCTTTTGATTACTCCAAGAATGGAGACTCCACAGCCTCACTGGGCAAGCTGTTCCACTGCTCATATTTAGCATTAGCTTCTCTATGGACTATAGGAAACTATTTAGGACCAGATACCGAAGGGAGTTAGTTAGGCACTTTACCACTTTTTGGAACTAGCCTAACATCCAGCCAATGTAGTGAACTATTTTTTTCTCCTTCAAAGAAGTTAATAGCATCCACGTGGATTTGGTGTATACAAAGTTAACTGCAGCAGCAAGGTGCCGATCTGCACAGAGACACATACAAATAGTCCACTGCTGCATCATGGTAACAAAAAGGACTCAAAAGTGAAAAAGCATGAAGTAAGTTACAAAATAGATACAGATTTATCAGCTTTAACACAGACAAATAATAAATTCCTTTCTTGCCTGCTATTCAACCTGTATCTTGAGTAATAAATTCTAAGTCTTGTCTATTAAAAAGTAAGCAGTCTGGAGAGACACTTTATTTATTGTGCAGACCCATACTCAGTTGCCATTTCTGATCTGAATTTTCAGTTCAAGCAGTGTCAAACACAGAATCCACCTCACTTGTTCATTATGAATACACAAGGTCTGATATTAACAGCGGACATAAAAAACGTTCCCCCTCACAGCCAAGCCAAACACTGAAACTTTCCCCAGTAAACCACAGCACCTACATACCAGGTCAACCTTGGAATATTCCTCTACAATCTTCATGTGCTCTTCTGGGTTATAACCATTCCAACGATCTCGCTTTCCATCATAATCAAACATCAGTTGAGGCTGCACATGTTCATCTGGCGCAATATTCATGCCTGTGTATTTTGCTCCAACTTTTCTGGGCCTCTGAAAGGACAAAAATGGTTGGATCAGTCCAATAGACTAAAATATTACTCATTCAGATACCCCTTTAAAAGCAGTATCAATCAAGCTCTTCTAATGCCAGTTACATTCAGTACTATAAGCCTGTGAACTGTAAATAGATCCACATAGTTAATTTCTGTATTTTAAAGTAGTGCAACTGATTCCAAACCCCACCAATTTCTAACTCTATTTTCCACAATTAAGAAAGCAATTAAAGCCCTGTTTCCGCAGTTGGCTTCTAGCTGACATGAAACAGACAGACAGGCATAACAGCACTCAAGTTAAAGCAAATCAACATGAAGAGCTAAACATTTTCACCTATTATTGCAGCACTTATCACAAACAGAACTGATGAGCAAAACCCTGAATAACAGCATTTTTTCCCACATAACAATTTATTTATAAGTTTTGAAGCTACGTTTCAATACTTGTAACCTTTTTCAAAACAACTGTTTCAAAACTAGTAATTTTTATCTATAGCTAGCTATTTTCATTAAGATGAGAATTCACATTGTTTTCAAAACCATTAAACCATCAACAGAAGTTTACCTCCATGCAGTCTTTCTTTTTGTGTGTCAATGCACCACAGTTCTCGCAAGCTCCTTTACGGTATCTCGTTGCTATCGCATGCTAAATAACAAAAAAAAGAATTGTACAAACTTGTGACAAGATTCTATACGTGTTCCAATACTTTTTTCAATACAACTAAAGAGTGCACAGTCTACCCAAACCCAGAACATATATTTTGATTATTACCAAACACTGCAGCTTGCCTGCTGAAAAAGAATTTGCAGCTCCTGTCCCTCTCAAAAACATATAACCACGGTTATGCCTTTATAGGGAACCAATGTCTCTTTTCTTATTTCCTCACAAAATCAAACCAAATCTTTATTTCATGACAAAAGTATTTTGCATACCTCTTGAACACCTCGTTTGTACCACTCTCCAGAGGAGCTATACTGTTTCTGCTTCTCTGGCTGAGGTCTCTGATGCTTTAGTGTAGGTCTCTTAGATGGATCTATGTACCATGGTACGGAGGATATGTACTGAGGAATATGAGGATTGATATCTCTGTAAAAGATGATAAATACACGACATATGGAAAACACCTCCACAGCTTAGCCTAACAAATAACTCCCACATTAAAGTTCAGTGCTTTAGGAGTGATAATAAAATAATCTAGTTGTTACAATGCATTGCATAATAAACTCTAATTTAACTAGATAAATGCAAACTTTCACTGAGATTTTATTGCCATCGAATTCACCGATCCTGGCTCCAAATCAAGTATCTTATTCTATACAATGTTGCAAAGCACAAAACCAGTAACATTTCTCAGAAACAAGGAGCCTTGTAGAAGCAGGAGAGAGGGAACAGGTAAGGTACGCAGTGCATTCCCCAGTATTTCCTTTAGGTCACTTTTAAAATACCATTTTTAAGTATCTGCATAGATGGGACTTTCCAGCAGCACTGTCAGTAGATCACAATGGATAAACACTGAACCTGCTTTGGAAAATATCTGTTTTCCAAGGATAGCTGCAACGTTAAAAGCAAATTCACAAAGTTCAGCTATTTACTTCCATAATGACTCATGTACAAATCATGTATTGTCCTCATAATTATTCAGTATTCACAACAGGAAATAAGATATTTTTAAGCACTAGCTTTAGAATAACTATAGCTTCAATAAAACTTACTTTCCTTCTTCATCCACCTCAGCAGGTGCATTTCCTAGTTTTCTTTGTTCTTCTAATTCCTTCTTTTTCCTCCAGTCTTCCCTTGTCATCTTCTTTGGTTCCTCCAGGCTCACATCATTTGACCCTCCCGAGGAAGTGGCGTTCATTACCGACCCTGATGCCATTTTGGTTTTTTTCCTTGTAACAGAAAAAGAATAAAGTCTTACAGATCAATACCATTTGACAGCACAGCCCCTCAGTGTGGTTTTGTGTCATAGTTAAAACAGTAATGCTATATTACATATTCTCGACATGCATCTTTTCACAAAAATCAGTACTGGTAGCGAAAAAAAAATTACTTAGTGACGTTTTTCTTGTCTAATACGATAGGTGATGGGGACAAGCAGCAGCGGTCCTACACACAGCCCCAGGACGTGCACTACGGGGCCCTCCCCGCCCGCGGGGGGGGGACACACAGACTCGCCCAGGGCCGCAGGAACAGACAGGCCGGGACTGCCGGAAAGGCCTAAGGCCAGGGCCGGGCCTGTCCCCACCAAACCGCACCAGCCGCCGGGGCCCACGCAAACCTAGGCCTACACGTACCCCCAAAGCGAGACAGAATGGCGAATAGCTAGAAGCAGCGCCCCACCAGGGCCCAAACCCAGGTCCCAAGGAAGCGGGTACTCCCTCAGAGCCCAAAGCAGCTGCTCGGTAGCCAATCCCCACCACCCTCCCGGACAGCCCCCGCCGCCCGTGTTTACCGGTTAGGCCGCCCCGCCGCCCCACAATGCACCGCGGCCACGCCCCACCCAGGACCAGCAACGCGTCAACGAAGCCCGCCCCGCCCCGCCCCCGGAGCGCAGGGGGTGGAACCGAGGAAGGAGCAGGTGAGGCGGCACGGAAGCGGCGCTGCTGAGCCAATCGGCTGCTGAGCGTCGGTCGAAGCAGCCAATGGGCGATGCGGCGCTGGTTTAAAAGCTACCGGCGGTTGGGGAGAGTACACTGCGGTTTTGCTCTTTGAAGGGAGGTGTTTGCATCTGTATTTGTGTCTTCCCTGTGACCTGCAGCTGTTCTAGCCCTCGTCTTTGTGGGCGCTGTAGCCATGCCTGAGCGCTCGGAGTTGCTGGTAGCCCCTGAGGTGAGACCTGAGCGGGGTGCGCGCGGCTGAGTGGGGTGGGTGGCCCGTGAGAACCGTGTGTGTGGGGAGAGTGCTCCGGGAGTTCGGCCCGCGGGGCAGAAACTAGGGGAGTCCTGAGACTTGTAGCTGTAAATCTTGCCTTGATTTTGTGCTTAAGCCTTTGACCTTAAGCTGTACCAATTAAAACCACTTTTTTCTACGTACCTCTTTAGACTGAGAAGTCCCTTGTCCATTTCTGTAATGGCAGTGATAAGGTCCGGGTGGGAGCTGCCTCACTGCTCCTGGTGGTGCAAGAGAGAGCTCTATCTGTTGTCTCGGAACTGAAAAACAGCAGTGGAATAGTCTTTTTCTATAGGGTCTTCTCTGATGGTTTCTTCTTATAGTAAAAAGATGTCTCTGCTAGTAAAATAACTGGGATTACTTTTGACTGGTTAAGTGCTACAAGTTGAGCTAAGGACTAGATTATGAAGCTAGAAGATATGCTGTAGGACTGTGGAAACAGTTAAACAATTAAAAGAAATAACAAAGCAAACAGAAGGTATTGGACCTTCCTGTTTAGGATTGCTAGTGAGACCTTGCTGCTTTCCCAAAGCCCTTTGGGGCTATGAGCCTATCATATGCATTAATAATGCCTTCAAACATTCTGTAGCGAAAGTACTATGAAATGTTGTAAAATACAGGTTTGTTCCCCCTGCTCTAGGATGTGGGGGGTAGCTATGTTGTCTTCTGTGCAGTTGTAGAAGAAATAACAAGACTGATTTCCTCTTTTTCTTGTATGGGCTTTCCAGAGTGGTCTTATCAACCAGAAGATGGCAAAGCTGAGCCTTCTTGATAAGGAGAACGGTGAAGTTGGTGCTACTAAGAATCAGCTAAGACTCCCTTCAGGATCTTGTGTGTATATGCTGCCCTAAGCCAGTAGGGGATCAAGTGATGTGCCTAAATCATGTTTTGTTATTCACTGTTTTGAACAGTAATAATTTTCTTCTCTTATATCTACTTGTCTAACCAATTCTGCTAAGCTTGTGGATTTATAAAGATAAGAATAACTATGCTTTTGTCATAAATGGGACTTAAACTCTTTAGTTAAAGATGATGAATGATGATTTTTATGACAAGTTTTCTAGCACATGCTTACTGAAACAAGATTTAGGGTTGATATGGTGCTAAAGCTTGCTTTTTTTTTTCTTCCTCCCCCCCACTCACCAGCAAAAGTCTTCTCTGAAAGAACACAAGTTAACACTCCACTTCCTAAAAAGATCATCAGTACATCTCCAGCCATATCTCACTCTGTCAGAAAGGCTCTTGGAAATGTGAATAGAACTAAAGAAGTCACAAGTAAGACAGAAAAGATGGGACAGAAAAATCAGTCTTGTGCTGCAAACAAAGTGAGTACAACACACTTCTGCAGGGGGTGGGAAACGTGTAGTTTACCTACTGTTGTGGCTTAAGTACATTAATACTGCTGCTTGCTTGTTCCCCTCTCAGTAGGATAGGGGAGAGAATGGGAGGGTAAAAGTGAGAAAACTCATAGGCTGAGACTAAGACAACTTAATTATTAAAATCTCCAAGAAAAGCAAAACAACTTTCTTGCCACCAGCTGACTGATGCCTTGCCAGTCCCTGAGCAATGGCAGCCCTGGCAAACTTCGTATAGAATATCCCTTTGGTCAGCTCTCCTGGCTGTGCCCCTGACAGCTTATTGTGCATCCCCAGCCAGCTCACTGGTGGGGTTCTGAGAAGCAGAAAGGGCCTTGATGCTGTGTAAGCAGTGTTCAGCAACAGCTAAAACAACTCTTTATCAACACTATTTTCCTTATGACTCCAAAACATGGCATCATATGAGCTACTAGGAGGAAAAAATAACTATCCTAGCCAAAACAAGTATGCCTACATAGGTACAAGGAATGCAAGAGCTTAGGGGGTCCCTAATGGCAAAGAAGTAGCTCTAGAGAAAATAATTAGAGTTAATGCCTTGTTTGCCTGTAAAGTATCAGGAACTTAATATTATAAGCCAAAAGGTTCCGGTGCAGTGACTTGTTGCCACTATATATAGTATACTGCATAAACTCAACTGGATCATTTGTCCATCTCCAGATTATTTGTTGAAGGTGTTAGAATTTAAGCATAACTGAGGACTATATGGCAGGCATTCTTGGCTGTAGATCTGTATAACATTGGAGAGCTACTGCAAAGGTGCTACAATGAGAAACTACAGTAACTCAAATAATGACTTTCTCTTTTTAAGATTACTGAAAAGATGGCTGGATTAGAAAGCTGCGATGCAGTGGCTGAAGAAGACTGGCCAGAAATAGAAAATATGTTTCCTTCTGATCCTCGAGGTAAGAACTACTGGTGTAATTGTTAAAGGGAATCAGGCTTTCATGAGTATGGATATTGTAAGACTTTGGTCAAGCTGTTGTAGTATATGAGGCAGCATAGCATTTCTCTGGAGTCCTTTCTTAAATGCAAGGGTGCTTGCTATGTCTGAAATAACCTCATTCTTATGTAAATATTTCTAAATGTGGTAGCTGTGCTCCAGATGTGTAGTAGTCAGAGTCCACTAGGCAACTAGTTCCAAGTAACCATGCTGTAGTCTCTTAATTCATTAAACGGCAACTAGTAGACAAATATTCAAAGGAATACTGAAGCACTATGGAAGAGGCTTAATGTATGCCGAGTAAGTTGTAACTGAAGAGATTCCTACTGATGTAAGATATAATAGTTGAAGATGGAACTTCTAAAGTTCTTCTTAGCACAGCCCACTGCAGATACTTTGTCCTTCAAACTGTATGCTTAAATGATCTGGTTCATGTGGAAGGGAGTATACAAAATGTATTGAAGACAACTTCAGTGTTGGTGAAATAAATGTGCTGTGCTTGATGAAGTTGATGTACTATAACGAATTGGAGGAAATTACTAAAGTCTCCTGCTTTACATTGGCAGTTATGTGGTCTAGTCTTCTGGTAAGTGCTGTTGTGTAGAATTTTGCGGACAACTAAGGTGTAACTGTAAGTAAATACCCCATAAGAGAGGACTGTTGGATTGTTGTTTTGGACCTGTTCCCACTTCATTTAATCTAGGAGAATTTGCAGCTTCCCAGGCTACTGTACATTGTTACTAAACTAGTGTCTTCCTCAAACAGACTATGAGACTTTTGATCTTCCTGAAGAGCACAAAATGAGCAATATCAACCTGTGTGGTGTCCCCCTCATGATATATGAAAGGACATATGACAAATTTGTCAACATGGCTCCTTCACCTGTGGAGATTGAAGACTCATGGGAGTCTAGTAAGTGGAAACTTAGAATGAGTTTCAGTACATAGTGCTCACTAGTGGTTTGGGAGGGAAGCTAGTTGGCTGCAGTAGTGAATGGCCACTGCACTTCTAACTACCAGAATAGGGCATTATCATAAAACAACTTTTGGTGTATAGTCAAGCTAAATTTAACTGGTCAGCCCTACTGGCACAGATAGTGGTCTCAAAGGGATGTTGCTGAGCAAAGTCTTACAGGGTGTTGCTGACTAATGGTTAGTTAGGTGGAACTGGCTTATGCAATAAAACAGTATTTCCCTTAGATAAGCATAAGCCTCTTGAATAACTACTGAGAGCTAGTTTGTTAGGGAGTATAACTTTTGGGTTTTGTGAGAAACTGATTTATACTATTTCTAACTTTCAGACTTGCTACAGGCATCTGCTGATTTCCTTGCTACTCTGGATGAGATCATTGACCTGCCACCTCCGGATTATGACCTTTAATGCATGTTCTAAAGCTTCTATTGAATTCAAATTTTATGTAGTTTATGTTTTAATAAAGGGTAATCTAACCTGTATAATCCCGACTTGCCTATATTCAGTAGACCCAAGATGTAGGTAGTAAAACAGTGCTTTGAAAAGGAGACTATCTGACAAGCAATTAGAGCAGAGCCCTGGATAGGCTTCTAAGCAGGACTATATTTTACTGTTGTGAACTATATCCAGGACTGACATAATCTGACATAAATGTAATCTGCTGATTAGACTACATGGTCATGATAGATTAAAAGGTCCTTAGCTCACTGTGTACATAACTTATCCTTTATCCATTGAACATGCAAGGGTTTAAAATAAATCTGTGTATCTATTGCAAATTAGTTCTAGAACTAGCAATCTTCTGGCCCTTATCTTGAACTTGTTTGATCTTCACAGTGGTTGTTTAGGATATTATATATATATTGGATTCTTATGCAGCTGTAGACTAATTCTAAGTGTCATGGTATTATATAGCTCTTGCTACTGTGTACTGTCTGTGCTCTGTGAGGAAAGGCTGGTGGAAACCCATCCTTCAAATTAGAAGCACATGGGTTCAATCTTTTCTCTTGCATTGCAATGGCTTCAACTCTAGTTCTTTACCACATAAGACAAGTAAGTTGTAGTGGTGGTCAGCCTTAACTTTAAGTGCTTTTATAGTTCCTGGGCTGTACTCTGGTCTAGTCAGGTTACAGCAGTCTGAGCTGCCTTCAGCTTTTAGCTCATCCTTAACATGAATCTCAATGTGCTACCTGTGTTCTGGTCATCGGTTAAGGTAGAAGGTCTTCACTTTAGTTTCTTGTCTGTGGTTGAAACCTCAAAGAATTCAGAGGCAACACGAACTAAACAGGGAAGAAAGAATACAATTTAGGATAATAAGATTAATATAAATCATATTAAGATATAACTATATGGAGATTTCAGGTTTTGGCATATCCTTATTTGGATTTTAAAGGTGTTTGATACTGAAATAACTTGGCTGTGTCAGCTGAGACTGAAATTTGATGGGTATAGTCTACCAGCCACATGAGTTAAGATATAGTAGTTATAAAAGAAAGTGACAAATACATCTTTTTTTTTTCCTTTACCAGTTCAGACAAGCTGGGACAAAACAGTCTAAGCTCAATTTTACAGAAAAATGCTAGTGACTAAGACACTGAAACTGGTGACACAGTGCCATCTCGTGGCTGCTTGTTATGCAGCCAAGCAGGTAAAATTAGTCATTGGTATGCAAAACACCAGCTTAGGTGGTATGAGATGATTTAGTGTCATATCCTTACATTAACATAAATGTAGGTTGTAACTTTCTCTATGTACAAACATGTCTTATCTGGAGAGAGACACTAGTGGTTTGTATCTATTATGGAAATTTATCATGGTAAAAATAATTCTTTTGGGTTGACTTAATAGATCCAGGTGCTTGATCACATTGAATATTTTACTTGAAACCTCCTGAAATAGGCTTTTTATGCCATGTCTGTGTGTATAGATGTACACACATTTCAAAACATTTAAAACATGCTTGCTAGTTGTAGGAGTTCATATCAAAATGGCCATGCATTTGTATAACATTTGTAAAGGTAATAATTAGATAATTGATAGGACTCTTGGTAATGATAGACTCTAATCTTAAAGCCCAGAAACTTGTTACTGGTGGGGATAGTGGAATGGGTGTGGAGAAAGCACAGGGTGAGTCAGACTTGGGGATATTGCTGGTCTGTCTTCATGAGAATTAATGTTCCTGTGGTGGAGAACACAAGATAATAATGCTAGAATAAGCTAAATAAGCTCACAGTAGTGTAATCTTATTTTATTAAATTCTTTCAAAGTCTAGAGGAAAAAGAAACAGTTGTAGATTTTTTTGTCCTTTCCTTTACCTGCCCTCAATTTTCTTTTTTTGAAAAATTATGAAAATGTTTTTGGGTGCAGAGGAACATTGTCTGTAGGATTTTTTTGGGTGTTTTATCCAATTTTCTACAATTGCTATCTCTTATAGCTGCTAGCAAGCAACATAAGCCAGTCAAAGTTAGGCTTGAGTAAGAAGCAAGCAAGGTTTTAAAGACTTTAATCTGTAAATAGTCAAGATCTAAAGGTGTATTTCATCATATAGCCTGTCTGGACCAAAACAGGGGTGTTGCTAGGATTCTTATGTATGGGAGGTAAATCTGTATTCAGCAATACAATGCAAACCCCAGCTTTCTTTATGCTACCACTGAACCTAATTAACACTTAATGTTAAATTAATACTTAATGTTAAAATGTGGGCCATAATCCTTGTGGTTTAAAAGACTAAAAATAAATAAAGGCTAATGTCTAATTTCAGACACATCCATGACAAAATCCAGAGTTATGAAGTCTCTACAGCAGTTGCATGATGTTTACTTCGGTTTTGGTTAGATGTTAATTCTCAGCACTGAATTTTAGGTGACTGGGAATATTTGTTTCGTACAGTAGTGTACCTCATCTGGGGATTTTTGTTCTCATTGGGATTTCTGATTAATGCAGGTCCAAGTCTTTGTTTTTTACGAAGCTTTCTTTTGTAAACACTTGTAGGAAAAATCTATTTGTTTCAGCTGCCTCTTATTTTCCTCATTTCATGTACTTTTCAACTTGGCTGGCTGGGGTTAAAGGGAAATGTGTGTTCCTGTGACTTGAGTGAAAACAGAGCTGTGATGAGACTCAATCTGTGGATGGAGCTTTCTGCCTGCAGTGACTTGAAGAGATGATGGTCACAAAAGCATAGTCTCCTGTTTAGAAAATGTAAACTCTCTTGGCCTCAGCTGTAAAACTAACTCCTGTTAGCCCATGGAGTGCTGGCTTCCTGAGACTCAGGGAGCCTTATTGCTGGGGAATTTTGCATTGTTTCTTATTTCAGTTAGGTGTCACTGACTTCTGCTGGTGACTGAAGAATAAACTTCCTTAACATACACAGCCTTTTAAACTGTTCTATCAACATTTATACTTACAATGTTTTTTCTGTTGGGGCATTGTCAGAGACATATGCAGCTTGAGTTCAAAATGGTGTCTGAGCACTACCCTGCAGACCACAGGTCCTATTTAAAACTGCTTGTAATGTTTTGTTTTACTTGTTTGATCAGCTTATGCTTCCTGCACAGATCTGAAATATTTGAGATTTTAAACATGTAGCTGTGATGAAAACAAATGCTTGCTTGGTGGCTTGTTCTCAGTCTGAATGAGCCTTAATAGGCCAGTGTAACTGTGTACCATGACTGGGAAATCTGCATTATAATCAAGTACACAGAGCAGGTACCTTTTTAGTTGGTTATCGCTCTGTAAAGGATCTTCTTTGACAGTGTTCTGGCTGTGAGAATTGCTTTAAATCCTTACCTGAATTTCTGTAAGGAGAACTTGGAGATTCATATAAAAAATAATCTCTTAGCAGGCTGAGTAAAATTACTTGAGTGCACACCAGATAATTCATCCTGTTTGTAATGTTCTGGCAGCGGGGGGCACCATGGTAACAGCATGTATTATGGCTTTCCACTCCTGCAACCTGACAGCTGTGGTGTGATGATGTTTGCCTTTGGTACATCATGCACAGTGCAGGCATCTGTAATGGGTTTCACTGCTTCATTAATGTGAAATGGAGGATACGAGTCAGCACTAAGGAATTCAGTGTGCCTTTACCCTGTGACTACAGGGAATAGTGTATCAGCCAAGGGCATTTTTATCTTTTGTTGTTTAAAAAGAACAGAAATTAGAAGCCTGGTGGCAATTGGTTTCTCTAGGGTTAGAAAAGACATGAATCTTGTAACTTAGTTTTGCTGTGGTTTTATTAGTGAAAGCGAAGTACTGCATAGAAATGCAATAGTGTCCCTCTAGCCCTGAAGTGGAACTCCAGGACACACAGGCACTGATCAGGTCAACGTGTCTGTAAAACAGTTATATATATACAATATATATTTAGAAACTGATTGTTTGGGATGTGATTGTACAAGCATATGGCTTTGCATCTGACTCTGCAAAGCATGTTAGAAAAGCATAATTGATAAATTTATTCCTCACTGTGGTTTGGGAGAAGCTAAAAGTGTGGAGGGCCTGTTGTGCTTGAATGAGCCTCAAAACTAGAGGGAAAAGTTCTAATGTGTATTTTCTTGCAGTTAAATCATGAAGAATGCTAGAAAGAAAAAGTGTGCAAACAACTTATTGGAGTGGGTGTTTTGTGCCTTTTCCCAACAGATGAAGTAATCTGTCCTAGTTAATGAGTTGGAGGGAGGTTCACGGAGCTCTAGATAATGTGTTTGGATTTTTGTGCCAGCCAAATTATTTCTATAAGCTATATGGAAGATGGAGCTTTTGGAGGCCTTCAGATGTTTGTCTTCAGTGGCTCAGGCTGGGCTTCCTTTGAGCACTTTTGTCCAAAATATGTAGCCAATGGGTAAAAGCATCTCTTAAATCCCTCTGTATCGTGTAGCTGGTTTAAGTGAATTGCTACAGGCACCAGTAGAAGTGATTCCCCTTTCTATTAGTCAAGGGACAAAACTGAATTGGTTATGCATAGGGAGAACTTGTAAAGACTGGAAGAGGGGAGAGCTTGGAGTCTATAATATGTTTGCTTCAAAAACTGTTTAAAGTCAATATTTTCCCTGCAGATCTGAATTCTTTGCTTAAGGGTATCTAATAGATATGTCCTTTGTGTTTGATAGCACCATCAGAAGTGATCTGAACCCATCCCAAATATTAACTTTGGAAAAGTTTAAACCAGGAACAAGATCAGACCTGGCATGATCTCATTATGACTAGTAATGATGATTTATATAGTGCTGAAAAAGATCTAAGATCCAGTCTTCAAGAACATCACAGAGATGAAAAACTTAAGAATTGCTGAGGACCTTTAAGATCAAGTAAGGTGGAGGTACTGTTTTGGTTATGGATATTATTTTTCTTGTATCATTTTTCAGTTACTTGAAGTGGAATTAGAGATGCTTCCTTTGAGATTGTGTATAGCTACACCAATCATTACACAAAGGGATTTGAAAGAGCGAAAGGAAAGCTTTTTTGCATGGGACACAAGATTCAAAGAATAGCTGTAGTGATGTGTGGTGATAGACAATATCTTGTCTATCAAGGAGGATATGTCTCTATGCGTTTCCCTCATTGTATCTTAAATTAAACTTCCAGCTCCAGTATGGCCTTACCCGCAGCTGCAGTCCCTTCAGAAATAAACCTCTTCTGATGTGGCCTTACCTGTGGCTGTAGTCCCTCCAGGACTGTACCTCCTCTGTTGTGGGTCTATCCATGGCATGGGCTTTGAAGTTCTCTACTATGACCTCATGCACAGCCAGAGAGGCTCTGAGGTGAACCTTCTCCAGTCTAGACTTATCTGTGGGCCACAATCCCTTCAGAGGTATGCCTGCTCTGGCACAGACACAACCATGGCCACAAATGCTTTGAGATGTACCTATGTACCTACTTGGGTGTGGACTTATTCATGGCCGCAGATGCTTTGGGGTGTACTGCTCCCACAGGGACTCATCTACAGGTCATGGTCTCTTGGCCTTGAGTTAACACTGGAGTTCCAGCCTGCCCAGTACAGCAGCACAGAAACAGTGATGTGCCATTGCTGTTATCCAAATGTTCCCAGGTGTAGAGTGAGAAGATGGGCAGCACAGCAAGCACCAAAAGCAAAAAGCAGCCACTGACAAGCACTAGACTCTAACCTACTGTGAGGTGAGCAAGCCCTGTGGCACGCACAGGAGCCTGCTGATTAATAGCTAAACAGCAACAAACTATAAACTTTCTAGCACATTCCAATCAAATCTGTCATCTTCAACCCTTTGAGTCCTATCTTGGGTGCCTAAAAGGTCATGGTTTAACCCCAGCTGACAACTAAGAACCATGGCAGCCACTTGCTTATTCTCCCGTGGTGGGATGGTGTGAGGAGCAGAAAAGACCTTCATACTGTATAAGCACTAATCACAGTAACACAGACATCCCTGGATTATCAACACTGTTTTCAATACAAGTGCAAAACATAGCCCCATACCAGCTACTGTGAAGAAAATTAACTCTGTCCCAGACAAAACCAGCACAGCAAGCTTCATAGATCTTGAAACTGCCAACAGAATGTTCCAGAAAGCACTTGATTTCTGACCTGAGAAAACACTTTGTTAACTTGCCATACCATTGAGGCATGTTCTAGAGCAGTGCCGGGTTTAGATGTCACTAATGCTTTACCTCACAACCACGGTATTTTAGAGTTGAATATTTTCCTTTAGTAAGCCAAGTCCTGGAGAAAGTACCTGACAGACAGCTATTTCTTGAGCTATTTAAACATTTAGGAAAGGACCTTTTACATTCAGGCATTGTTTGACTTCAGGTATATGCATTTGGTTTCATTTTCATAATTAATCCTCATCCTCGATAAAAACATCTTTTGGAGCTGAACTGTCAGCCTGCCTCTCTTTGTGGCAAAAGTGTATTTCCAACTTGAGACAAGGTCCAGCAGAAAAAAATACAAGGCATGCTCCAAAGGTAAATTTGACCTAATTTCTTCTGCCCAGCAGTCCAGAGGAAAATCATCAGCATAATTAAAAATTACCCTTGGGGTGCAGGCTGTAAATGCAGCCTTTCACAGCACTGCAGCCTCAGCTGTGCCCTGCCTTCATGTGGGTTCTCAACAATCCTGTGGGATCTGCTCTAGTGTTTCCTAGAGACCAGATCCTACATCTCCTGCTCTTTCCTAATTCAGATAAAATTTCCATGACCAAAACTTTCAGAGAGCACGGAGTAAAAACAGCCAGGAGAGGGCAACCGCAGCTTGTGTGGACACATCCAAACTCCTTTTTGTCTTGCTCCAGACCTCTTGTGCTTCATGGCTGATACAGCATAGTTCTCTGGTTCTCCTGCCTTGCTGTCTGGCCTTTTTGCCCCTTGGTGCCCAGTGGCGAGGTGGCTCCTGTGTCTTTCTTCTGGGACTGCAGCTGCAGTTGGTAGCTGGGAGTGTGTAGTGCTTGTGTGGGATTTTGAGTTCTTCTCAATTGTGCTGTAGCGCTGCTTTGGGAATCCTGCCTTTAGTCCTGGCCTTCATAAAGTAGTGAAACTGACACATCTCAAAAACCAAACTGCTGTGCAAAGTCCCTGCAGGGTGAGTTGTAGCTGAGCAGTGCTGGGGGGAGCTGCCATTTTCCTAGTGCCTTTTCCCCCTCTTGCTTGCTGCAGATTGAAAATGGTCGAAATTCTCAGTTTTGGTACTGCAGGTGTGGTGGGGAAGCTCATGGGGTGAACTTTGTGTGTGGAGGCAGAGCTGGATGTCGCTACACCGACAGTGAGGGGACCCTTGCCCTCCATGCCTGGGAGGTGGTGGGACTGGGAAAACTGGGCTGTCTTCACCACAGCCAAAAGGTGGGAGCTCCTGGTGCTGGCAGGAGAGACAGATCTCATCCCTTTGGTGTAGGCGGCCCTTTGCTGTGGTGGCACAAGGGACAGGGCTCCCTTTCTGGAGGAAAGACCCCTTCCTGCTAGACTTCTATCTGTGGGGAAGGCTGGGCCCTCGTTATTGCAGTGATGATCATGACCTCAGCCGTGTGTCAGTCCCATCTTCACAGAAGTTAATATGAATTGAAATATGTACTTAATGCAAAGATAATTGTTCATAAGTCCTATAATGACGTGAATATGGGCACTGACACAAGAGTCACAAGGCAAGGTGTCACAAGGTTTGCTGTCCAGTGAGGTGTTGAAGTTGCTGCATTGTCACTCAGAAGGTCCCCAGCGGATGGCAGAGCCGGACCCTGAGTAAAAATGGAAAAGTCAGGGTGGGAGCTTTGAAAGGTGGGGACAAAAGGCCGATGACATAATTTGGGTTACTTGGGGATAACATATTCCACCGGTGAGAGAGGGTGTTAGCACTGTGAATGGTTATACAGGATGGCAATGGAGGGATCTGGAGACCTCCATGATGGCCTCTTAGGGGCTTCAGAGTGGGTGCTGTGGAAAGAGGAGAGGAGAGAGGGGTAAGGATGCGGCAGACAGCTCTTGGTGTGAGGGGGGGTAATGGCAGCTAAAGGAGCCCAGGGGTGAGCGGGTGGCAGGAGAGGAGGAGGCAATGGAGCAGGAGTCTCTGTGCAGCCAGGATTTTCCTGGTTGTCTGCCCGCCCTTCCTGGCAAGCTGAGCCACTGGAGGGAGCCCCTGCAGCTGGATAGTAGGAAAAGGAGGCCAGAAATAAGCTTTTCCTGAATTATTCTTGTTGTTGGGCTGTATCTCTGAGGCCTCAGCCCGGGCACAGCCTCTGCCTTGCGGCTCCTGTGTCCATTGCTGTCCCTGTGCTTTGCTGGACGTGTGGCCACAGCTCTCAGCAGGGCTTCCCCGCATTCCCCACCGCCATTTCTGCCTATGGCCACGACAGTCTGCATGTGAGACATGGATCCCAATAAGAAGGAGAATTCTCCTTGATCCTGAGTTATAAACACCTTTCTTCCCAGAGGGCAGAGGTTGACCCTTTCTTCAAAAGCCAGCTAAGCATATTTTCTAGTGAACTGTGACAGTGTTATTGCTGTGCAATGACAGAGACGGGCTTTCAATATTTCTGTCACTTTTCTCTCTGCTGCTGCTGCTCAAATTTCTTCTGACATCCATGCAAGATGCTGCTGTTAATCTTCTGTAAATAGCCGGCTGGGATACTGGTTATTAATGGGTTTAAACAAAAATCCCTGGAAACCTTCACATTCCCTGCAGTGTTTTTTCCATCTGCAGCATGAGTGTGCACCTCGGAAGATGGAGAGAAGATGAGCTGTGCCTCAGCGGGAGTGCAGGAGAAAATGAGCAGAGTTCCTGGGGATATGAAGTGCAAGTCATCCTGTTCTTCCTTCTCTGGTAAACTCCTAGCTATCCACAGAGACACAAAACGAATGTGTGCCTGTCCCTGCAGCCAGGGATGTCCCTGGGACTGTTGCAGGGAAGTCCCAGCCATGTGGCCCTGTGGGCTTTGCTGCTCTCCAGAACAGCAGGCCGTTCCCCAGCCCGGGGGGTGAATGATGTGGCCAGCCTCCCTTCTGAAGCAGCTTGGGCAGGCATGACAAGTCCCTGTGGTGAACAGGTCCCTGCTGGTGTCTGAGGAGCAGCACTGAGTACTTCTGCAGGGCAGCAGTAAAACGGCTGCTCCGTGCGCTGGTGAATCATCTGCCTCGAGAGGGACGGGCTGCGGCACGTGGCGGATCTCAGCAGATGCAAACACCCTCTGTGCTGGGATGTCCCCGTCAGGGGATATCAGCGTTCAGCAGAACTGTTTCCTCAACGGGAATGTTTTCTTTGGCTGTTGTTACGGTTCAGTTCTGCAAACTCTTTATGATTCAGTTTTGGAACAAGAGAAAAACCAAAACAAAAATCAAGCTTGAATCAGTTATTGTTTGGCTGGAGTTTTCTGTAAGCCAGGTGAGCAAAACCATTTCAGCTTCAAGAATCAATAAACTAACATCATGTTTAGCTAACCTATAATTTTGTTCCTTAATTAAATACAAGGTGCTGCCAGAATTTATTAGTTCAGAGGGTTTTGCATTTCATTCAGCATGGTGGCAACCGCCTTTTAAAATCTGATTAGCCAGAATTGGGGGTCTCTGTACTCACTGCTTGTGCAAACTCCAGGCAGGAGAAATAAGTTGTGATTCTTTCTGATGGATTCTGTTTGTTTTCAGGGAATGTGCTAAGTTCTGTTTGTGAAAACATAACCCAGCAGCAAACAATGAATGACAGTTTCTTTGCTCTCAACCTCTTTTCAGCTTGAAATCTTTGTCCACACAGTTTTCTTCCTAAGGCTGCTTGGATATTGCCAATCACCTTCCTTAAAAAATACACAGCCCTTGAGAGTTGTTTTTAAGCTGTATGATCCTATGCTTGGAGTAGAGCCTGTTATGTTTCATTTCTTGGATTTTGTGAAGGACCTTATAAATTCTTTTTAGATATTTAAAATTGTTGGTTAAAGTGTCCCATTTTTATGAAATCAAGACTTCTATTTCCAAAGCTGACTTAGAAAATCTTCCTTTGTAAAATTTAGGAACGAAACTTCATTTTGTAAATGCAATGTCCCCTGGTTCCAGATGTGTGCTGACCTATCAAAGCATGTGTGAGAGAAAAAAATAAAAATGCAAATGGAAACATTCCTGTGGGAAATTGCTTCCAACAGCACAGCACTTTTCTAAGAATAATTATTCCACTGGAAGATGTTCAAAACTTGCAAGTTGCAACCAGGTACTGGATTTTGCTTTTCACCTTCTACCCAGTCATGTCCCAGCCTTTTTTTTCTTTTTTTTTTCAGATAAGAAGCTGTCAACAGCTTCTTTCAGTGTTAGTAAACCTTCCTCTGAAGTGTTTTGTTCTCCCGTGCCCATCTTCCCACGCCTTACTCTGAGCTTCTTTTGAAACTAGGAAGGATCTGGAAACGCTTTGCATTGCAATCTTATTGCCTCAAGTAAGCTCATATTCTACTTCATTTGCGTCCTGGTTCCCCAACCTGGTGTATGTGATCATGCTGTGACTCTTAAGTCTTTTGATACAGTGGTTTGGTGCTTTATAGAAAATTATTCTCAGAAGTAGCAGAGGGGCAAGGGCTTTTTCCAGTGCTGGAACTCAACCACTTCTGCCTGTGCTCCAGATTTATTTTTTTTTCTCCGAATAGTACAGAGAGCAAAAAGTGATTTGTCCTCCTAATAGCTTCAAAAGTATGCTTGAAAGAGAGGCCAACATATTACGAATCTGATGCAGTTTCTGTGGAACAGCTAATTCTTTAAATATTTTGCCCTATTTAGGAGCCTTCAAAGGTTGATGGGTATTTGTTACCAGCTAGGGTCTCGGTGCTTGTGTGACCATCTAGGCTTAAGGGCTGAATGTTAGTTCCTGGTACTGCAACTGGGAAGGCAACATTTTTGTGTGACAGGCAATGTTGTCAAATATCTAATTTTCAAGCTGCCTGTGTGACTTCAGAACCAAAGTTCTATTTTTAGATGTAATTTGTGTGCCTGGAGGTACACCTACAAAAGGACCTGGGCCTCTTTTCCAACCTAGACGATTCTATGATTCTATCCCCAAAATGCAGATCCTCAGAACTCCTGCCATAATGCTGCTGAGCTGCGGTAGTACTGTTGGCTTATGGCTCTTCTGTTTATTCCAGATGAATTCTTTGATAAGCATCTGCTTATAGGTAAGCAGCTAGAGTCTTGTTTATGCCTAAACTCTGTTAAGATGTTCCTTGGCCTGCCTCCTTGTTCTTTGGAGGCTGATATGACAGTGTTTTCAGAGCAATCTCTTCTCATGCAGGACACAAGTAGAGTAGGATGGCAACGGAGGAGGAGGTGTTGGTGTTGCTATTTCCAATGGCACAGTACTCATCTGAGCATGTGAGAGGCCAGCGTTCACATTTCAAGATGATTGAGGGGACTTGAAATCCCCATTTCAGCTGAGTTTTTCTGGAGGACTCTTCTCCAGTGCTCCTCCTGAGCAGAACTGTGCAGGAGGCTTTGGTGTGCCTGGCCGGGGAGGGGAAAAGCTGGTGGCTTGGTGGTTAGGCTGCTTCTACAAGGAGAAGGAAAACTGGTTAGAAGACACTCCTCTGTGTGGAGAAAAGCTTCCCTCCTTTGGGCTGTGGTCAGTGAAGAAGGGTCCTTGTTCCTCTCTGTTCCTGCTCTGCCTCTGCTCTCAGGTTCTTTCACTCTGGTTCTGGATGTCCATGTCCGTGTCCCATGGCTGGGTCTCTGCAGTGGAAGAGGTTGCTGTTTGCTGTCCCTCCTGCTCGGGGCTGACTCACTTCCTGCCTTCATAACTCATTTGAAACCTTCCTGTTTTCTTTAACTTCTGACTGCAAAGCATCTCGTGAAGCCATCTGTGGAGCTTGTTACAGAAATTGTGCTGTGCTGCCTGATACTGCTTTGCATCATTTCTTTCCGCTCGAGCTGAATGACAGGGCAGCACTAGATTGATTAATTTTTTTTACCCATTGAAATGCTGCGTTCACCTTGGCGACAGCCATTTGTCACTGGCGCAGGGTGCACGCAAGCCCAGGGCTTGTCACAGGCAGCAGCTCTCAGGCACAAGCCAGGCAGCAGAGGTGCTGCAGGCCAGGATGGAGGTGGTCAACAGGTCTGAGGGTGCACTGTAGTTTATGTGGGATCTGACTGTGTTGTCTCACAGTCTTGCTTTCACAGATGTTAAAGATGTTAAATTAACAGAGTGATAAACCTGAGAATAACTCTGGCAGGGTTTTAAGACGCTAGGACAGATAATCTGGCTGTCGTGGGGGATGCTGAGCAGGGGTTGTGGTCCATTCTGGTAACATCCAAGCCCTCTGGAGCAAGGGCAACTTGCAACTATGGAGCAAAAGTCTTCCTTTAGGATAAGAAAAATGTGCATGTACATGCACTCACGTACACAGACAGACTCTGGGGGGAAGGTTAATGCCTCTGTATGAATCTCTGCAGGCATTTCCTACTGGGAACGCTTCCCAGTGTAGAAAAACATGTCGTGGAGGGTAGCTGCAGCTCCTGTCTTGGCACGTTCCTCCCTCTTTTGTGAGCCCTGTCCATGCGCAGACCTCTGCAGCTTCTGGAGGCTGTGCAGGTCATCAGGAGTATGCAGAAAGGCTGTTTCTACCATCGTCTCTCTACTCTGCTACCCAAGCATGCCTGACAGCTCTTCACTGCTTGCGTAAGAGGTGGGAGCAATGTGTCCTAATTTATATACCCATCACAGTGCAAAACAAGAATTGGCTAATCAAATCCTACCTGGCTTGTGATATGACCGTAGCCTTTGGAAATGTGCAAAGTGGTCTATAAAAGGTGCACGATTTCTGAAGTATTTCCTGGGTTTCTCTCTCAGCCCAATCTCTTTTGAATCAGTTGTATTGGATATTAAACCAATGAGACAGAAATCAGTAGGTGAGCTCATAAAATTTGTAAGTCAATTCAGCTTAAAGAAACCTGACAGCTAGATGCACAAAATTATAAAATAATATATAGATATTATATCTGTATATATATAGCAACAGGACAAGAGGCAATGGGCACAAACTGGAACACAGGAAAGTCCATCTGAACAGAAAGAAAAACTTCTTTATTTAGAGGGTGCCAGAGCACTAGAACAGGCTGCCCAGAAAGATTGCGGAGTCTCTTTCTCTGGAGATACTCAAATCCTTCCAGGATGTGTTCCTGTCCAACCTGCTTTGGCCGGGGAGTTGCACTAGATGATGTCTAAAGGTCCCTTTCAACCCCTACCATTGTGTGATTCTGATATATTTGTAGAAGGCTCTCTTTATATAGAAAAAGACACACAGAACTTATCTCTCATGGGAAACCAAGTGAAAGTTTGCTTTTAACAGTATTGAGGGAGAAATTCCAGTTTCTTCAAAAGTACTGTTGATTTTGCCACAGTTTTCAGTGGGACCAAGATCCAGCACCTTTTAGAATTCATAACTCATGGTATTATCTCTCTGTCTGTCACAAAGAAATACTATAAGCAGGGATGGAAGACTTACGAAATCATTCAAGAAGTGACTATATGTCTCCTGTGCTTTCTGAAGGCTGTATTTTTGTGAAAGTTATTTTATATACAGGACCTGATTTATGTCTGATGCCTGCATGTTTTATGCCGCTATAAAAAATTTAACTAGCTTAGGAGAGATCCTCCTGTATGGGAGGACCTTCCTCCCCAGTGATAGAAGGAAGTCAGCCTTTTATATTTATATTTATTTATATTTATACAGCAATAAATAAAGCAGAGAAGCTGAAACTACCTGATGGTGATGATGCCAGCACCTGGGCTGTGATTAGTTGCCTTTAGAAAGCACTTAATGACCACACATTGTGTTTCTGATAGTGCTGCACTCAGGGCTGTAGTGTTATCATGTTTGGCCTAACATGATACTGCCTCAAGAAATTCCAGCCACTGAATTAGGGTAAGATCTAGGCTTCCTGTCAAAAAACAAATTCAGTTAGTCAAAACTTTCCAGATGAGATGCTAAGATGATAATAGCCATCCTGACTGATGTCAGCTGTCAAGAGCAGTGCACAGTATATTGTCTGTCTCTTCCCTTATCAGTCACTTCCCCACAGCCTTTAGTCTTTGCTTTGGAGAACCTGTCCTGTCATCTTTCCTTTCTAAAGGCCTGTGTACATGTTTAGGCTTTACTGGACACTTTTCTGCCTTTGCTGGGGAGATGTGCTGAGGGCTGAGGAATGCAATTCTCTCACCATGGGACTCAGGTTTAGCTTCTTTCTGCTTTAGGTTATCCAGCTATGACATACATACATAATGAAACCTGCCTTTTGGGACCTAGGAAACATGAATAATCTTTGCTTAAAGAACCAGCAAGGATGTATGGGTCAGCAGGGAACAGACTAATTTAGTTCAGAGTCTTTTACAAAGAAGTTTTTAAACCTGGGGCTAGAGTGAGAATGCATTTTGAAAGTTGTACCGGTGAGCTCACAAATACAGCTGAATCCCAGCCTGAAATTGGACTGTTCCTCTCTTCCTGTTGAATGACTCATGCAAATTAATCTAAGCATCCTTGTTGATAGGTCCTACTAGGGCTTTTGCTTCTCTGTGCCCAGACTTGACCCAGGGCAGCATCTGAGAGCTCAGACATGGTATTTTATTAGTTAACACCAGGTCTCTCATGCTGTTGAAAAGAAAATTCCAGTTCTAGATGCTTTTGAAACTTCAGGATTATTTCCCATCTGGACGCAGTGTCAGTGGATCTGCCTTCCAGTATTAATTGCTGTTATTATATATTTTAACATGGATATTAAAATGATGAGTGGTTTTTTGTGTGTCTGAAAAACACACTCTTGTGAAATGTACCTTGTGTATTTGCCCAGTTGGAGACCTATAAACTAGATCTTGGGATGAAACAAAAGATGGTGTGTACTTTCGCCCTTAGTATTTGGTTATTAACAACTAATATCTTCCCAGTTTTCCTCTTTTCCAATGTGGCTGGTCCATACAAGAGCTTGTTTTTGTGGTAGCCCTTAGAGTGAGTATAGCACAAAGCACTAGAGCTCTCAGGAAAAGCATTTGATATATGTTATGCTCTGTGAGTGGAAAGTAGGTTAAGCCCTGACTGCTTGCAGACCTGCAATGCCTGGGTAAATATTCCTAGTTGCTTCCAGACTCGTAGATGCAATGAGTTTCTCCAAGATCTTCAGAAGCCGTATGGAAAGGAGAACCTCCTCCAGAGTATCCTAGGAAAAGCTCCCTGGCCTGACCGAGATGGGGATGAGTGGAGTGGGAGTGATTTCCTGTGAGTGAATCCCCGTTCCATACCCATCTGAACTGGAGAACGTCGGGCTGTTAGCCTGCCACGAGTCGCTGTGAAATGGGTTTGGAAACACCTGTCCAACACCCAGTAAACAAGTATCTAGGTTGAACAAAACAAGGATTGCCACACTTGCCAGCTTTGTTGAAGAAGCCTGTGGGATGAGTGGGCACCAGAGTTTCAAGCTCTCTCAGAAACAATCCGCCTCAAGTCAATGGTGATCAATGTTGGGATGGAGTAAGCAATTCCTGCTGCTGCTTCTGGTGCGTTATTTGTTTGTGGATAAATAAAGGCGTTCAATTAACCAGACGTATAATTCCACTCCTTTTTAATGAGTTTGAATTACACACACTAAGCATCCTGATGCAGGTATGGAGAAGTAGATTTGTTTATGCCAGTTTTAAACATCAGTCACATTATTTTGGATACCAACAATGTTAGGCTACAAGTCTAATCCCTTCTCTGTTACGGTCTTGCTTTTTATTTAGAGTTAAAAACTGTATTCAAATGAGGTTTTGACCGAAACTGAATCACTATGTACTTGAAAGCTAAAGAGCTTATCATGCATCTGATAATGATTTCAGGATTTCCCCAGATTAGACCGCGGAGTGTACAGACAGGAAGCTGAAGTATTGAGCGCCTGACCAGAGCTTCCTCCTGCGCAAGAGTGGGGGTTTCTCTGACTTGAATCTTTAGCTCTACATGCATGGTCTGAGCCTTGAAACCTCAAGGATAAAAAGCACCCAAATCTCCTAGTTGGGTCCTCCGAGCAAGGCGAACGGAGCGCCTCATTTAAGCCCCGCTTGCAAGGTCAGCAAAACAGTTCTCACCTCTCCCCGCTGTTGCGTTACCTTCCTGGCTCTTTATCAACCAGGGAATCAGAAAGGGACTTTCCAGAGCTATAAACATACGAGCTGAATAGATGGAATGAACCCCTATGCAAATGAGTTTTGATTCCCTTCCCTTTATAAAGTTAAAATGTTTTTGAGAGAGAAACAGATCCTCCAGAATGTGGGTGTCCGAGAATGTTACCTTGGACTGGCTGTGTCTCTCTCCCTGCTGTCTGTCTGTCTGCCTTTCTTTCTGCCCGTCTGTCTTTCCATTGTAGAGAACAAAGCGGAGTGATGTAAAATAGAAAATGAGAAATGCAAACCTGTGGTGATTGAAGAGGAGGAAGGAAAATGAAAGACAAAAAGCTGAAGAGTGGGAAAAAGATAAAATAAAATGAATTTTGGGGATTCCACTGTGAGTAAGAGCTGAAAAAAATGTAAGCTGATTTATTACATGCTTATCTTCTGTCTGAGAGCCAGTATGCTTTGTATACGTGAAAGGTAAATTGCACATTAAAGATTGAATCAAAACTTCAAATTCTTCTTCAATTCCTCCAGCTTTAAAACGGAGTAATTCTGTCAGCTTTGATAGATTTACATTTTGTAAACAGCAGCAGAATCAAGATCAAGTGTTTTAAGTCATTTTGAGTTATATCTATGCGCAAGCAAAGAGAAATTTAGAATGGCTTTTAAATACTGTTGTGTCAGGGAAGCTGCATATTTTCTGATGCTTCTCTTCACTGGGCAGGAATTTTTGCTATTGTCCTTCCAGCGCCGTTTTGACTTTATTCTAAATCTGATGGCAATTTAGAAACGAGGGATGATGGTAGCATTATGTGCAGTAATATTATCTTTGCATTATGATTTATGTATATTCATTTTTTTCTTTTAAGTCTGTATCTTAACCCACTTGAATAACAACTATTTAAACAGGTAGAGGATGTGAGCTAGCTGATGAATGTATTTTTTTCTCTTCATCAAATGCCACTGATTTTGAAAGTACAATGTTTGATTGCAGCCAAGGGGTTTGATATCAGACTATACCTGGTTTTGTTCGTCATTCATCCTTTGCTTTTTTAAGGATGATTTATTTTTTTTCCCTCTATGTGCTCTGAGCTTACCTATGCATCCAAAGTTTGTTTTACAGTATGGAAAACTGGGACAGAGGAAATACTGCAGTTTGCTGTGGTGGAATTTCCAACAGATTCCCTGTTGGATCGGAAAAATGAATAGATGGGTTTCTGGGTTCTACAGGATAAGGCAGCTCCCATCCCTCCATTAGCCTGATTAGAGTCAGATAGTTACTGTTGTCTTTTTCTTTATAGTTTGTTTGATGCAGTTTTGAATGAACTGAAATTATTTACAAAGCTCAACTGAATGCAGCAAATAGTATCATGTAAATAAAAAAGTAAAAATATCTTAATGTTTTCAGAATTAAACCTTAATTTTTTCTTTAAATATGCTGTTTTCATTTTCTTAATTGCTCTCATACAATCATAATAATAGCAAAAAAGAAACAAAGTTTTTTGGTTTAGACCAAAAAATACCTTGTAATGTATCCAAAATTAATGTGCTTTTTCTTCAGAAAATAATTTAAAAAAACAATAAATCCAGGTCTGGCCAAATAACATTTTTCTTTTGCCTTACTTTTCTTCTTTTTGGCTAGCGGATGAAAAATTGGTAATTGCCATAGCTTTTGTGCAGAGCATTATTGGGACCAGCTACATTTCATGGCCATCTGGGACAATGTTGAGATCTTATTTTCTGTGGAATATGGTGATGAAAATGGGAATTATTTTGATGATAAACCCATATACTTTTATGTCTTTTTATTGGTCAAAATAAACACATTGTCCATCTTTTTCCATAATTATAAAAGAGAGGGGAAATATAAAGAAAAAAGTAAATTAGTATGCATTATTGAAAGAGATTTTGTGTATAATTTTTGAACCAATTCTCTAACTATGTGAGCAAAGCTTCAACCACTCTCTTCTGCAGCGTTTCGGCTCTCTGTACTCCATCTCCATTTGCTTCGGCGATGGGGCTTCACTGGTTTTTAAAACAGTTTTGTTGTTGGATAAGCAGGGCCTGGAGGTCCCGGGGGGAGCGGGAGTTTGAGGATTGCTGTGATCGCAGGACAAGATGCTGAGGTTGCTATGGGGGCTCTTTTGCAAGAAACTGGTTTCAGCTATGTCAATGAATACCTGTGACCTTCTTGGAAGGATTCATTATGGAGAAGTCTGAAAAAAATGATTCAAAGTTGCACTTAATCCTTTAGTGGATACTGGATATTCATGTCCCTACTGGCAACTCTAGTGATCTTACGTTGAAAGTCTGTGCTTTTAACATAAAAGCAAAGTCAAAGAATATCTGCTTTTTACTGTAATCATTAGTTGTAGTCAACATACTTGATTACATATTCTAGGTGTTATTATATTGAATCTAAATAACACCTAAAATTTTCTTTAAAATCAGGTTTGGTGAGCTCAAGGGGAGCAAGATTTAAAATCCTGAATAGGAGGCAAGTGATTCCCAGAGGAAGACAGTGTCAGGTCCCCGCAGGCTAGCTGCGTCAGCTTTTCTCAGCCTTTTCTAATGGAGCCCCTTTGAAACAAAAATCCTGGACCATTTTACATGCCCGACAAGGAGCCGTCTGCACCTGCAGGCAGTCCCTGGCAGCACCCAGAAGCTGGCTCCTAGCGCTGTCTGCCAGCGCTCGCGCGTCGCTGCCAACACTGTGGGGATAGAGGTGCATTTTTTTATCTTCTAAATGAGATTGTTCATGGACCAGTTTCTGCTGTCTGACAGTGGTCCACAGCCCACAGGCTGAGTAATGCTGTCTAAATAGCTTGCAGTGGTTAGGGTGCCTTAACTGGGTCACAATTCATTGCTCTCAGACTACTTTATAACCGTCATGTACCTTTGTCTGAATAAACTATGGCCAGTTTCCACAGTACTTGACCTTTTTCATTATTCTAATAGTACACTGGTTTATTTCTGTGAATTAATATTGAAACAGGCCATGTGTGTATTGAAAGTTTGTTTGCTATTCATAGACTATTTTCAATAACTACAGTATAGTTACAATACAAAATATAAATAATCTTTTATATTTCAAGTATTTATATATTGAACCTGCTTGAAGAAAAAATAATCTCTGGCGTCTAATGGATTACTAACATTACAGTTATTTATTACAATGTGCTTTTCCAAATAAAAGGCTTGCTGGGGCACATTCCTTTTTTAAATAATGGGAGGGTTACAAAAAGGTGATTAATTGATGTTTGTCTGTTTGTTTTTTAACTGCTTATGCAAAGCCTAACCATTTTGGATCAGTAATATATAGTATAGTAGTTATGCAGTGGCAGATGCTGTAAATATCTATGTACTTTCAGGAGTTGAAACACTGCCAATTCTTTGGAATTATTAAAAATGTGGAAATTGGAAGGGAACAAGAAATGGCCATCTACCCTCGCCTGTTTACTTTTATTCCTCTTCCTATATTTTTGGGTGTTGAGAACACGTCTGAAACATATGGATTGACCAGTCATTTCAAGCTCAGTCTGTTCCACTACATTTATCAGGGATTGATTCAGATGAGCAGTTCATTTTACCACCCTGCCTGCCTCTTCACGGGCTGGGAGACAGCACGTGTCACCTCCAGCATCTGCCGTGGGTACCGTGACCAGATATCCTGACCAAGGGAGGAAGTGTTGCTGTGTTGGGAGACAGTTCCATATTCGAAGAGGTAGGCCTTTTCCTTCATCCTCATTGTAAGCCAGCTGGTACGAAACTTCTTGTTTGTTTAGAGTAAAAAATTATTGCTGAAATTATAAAGAATAGATAGAGATGGAGTTTCACAGAGCGGCAAGGGCTTTTAGCTTCTCAGTTCTCATTACCCTTATTAGCACACTGAAAATTGGCTTTCCAGCTATCCCTCCTGTTTCTTACAACATCTGGGCACTGTTAATACAGCTGTTACTGCAGTTGTGGGAACGTGCAAAGTACGTGTTTTACACAGTTTACATTCCTCTACACTGTGTTTCATCCTGTCATCTGAGAATGTATACAAAAATTATGGAGCCTATAAATGTTTCCATTTTTCAATACAAAAAAAAATCCCAACCTTGCTGAATTTGTGTCTTCAGGGCTGTGACCTACTATGGCTTAGTGTAAGTATAACTGAAACTATACCATATAATAATTATACTGTAAGTATGTGCTATAGAGAATACTAAAAACAATACTTAGTATTCCAAGTCTTTATTATTATTCTTGATGGCCAGAACTTTTTAAAAATGTGAAATAATCCTTTCATTATGCAATTTTCCTTATTACTGTTTTAACCGCTGCAATGTACATACATGGCAGTGTAGGTGTAAATATATGATTTCCCTAGTGATTTATGCCTGGTATGCTTTTTGCCATGTACTTTTTCTTTAAATTAGTGAAGAAATGCAAAAACCATCAGTAAGTTTTAAGTCGAAAAATGAAATGGAATATGCAATCATTTTTATCTTTCATGAAGGAAAATGGTCTGTTGCACAAAGTACCGTGTTGTTGGAAAATGTGATTAAAATGGAGACAACAGAATTGAACCTCCAGATAAGCAGAGTGGAATAATTCTACAGGAGAGGAAAATGAATGTTTGTTATTCGTGACATAGACATTGGCAGTAGAAATATAACCAGCACTTGAAATTAAAAATGCATCCAGGAAATAACTGGGAGTTTCAGAAAGCATATTGGGAACAAATGCAGTTGCTTCTGCCAAGCCCAAAATATGTGCTTGGGCTAATAACAGTTCATCATGAGATGTGATTATTTTTTTTTCAAATGCAAATTAACCATTCCATTTTTAAAAAAAAACCTTTTTTTGGGGGGAGGGGGAAAGCATGGATGGACAAATAATGAAAGTGTCTGTGTAGTTCCTCGGGTGAAGCCATTATGAACCTGGTAAGTTTGACACCTTGAAGGGTTCAGGAGAAGGAATACCTACAGGCAGTTTTTCTGACATTGCTGATAGTCACTACTGATGTGGTGAGAGCCTGGGATGTAATCTTGGAGCAGGGTGTGCTTAGCACCAGTGTGTCTATGTCTGATGGGAGCTGTTGGATCCTGGCAGAGTTTAACTCGAGCAAATCTTGGGTGTGCTTTTTCTTTAAGTCTGCACCGAAACTTTGGACTTGGATTTTTCAGTGGTGAACAGGATTTTTATAGAACACGGAAAGATTAATAGCTTCACCGCACGTGAGCACATTTTGCCTGTTAATGTGCTGAAAGGGATTAAAAGTATTTAAGGTGTGTGAAGATACTGGCAACTTTTGCCTTGTACCTAAGCAATGGTGTCAAGACTTCCTTGTTGATCCTTAATTCATGAGTGGAGCTGCTCAGCTGTCGGCAGGAGTGATGGAAGAAGACCTGCTCAGTGTAGAAAGGGCTTGATTGTTTTTGGTGTGGCGTGGTGGAACCCTGAGTGGGGACAAGGCAGGTTCCCCATGGCCCAGTGCAGCAGTGAGTGGGGGAAGAAATTTGACTTTCCGTGGAGAGCAAGGGAGGCTGCCTGCCCCAGGGCTGAGCGGGGACAGCTGGGCCAGGGCAAGCAGCCAACCCAGCTGGGGGACACGGGGACAATTCCTCTGCAGAAAAGTTCAAGAAACATGGGAAAGAGGGAAGGCCAAAGAAATTCGGTTTTTTAAATGGACAGGAAAGATCAGGTAAGAGCTTTAAATGTTGATGGTCTGGGGTTTTAGTCTTGAGGTCTGGGTTCACCATGCCTAGCTGAAGTTTCTCACTGAACAGTGTCCCACTGGCAAGCCCACAGGTGGGTGTGAGGCCAGTCTGCAGCTGCACCTGGCAGTGCTGTCACGGGGGGGTGGATGAGATCTGCCCTGCAAGCAAAATACCCCTCTGCTCTGCAGAGCACGCAGCCCACGGCCCCGCTTCTGAAACCCTCAGCTCTCACGCCTTGGGACCAGGCGGGCCAGTTTTAGCCTGAGAGCTTCTGTGGAGATCGAGTCTATAGCTGCCTCTGGTGTCACTGTGGTACTTTCTGGCCACGAGCTTTCTTTTTTTAAAATCTCAAGATCTCTAGAATGACTTCATCTTCCATTTTGCCCTCTTGTTTCAACTAACCAGATGTCAGCGTAGCTGTGAGAGATGTATTTTTCCACTAGCTGTGGGGAAAATGTATTTAACTAAATAAGGGTGAAGAAGATACATTATGCTCCTAATGAAATGTGACCATATTCATATTTTATTCCAAGTTCCCCATCGGTGCTAATTAATTACCACCCATGATGAGCTCATTTGAATAGTATCTGGATTTCATGTGAAGCTGTAGTAGATCATTGACTGGTTAAGAGGCATTAAAATCTCACTCTCCAGTTGTACGTTCAGACAAATGTAGATGTTGTATTAAAAAGAGAGGTAGCAACGGCAACATAGAGAATAAAAGTAGGGGATGATAAGGAGAATGCAGAGAATTTACACATTCCATTAACTTGATGGCTTTAGGATCTTTATGTTCTTTTCCTGTTAAAATGTATTTAATTCAAAAGGAAACTTATGGAAGAACAGTCTTCAGGCACTTAACAATACTTAATCACTCTAAAAAGGTTTGCCTTTTGGTGTAGCAGTAAAACTTTATATGATGATTACCTATTAAGTATCTGTCCTGTAGGAATAGTTAATTCCTGTGTAATAAGATCTCCAAGCTATGAGATATTAAGTGACCTTGCTGGAATAGGAAAAAATAATGTTTTTTCAAGAAGTAGATTTATGGCCTGTTGAAAAGACTCACCTCCCCACTGCTCCTGCAAAGGCAGAACAATATAATTTTATGGGCTGCCTTCTTGTTTGCAAATGCATGAATTTAATCCTTGAGTAAATGAGTTCTCAGAGGGAGGGGGGCACTCCAGGAATGACACCGAAAGGAGAGAGGCTGGCAACATGTGAATTTGATAACGGGTCAAAGCAGAATGTGCCTGAAACCAGCATTGTGGGGTTTTTTTAAGAGCAGAGAGAGAAAATGCACTGCGATGGTATTAAAATTGAGAGGGAGAGTTTGACCTTTTCTCCTGCTTAGTTAAAAAACTTCTAAAGCCAACTTACCTTGAAAGTGACTGTGGAATTATGAGGATGCACCAATCCATACCTGCCCTTTAGGGATTTCCCTAAAACACCATCTGTGCTGGTAGAGAGCTCCCCAGGGAGACTTTTGGGACAGGTCCATCCCAGAGCTTTGGGAGGGAGCAGAGCTGCCAGCTGTGGTGGGTGCTTTAGGTTCCCAAGCCTGAGCCAATAATCTCCAAGTGTATTCACCTGTGGCCGTGTCCAGGCATGTCTGTGCTCCTGTCCTGCCCTGCCCTGCCCTGCCCTGGGAAGGTGGGAGCTCTGCAGCAACCCCCCCGGCAGTGGGAGAGGTGGGTTTAGCTTCCCGTGAGCACGGGGCTGGGAAGCAGCCCACGCTGCACCCTGACACGCGGCTGCCCCCCTGGCCGGGGTAGGGGCTGCCCCCCTGGTGGGCCCACCATCAGTGCCCGAGCTAGCTAGCTTAGAGCTACCACAGCTCCATTTACTGTGTTTCGTGGAGGGGGATTTAATATTTTTCCTTGTCATTAGTGTGCCTGATTGTGCAATGCAAACAAGCACCAAAGTTTGGTGTCCCCAGCTGCATGTGCTGACCAAGCTGGTGCCCAGGTAGTGCCAGCTCTTCTATAGAAATCCCATGCACTTAACACAGGAGGAGGGACTGTCCCAAGGGCTGGGCATTTCCATCCTTTGTTCTTCCTAACCCTTCCTCTGTTTTACCATATCATGTTTTCATTGATGATAATTTGATTTTTTTCTGCTTGGCAGTGGAAGAGTGATTACCACAGAAGGACCAGGCTGCTGGCAAATCTCTTGTTTAACATCAACAAGTCTTCTTAGCAAGCAATATCCCAGTGATCAGAAACATCAGACAAGCAACATTTATTGTTGTGGCACTCTATTTCAAAGTAACAGATAAGTTCACGTGTTATTTGGGGACTTTAACAGGAAGCTATTTTTGTTATTTTGTTTTTTTCTTTCCTGCAATAGAAGTCTCATGGAGTCAACTGACAGACTGGTGGGACTGAACTGGGCTGAGGGTACCACAAGGCAGTTATTTTGCAAAAAAAATGTTTGTTCAGAGGTTTCCCTCCCAGCAAGTTAAATAGTTCAAGAAGCATATTTTTAATTTCCGTTGTTTGGTTGACTGGGTCAGCAGCCTAAGAAAACAATTAGGGCCGTAAAGGCCTGGGCACGCTGCTGGAGCTGTTGGATGTCCTGCCAAACAACACGCTCTGTGCTGAGCCTCTGCTGATTTGGCTGCACGCGCCGCTTATTTAGCTGAAAAAGTGGCACTTTTTGGATGTTATCAAAAATCACTCATGGCAATTTTCTCAGACATTTGTTGTTCATTTGAATTTAAGGTTTGAGAGATAAATTTAAGAGCTCTTCCTAGTTAAATCAATTTTTTTTTAAGAAAACTAGATAGTAATTGCTCTAGGACAGGCTGTACAAAGAATAAGGCTTTCATATTCATGCAGTGCTGGCTTCACATTCACCGGTACCCCGTCTTCAGCTTGACTAGTGAGCTTTGCTGGGGAAGTTTTGAATTCCTGCCAGGGCTGGGCAAATATTTGGTTGGAGCTGGGCTTTTTCTAGGCAAAAAACCTGAAATATTTTGCAGCTTTGAATCAAATTACTTCCTTGGGGAAAAGCAAGAAACTCCATGATGTTTTAAAATTTTTATTCAACAATTTATTTCCAAAAATATTTATACTTATTTATTATTTAAGAAAAGCAATATTAAAGCAAACTAATTAATTCCCTTTGAACCATTCTGTTAAGTAAATTTACTTAACTTTAGTTTTTAAGGCTACAAGATTTAATCTGAAATCCACTTGACCTCCAAATATTTTACCACAGATCAAATATTTATTTTCATTGAACTTGAAGGGACTTTTCTGTGATGCCTCATCTCACTGGAACATAAAGAAATATATTTAAAATGTTCCAAATAAATGTGAAATTGTTCTTTTTTTATAACTAAGCCAACATTGTTTATCATGGTGCTATGCAGACATCACATCTAATTTACAGATGAATGCATAATCCAACATCTTATCCAATCTATTTTTCCTCAAAAATTCCAAGTTCGGGGTATGAAGCTTAATGAAATGTGTGACTTCTCTTAGGTTTGTAAGAAGCCACGAGGTTTTTCCTGTCTGAAATGTCAGCTTTGATCTTCAGTGTGCTTGAACAGTATTTATCTGTAGTCCAATACTCCTGCCTTTGGGTGAGATTGTACCCTGGGGTGAGATTGTCACCCTGGGGTGAGGTTGTCACATCAGACAAAGTTGTGTCAGAGCATAACTAGGCAGCTACAATGCTGGTGGCTTCTGCTTGCCTTTTTGCCACCCAGACTACTCTGAAGGGCTTCAACAGTGCCAGACTTCCTTCTTTTTGAGCTTCCGGATGGATTATTTTGCTAGCAAAGATTGCTGTGCAACTCCAGATTGCTGTGCAACAAATATGTGTTGTCATATTTAAAAAAAAAAAAAAAAAAAGTGAAGGAAATTTATAGCTTACCTCTTTGAAATTCTCAATGACTTCCAGAAAAATGCAAAATGTTATACTGTGATACTTCTTGGCTATAAATTTCAGATTTTATTACTTAGAATTCTCCTATGTGTTCGGGCACATACTGTCTATGTGTGTGGCCACTTCTGGTGCCAAAAGAAAACATAAAATAGGCTACTTTTCTGTATATATGTTCTCAAGCCTTTATTCTGCATCTGACCTACAGTCTGGGTAGAGTTGCTTTGGCTGCAGTGAAGGTTCACTCTTCTGTTTTACAGGATCTGGAAGAAGGCCAGGCACTGGGGAGAACAAGCAGGAGTATGAGATGCTACGGTGCGTCAGGACAGCCTTGAAATGAATGTCATGTAATCTCAGCTTTGAGAACTGAATTCCATGGGTTGTAATTGAATCCGCTGTCAGACCCATGGGGCTCAGTTCTTCAGCTTGGATATTTCTGTCTTCACATACGCGGGAGATCAAAGAAGCACTTGATCATTTGCTGACTCTTCTGGATGGTGATAGCAGCAAGTAGGAGAGAAAGAATAACTGATGTGAATCATTTTAACAAACAGGGAAGTTTCATTGCAAAGGCCAGCCTCTCTCATGTTACATAGCTATATGGGGATTCTATCTTTTCTTAGCTGATAAGCTCTGTGTTGCTGCTTGCTGTTTAATTCACTCCGATCTTTCCTCTCAGTTTTATCAAGGTTACACATAAATCCCTGATATATTGTTGATTGAATGATGATCCCCAAATATGACAAAGTGGTGCAGTGCTCCTAACAGCAGCTATGGTGAGCTGCACCAGGCCAGTCACACCCTGGACCTCCTTGGTCTGAATGCCAAGTTCGTCAACTGATAACCTTCGGCAACATCCTCTGTCCGGTACTGCTGCTGTACAGTTACTGTTTCTTTTGCTTTGTATTATGCCAAATACCCATTTTCACACACACACAAAAAATCTCAGCTGTGACTGTAAAGAATATGCACTTGCACCAGCTACCAGCATGCTTATGTGAACACAGATTCACTTTCCTGAAGACGGTAATGTGCTCCCAAAGTGTTTGGATTAGGCAGATTTTAGTGTAATCCGTGGTAGCAGTGTGTGTGCTGTTTACAGCACAAGCACCCCCTTATAAGGGGATTCATTCAAATCACAGGCTGATGTTTTATTTCTTGGAGGATCTATGTTCAAATTTTTCATTTAGGCATCAGGAAAATAATATTTGTGGGTTTTATGCATGTAAAGAGTTATCATTACCAATGAGATTTCCACCTCTTTCTTGCAGTAATAACACCTTCCTAAATTATATTTCTCCAACTCATTAAAGTGGATCATGCACTGATCTTACCCCTGTGGTGCAATGCTCTTAAAAGCATAGGAATACTAAAACCCCACAGGTGCAGGAGCAGCACGTTCAGCTAAATAGCTTAAAATTGTCACGTGCCTTTTATTCTGAAAATGTATTTATACTAAAAATAATCAGATAGAATCACTGTTGCCTGTGGATACAGGTGTACCTTCACACTGATGTGCCTTTCATAAAAATTTTTATTCTAGAGGTTGAAGAGTTTCTTTGTGTGGCTGTCTGAAATGTATCATGCCCACCAGTCTATAGAAGAGTTCTTGGAAGAGCTCACCAGTTGCTTCTGCTATAGGAATATCCACTAAACAAGAGGGAAAAATGCACAAAGCAAAGGATGATACCAAAGTTTCCTTTTTTTTTTTTTCCACTTGGTTGAAGGTGCAAAACTTCATCCCCTTCCTTCACTATGAAGTGCAACCTCCAGGCAGTGATGTAACAGAGAAGATGATGTGTTGATGATGGTAACCACACAAGGCCATTGAGGAAATCAAGATGGTCTTTGGTACAGGAGTCTTTGCAGTCCCATCTCTTCGAGAGCAGTCCTCAAAACGTAGTGTAAGTAATGCTTTTTGTTTCTCAAAAGTCTACAGTAAATCATGAACTAGTAATAGCACTACTGATGTTATCTCATATTAAGCTTAAGTGGTTAAAACGTAGGGGAGTGAACAAGTCACTGTTGTGTTAGTGAAGGAACATATAGAGGGCTGTTGTTACTCTAACAATTGTACTTGCAGTAAGGATGAGGGGGTTCCTGTGGAGGGTCTGAGCCATGTGTGTGGACTCCCAGAGCGGGGTTCTTCACTCTCTGCAAATTCACATACCAGATAACTGTATCTTCGGTGAACTGCAAATGGGTTGTCACTACCAAATAGTTGGTAGGTACGTTTGCATGGCACTGAACCTCCCCAGGTGCCACGGACTGCCTGCGCCTAGATGAAAGTCATGCAACTTCTATCTATCTCTTGATCTCCAGCTCTCCATGAATATTGGGCTTGCATGTAGGAAAACAGTTCCACAGCCCATGTGTAACGAAGTTGGTATTTGCGTCCTCAGCAAACGTATGTTCTGATCATAGCATGTGAAAAATAGTGAAGGAAAGAGCTGTTCCCAGAGTTTGTTATTCTCAAGCCTTTTTTTTTTTTTTCTCTCAAAGCTGCCTAGTTGCTTCCTGCGCTCTACAACTGTTTCTTGGTGAGAGAAAAAAGATTAAAATGATTAGGCACAGAACTATTTTGAAAGCAGAAGCAAACCTGCCTTTCAGCCCTGTGGTGACTGACCATTCAGTGTGTTCTTCCTTTGCTACAGGCTACTGTAGTTGCTTTCAAACCTTGCTTGCTCTGGATGACAAGGCATCTTCTTTCTGGATATTTTTGGGATCTTTAAACCAGACCAAGTTTTCAAGTCCCAGACTGTCCTACTGACAGTGCCGTGCCTTTCCCACAGAAAGTATTTTTAGCATGGGGTTCCAAACCAGTCTACCTTCCGTCTGGCTAATTATGCTGCCTCACAGTATGTAGGTTTATTTTACTTGACTGTAACCAGGGCAGTCCTGAGGATGCCCCAGCCTGCAGCTCACACCCCAGCCAGTCGGCACGGGGATACGTGCCTCTCAGCACACCCAGTAGTGCAGAGTCACAGCGCCGAAGGGAAAGCGCCTCAGTGACTCATTTCCTGACGCGCTGTCAGATGTGCGACGTGTCGTGTGTATTAATTGATACAAGTCCTTACTGAGTTCACCAGCTCTCGGCACAAGCACCAGAAATGAAAGCATCACAACTCTGATGACTGCAGTTTTTCATCTTCTCCTGTTCCCTGCCTTAAAAAATCGATGTCTTTAATCTGTTTCTCTAAATGTTTCATTTCAGAGTGAAATTCTGATTTTGCATTGTACTTTTTTTTTCTCTCGGCAAAATCATTCATGTGAATTCAGCTATATTTGTTGGTGCTGCTATGGATTTGAAACTTGATTTTGGGGCAAGTAAAGCATATGCTAAAAAGATATACCCTCTCTGTATCTTTTTCAAGCTGATCTATGCCACCTTCTGGTGCTTATTCACAGATCTTACTCTGTTTATTTTGTCCTGAATAAATCAATGGGCCGAATCCCCCTGGCACCGCTCTGTCAGACCAGCAAGGCTACATTTTGCAGATGAACAAACTGAGAATTCAAGCACTTAAAATGGAGAAGCAGCCCTGAATTCTGTTGCATGCTTGTTGCTCTTCACTTGTGGCTTTCTGCTTACTATTCACAACAAACAAATGAGGACAAACTCCTACACCCTTCGTCTTCTGGTATGAGCACGCCCCAGAGTCACCCACTGCCGCAGTTTGTGCAGTTTGCTGCCTCCCTCTCCTTAGGCTGACATTCTTTCCCCATTTTTTGGTCCTTGATCCCTCACTGCCTCTCTTGGTGCATCTCGCTTGTGGTTTTTTTGGCTTTTCTCCCCTGTAGATTGTGGGATTATCTCTTTTTTGGTTTTTTTTTTTTTCTTTCCCTTTTTTTTTTTTTTAATCTCATTCCCCAGGACTCCTTTCTCCCTGTTTAAAGATAGTGCTTGAATCTAGTGAAAAAAGAGCAAACCTCATGAATGCTGGAGGGGCTTGTGCACTACTTAAAAAGCAGAATGGAAACAAATGGCAGAGCGAGGCAGAGAAGGGAGCAGACAGAGGCAGGCAGAGAGGCAGGAGCTGCTGCAGCAGTAATAGGTCTGTCGGTGTTTGCATGTTTTGCATGGCAAGTAAGGTGAGAAAGGTGCCCTGTGGCATTAAGTGCTGCTCCCTTTCCCTCTCACCCATCATCTTCTCCTTAAGCCTCTGCCTTTCTTCTTTGTACTGTGTGTGCCTTGTCCAGTGAATGCTGATGAGAGGCGCTACTGCAGGCTGCAGACAGGTTTATTCTCAGCAAATGATCTTAGGCCTTTTCAAATGAATTTCTGCATAATGTACACTCCTCTGAGATGGCTCTGCGCTCGCTTTGGTACCCCAAGACAAGATAGCTTTGTCAACTGTGGCTCATCTTTCTGGCTAGCATCCCTTTTTGCTTCCAGGAAAATGATGAGTTTATGTCAGGTTCAGTAATCCTGATGTCTGCACAGCTGAGAGAAATAGCGCTTTAATGTGAGCGTGAGTGTGCATGTGTATATATGGAAACTACAGATTTGACAAGCCTCTCATCTGCCTTGGAAAAGAAGCAGAAGGGCTTAAAAGCTATGGAGTCACAATATGCTGACTAGGGTCACTAGTTTTCGGTGATTCACAATCTGTTTTTCTGGCAGCCCAACCATACAGCAGGTTGTGCTTTTTTTAATCTTCTGTTTCTTTCCTTTGAAAGAATTCTACATCAGAAAAGTTAATACCTAAAGATATCCTGGAAGGTCTGTCCCTTCAGCAGGATTCATGCACTCAGATATAGAAATGTTTGTTCACTGGCATCCTTCCCTCACTCTGCTGTACTAACCTATTTTTGCACTGGCAAAGAGACATTTTAAAGTTATTATGAAAGATATTTGCAAGGTTGTGTCTCTGGTAGTTATCCTTATTTTCCATTTTCTGACCACTCACTGCTGACCTGAAGAGGGGTATTGGGCAAAGCCAGCTGAAGCCAGCCATGCTGTTGTCTCACTGGGGCACTGAGATGTTGCTGGCTGCCACTAAGTATCTAGTTTCTAAAATGGGAATTCTATAATTCTAAAATTCAGGGTTTTTTTTTCTTTTCTGTGCCAAAGATAGGGCTTACACTGCCTCAGCACTTAAAGGTAACATTTAGAATTGGTCAAAGAATGTCATTTTTAGAAGAACCTGCAAAGACAGGATTTTTTTACTTCCATTTTTCTGAAATTTTTAAAAGCTTTTTTCTGAATTTCCCCTTTTGTTTTCCTCTTTTGTTCTTTTACCCCACAAAAAAAAATATTGTTGTCTACTACCTGTTGAAAGAACTATGTGTTTTGAAACAAACAAACCTACGGTCATCATCGAGAAAGGCAGCTGTCTCAGTTAGAGATGTGAAAGAAGTTTTTAGATCAGATTTGAGATAAAACTACTCTGCCCAGGAGATTTGCCTGCATTGATTAGTATCTGTTGCTTGCCTGTAAACCTTGAACTCTGCTGCTGGGCAAGTGGTGGTGCAGCACCACCAGCCTTCATGAGTCACTGCAGAAGTTCCAGGCGGCCCTTCCACCACCCCACTGTGGAGGTACCTCTTTAGAAGCAGCTCACAGACAAATGGACCAATTTGTATAAGAATAATCATCACTGAGATGATTCTTTCAGATTCATAGTAGTGTATTAATAATGACCGTTAATTTGTTGCTTAGGAAAAAAACCTAACTCAGCCAAGCATTTCCACTTTCTATAGATAGCAATTCAATTACTATTGTGCTGGAGTTAAATCTCTTCGCATTCCTGTGAGAAATTTTATTCTTTATTTATTCTCGTTTTATAGATTGGGACACAGGGACATACTTGGCTGAGAACACAAAATGAATCTATTTGAAGTTTTCTAGGAATTTTGCCATAGTTAATATCACTGGTTGAAAGGCTTGAGAATAAAGCAGATTTCCAGTGTTGTCCGAGGCCTAGCCCTCCTCTGAACAGATGCCCACAGTGCAGAAATGCCCATTTTCTGCTTCCACTGTTGCTCAGAAAGTTGCTCTGCCTATTCCTGCCAGGGAGAGATCTCACAGGAGAGGAAAATGCCTCCCGGTGCCCACGAATCACTGAACACCATCGGAGGCAAGACCCCCTGAATCTCACAGCCCCACCTCAAACGCCTCCCGCTAACATTTTACAGTTTCACTTGTTTTTCACATTTCCTCCTTTCTGTGTTCTCTTGCGCAAGCTCAAGCAAGGAAGAGTTTTTCCTGGTTACAGAAATCTGCGGTTCTCTTGGCATTTTTAAGGGCATTGCTGTCAATCAACCGGTTCACACAGAAAGTCCTCCAGAGCGGACCCGAGGCCACAGCACATCCTTCAGTGCCTGGGCACTCGCACCATGGTAGGGGCTTAGCAGTGGAATTTTTTATCTTTTCCAGCATGAAAACAAAGCTCTTCTCTTGACTGAGATCTCACGCAGCGCTGACAGCATTTGCTGTGGTGCTGCCAAATAACAAAGGGCAATATTTTCTTTAAAAAGCAGAAAGCGTATTAAAAGTTTCTGTGCTGTGTTTGTGAAAATCTCAGAGTCACTTGATTAGGAGCTTGGAGTTGGTCGGACTCCTTCCAGCTTCCCCACTTCACCCTCGTTTCTGTGTGATACTGCAGCTGCTCTGATGAAAAACAGTTATTTAAAAATTTGCTTGTAGCTATGGCAACCTTCATGCACTGTATTTCAATTGAAACTCTAAAACAGCAGTAGAAGTTTCTTAATAGGATATTTATGAAGATTTTAGTCTTTGTACATTTTAAAATGGAAATATTCCATTTTTAAAGGGGGGTTATCAAAATCTCATTAATTTTGGAACTGCATTTTTGTTGTGAGAGCTGCTGCTTAGCTCTTTTTTGTGTGTGTGATTTTTTTTTTTGGTTGTTGCTTAAGATTCCTCTGGTTGCTTTAACTCTTGAGAGCCTGAGGCCTGGGACACCTTCCAAATGCCTGCTCCTCCTATCTGCCCCTGGCCTCCTGTTCTCTCCAGCAGTCGGCTGGTTTTGTAGTGGCATGGTGGTTGGGTTGGGGTCAGGCTGACGGGGCTGGAGCATTGCCAGGGATCTCAGACTTTGCCAACCTGCAGTAAGTGACCCAGGTGATGTACTTTAAGAATGTAGAATATACTTTTAAGAGGGTAAAATATATTTTAGAAGGTAGAATCTCTCACTAGGTGAGAATAAAGAGCTGAAAAAAGGTCACAAGGACCTGTGAAACCAGACACTTGGTATAAACAATAAATTACTTGCTGATGAATATACCCTTGAAGAAGAACAGAAGGCTGATAATAAGGCACAGCCCACAACTGGAGGTGCTGAAAACAGCTGAAAAATAGACAACTGCTGGATAAGGCATGAAGTCAACAAGATTTTGCAGTAACTTGGGAAAAGTTAAAGGTGGCAGTGGGAGATCACGGCCACCAAGTCAATTGGAGGCTGAATTGGACTACCTCCCCCCCCAATACTGGAGCGTGCGCACATCAATTGGAGGACCTTGTAACTTTAAATGAAAGCGAGAGACTGTACTAAGCAATAGATATTGTTAAGAGGAGGTACTAGCTGCACCTTGGAAGGGTTAAATTTGCAAAGCTGCTATTTTTCTTTTGTTTTCTTCCCTTTTCATTTTCTCTGTGCATTCACACCTTCAAAATCATGAGGATAAAATTAAGGAAACCTTACTGAGACATACGCTCTGCTGCCCTAAACCCCCTCGAGCTGTGATGATATGTTCTGGTGCCTCCGAAGTGTGGATTAGGTCTAATTAATAATGTTTCTTGATCAATGATTTTGACACAAGCGCATTGAAAGGATTTACGTCACTACAGCTGAAACAGCAAGGGCTTTTTGCTAGCAAGCTCCCAGCACTGCAGTGGGGAAGTTTGCTCTTTCTGATGGGATTCTTTGCCTCTGGCTGCTGTAGGTGTGTGACTGCCCCGTCACCCTTGGCTTGGTTCTTCTTTTTGCTGGGGCAGGTTTGAAGCTACTAGTTTGCACTGGGAGATGCCTGAGGTGTGGACAGGCACATTCCTCAGCTAGCACAAGTTGTTATAACTGAGCATTGGCACCTTTTATCTGTACCAACAGGATTATTTCTTTTTTGGAAATGCCTCACAATAGGTTATAATGAGCCAGCTGAGGAGGTGCTATCAAGGTAATCAAAGAGGATTTTTGTGTTTCTTTATTCTAATCTGTAGAAAAAAGAGTTGCATTGATCACATTTCTCACAATACATCTAAGAGAAAACGTGCAAGGGATGAGAATCATTTAACACCCTCTGGGCCTCCCATTCTGCATTTCGGATGACTGACATTGTCTCCAGCCTTCTCTCAGCACAATGGACATCCTGGTGACTAATCCACATGCCACATCTATTGCTGTGATCAGAGGAGACAGGACCAGGACACAGAACAATATCTGCCTATTAGATAGGCAGAGCTCTAGACGGGGATTTGCACTACTGCAAACGAGATTAAATTAAATGATGAAACTTTGCAGTCCATTGACTGTGCTAAACCAACTACACTTTATTCAGGGTTGTGAAGCTCTCATGGAGATTGGAAAAGCTGCCAAAGGGTCTGGAATTACATCTGTATTGGAATGGGAAGATCTTGGTTCAATATGAAATTAGAAGGATCAAAGTAAATAAGGCTGGGTGTGATCTTAAGGAATCTTCTGGTCTGGACCATGCAATGTGCTGAGAGGTATTCATAGACATCAAGGAGATAAAGGGCTTGGGTTCAGGGCTGGATCCTGGTTTTAGCAGCTCTAAGTTGTAAAATTTCCATATCACAGTACGACCACATATCAAAGGGTTTGCACAGCCCTCCTGCCTTTGGCATGGAGGTGAACACACAGGAATGAGGAGAGCGGAGGTGTGCATGTCCTTCGCTGAGTACCAGAGAGGTCTTTTATACACCAGCACGGCATGAAAGAGGCTGGAGGTACAGGGCTGCAGAGGAGACATCATCCAGTCATGTCTGTCTTGTCTTCCACAGGATCTTATGCAGGGAATAACTTGGTCAGCCCCAAGGATTAAAGCTCTTCTGCCTTCATGTGCAGCATGCAGACACACAGGGCTTCACTCTACTGCCATCAGTATGCTGCGGATACAGCAGGATCAATGCTGAGCTGTGGATTAAAATACCATTAACACCATCTACTTTGGGACAGTGTACTGAGGCAGTTGTACCATAAACCAAGTCTTTCTGACAAGAAAAAATATTATCTTCAGTTTGCATAGGGGCAGTCAAGAAGCTATGTTAGAAGCTATAGCAAAACTTATGTTTTTGTGGTTGGTTTGTTGGTTCTAAAGTCAAATTGGCTTCTTTCAGCAGTTGGAGAAAGGGAACACAATTAGAAGGCCAAAGACAGGGAATGATGCTGGGATAATTTGCTTCAGTAGGATTTGTGCCCTGTATAAGTTTACTTGTCACTGGTGACCCACCTTTGCTTACATTTCATCTTAATGGGAATTTTCCCAGTCACTTTTTGTGATGAGAAGATATAGATAGATCTAATTCTTTGTCAGCAATTCAGTGCTTTTAGCTGCAAAACTACAATGGAATGAAAAATGCAATTTGGAAAAGAACCAACAGTGTTTGTTTTGTTCTGTAGTTTCCCACTGAAAAAAAAAGGATTAATTCCTCCCCCTCCGCCCCAGCTACTCAAAACAGGGAAACAAATTCTAACAACAGCTCACAATTGGAAGGAATTAACCAAGTAAATACATGAACTACAACTTGAGAAAGCTGTTTTCAAAAAGCCGTTTGCAGGAACTGCTGAATCACTGCTCCTCCTCGTTGCTCTCCGGGTCACACTGCTCTGCTGGAGCTCTGCTTGTGGCTGCTGGCGCTGCTCAGACCTGTTGCACCCATGGCCTGGTGCAAGAGCAGGACCAGCTCGTGTGGGACATCATACATTGCAACAAATGTACAGATATTTATAGGTGCCTTTAAAAATCTGCCTATCACCCGTCTGGCTTCCTTGATTCAGAGATTATGCGATGATTCCAACATATCTAGTCCTTCTCTAATTTAATGGTTTAAGAGTTTTAAGACCCACTACTCTCCATCATTTCATAGGAGCTCTCCAGCTAAATCTGGTGCTTTGGTAATTTTGAAATTAATCTCTGTAGTTTTCTTAGCATTTAGAGTTTCATTACTCCATCCCGGGCAGATACACAGCAAGCTCTGGCCTCATATTTCTACTGTTTGGTTTTACTTTCCTTCAGGGATTTTTCTCTTTCCCCTTAATCTTGCAGCTCGCATCCTCAGGAAAAAAAAATAATTAAAAATGCCACGAACTTCAGGTTAAATAAAACCGCCTCGTATGAACCGCTTTTGAGGTCCAAGAAATCTTGTGATAAAGCCTAATTCTCTGATGCAAACTCCTCAGAATTGGCTGAGAAACTGAAAACGTGCGTATTTAGTTGGGCAGAACAAATATTTATAGGTGCCTTCCGAGCTCTGCCTCCTGCCATCTGGCTCCGCTGCTTCACATGCACCGGAACCCTTCCCGGCGGGTTCGGCGCTCGCCCACGCGTGCGGAGGATGCGGGGCCGAGCCGCGGCCGGGCTGCGGAGAGCTCACGCCTTCCGCGTTTGGGGGCTTTTCCTCCCTTCCCTCGGAATAGCAACCAAAGCTGCGAAGCTCGTTTTACCCATTAGAGGGCAGAAATGTAACAGCAAAGACCCTGCGGAGCGCCGCGGGGCGGGGGGGCTCCGCTGCTGGGGAGGGGACGGCTGCTTTCACTGCACCGCACCGCACCGCGCCGTACCGCACCTAGCCAGCCCGGCAAACTCGGGCGCTACAGCAAACCCGGTGTAGTCCAGTTTGAGATTGCTGTTAATGCAGTCCTGGTTCTCAGAAAAAAAAATAATTAAGTCTCGTCTTTTCGTTTGAGCAGGGGAGGGGAAGGCAAGGCAAGGCAAACTGGAGAGTGGGCATCTGGTGAAAGAGGTTGGTAAGTGTCTGTCAGGCATTTTAGGGGGGTAAGCAGGGAATGAAGCTTTGCCAGTTAATTCTGTCAGTAGAAATTGTGAAGGGGGAGGCGTTCTGCTTTAAGAAAATTAGTTTTAGCAAAGAATTTACAGGTGGCATCGAAACAAGAGGTGAAGTCGGTAAAGGGGTGTTCTCAAAACCATTGCTTCCACTGACTAGCACAGGGAGTTTGTCACACTCCTTTCCTGAAGTCTGCAGGAGTAGAAATTCAGTGATCCCAGGCTTGTTTAATCAAAATAGCTCTGCGGTTGCCTTTGCTTCAGGGATTGTGTGTTTGCAGAGAAGATTGCTCATCTGAACCTCGGAAACACTCGCTCCATCTCCTTCCCCCTTCCCCGAAGAAGCCTGCTTTGCAGCAGCGTGTAGCTCCCTTTTGTCAAGCTGCTCGCAGAGCTATTTGGGAAGCCAAACACAGCTCTCCAGATTTATTAAAATGCATTGCTTGCTTTCTGTCAGCAGTGCTGCTGTCGGTAAGAACAACAGGGTAAACACCTTAATAGGCAAACCAAGAGCCTGTGTAGTGTTTATCTCACACACACACAGAGTTTGGATATGGCTCAGCTATTGCGTTACGGGCAGTGGTGTATTAGTTTTGAATGGTGATGGAATTAAGTACAACTGGGCCTGTGTAGAAGCCTAGATAGCTGCTGAGCTTAATACTGAGCTGCAGAGCCGATTCCCTCCAGGGCTGTTACGTCTGAACCCAGACCCAGTGTGGAGCATCCTTACGGGTGCAGATCTTTGGGGACAGCATTGTGGCAAAAGAAAGCTTTTAGCTGTCTGGGACTGGGCGCAGAGGCTGTAAGATCCCGTCACCATGGAGGTATGAAGCGCGGTGACGGCTGGTACCGTCTGTCTGCCACTCTCCATCCACACTGATGAAATAAAGGAGAAAGAGGCAGTTCTTCAGGTGCTTTGTGAGGAGAGCACATTACAGGAATAGAAACATGCAACCGGCATTGCCCTCCGGTGGGTAGGGCCACCTTTCCACAATGCACAGAAGCACCAAAAATGCTCCTTCTCCACACACACAGGAGAGAGAATAGTCTCCTGTGCTGACAGTACTGCAAAACTACTCCAATTAGTCAATAATTTTAATGGTAGGGGTTTTTTTTTGATCTGAAAAGCTACATCTGCTGTCCAAATAATCCAGGTGTTTTTTATATAAATAAATATTACAAGTATACGCCAGAGAAATGAAGAACCTCGCTGAATAGCTGCCCAAAGAGGCTGAAGGATAGCATTGAATGGCTGAGATAAGAATGTGTCCATGGATGTAGTCAGATTTCACCTGGGAGAATTGAAGTCCCTTTGTCCGAATGTCTAGTTGTGACCAACTGGGGTTTGCACCCCATCTGGAAAGGTAGAGCCATTTGTTTAGAATGTTTAACCTTTGTTTAAGAGTTGCTTCAGTAATGACTCATGGAGGAGACTGCAGTGAACTGAATCACCGCTCAAATTGTCTATTGAGTGAAGAATTTACTTGCAGAAAAAAGATTAGTGAAAAACCTCTAAGGTCTAAGGCCATCACAGCCCAAACTGCTATCAATCATCATTTTAACTTTCTAACTGCTGCAGCCTGGGCTCAACCTTACTGCTGATGGCGTTTTCCACTGCAAGAATGTTCTACTTTTCTTTGGGTTGTGTTGGTATTACTCGATGTCAAAATACAGAGTAACTCAGTGTTTCCATTCAGTGCTTTTGTATGTAAAATGTGTTAATCTGTTCTAAGCAGCAGAACATCTTCTATAAGCTGATATTTTGGCACCTCCTTTTGGCTGTAGCTATTTCAACTTTCCTGAGCTGTTTGAAGGGGAAACGTGTCCTGGCACAGCAACCAGAGCTGCTGTGGTCCCACTGCTCAAAGGTGCTGAGGTATCTTCAGGCAGTGGGACTCTTCTATCAAAGGAGTCCAGGCCTACACATTATGGTGGTAACGTTGCAGATGTGATTTCCTGTGTCAAAAGGAGGTGCTTTGTTCCTAGCAGGTGAAGGACTGGATCAGAAAGGTGAGGACTTTCTGAAGAGGTTGAAATTTTAGTCTTTAAGGGGAAGAGCTACTATGGTGAAGCTGAGCCTAAGGATGGCAAGGGCAAGAGGATAAGGTCCAACCAGGGGTGTCTGTTCGTTCTCAACAGAGCAGCCAAGATATCGGTGACTCCAATAAGCCACGTAGGCAGCCCTGCTGCTGTCTGTGCTGCTGAGTAAGCCAATTCCACCCAGCAGAAATCACACAGCCTCCCACAGCAGAGCAAACAGCCTCCGACACCTCCGCTTGTACCCAAAGAGAGGTCCTGCCTTGGAAGCTGTGAGGGAGGAAGGGAATCAGCAGCAGCGCTGGTACAGCCCATGTCCTGCAGTCTCCTCAGCCTGTGCCGATCACGGGCTGTGGAAAGGACCTGTGCACAAGGAAGAGCTGTCTCGCTGTCAAAGTCCATCAACTTTCCTTGCTCTTAATTGCCTGAGCATTGGACATCTAATATTGATTCAAGCCAGTGAGAGGCTTGCAACTCCAAAGTAACTAGGTGGAGAGACCAAGCACTTAATGGGAATCTGAGTAACCTGTTAGATTGTGGTAGGTGACAAACCCTCAAGTTCCCACATTGAGTGATGAAATAATTACATCATAACTGGCAAAGTTGCTGATTTTAAAAGGATAAATTTCCCAAGGGCAATACTAAGATGACAAGCTTTCAGCTCTAGTGTGTCATTTGCTGCTCTTCCTTGTGTTAATTTTTATAGTGGTTTCTGTGGAGCAAGTGGCTACTCAGCAAAATTAATGTGGCAGAATGAGACCCCCACATGGTGTCTGGGATTTCATCATTAAGCTTTTCACATATTTCAAAAAACATATTAATGTAAGGGGAGACCATTTATCAATTCCTTACTAGTTTCCCAGCCCACACCATAAAAATTTCACCCAGCGGTTCTTGCAGTGCTCCCAGGAGTTATTGGCAGAAGCAGCTCCCTGGAGCTAAAGTGGAAGCGACAATTTAATGTGACTAAAGTTTAAAAAATGCTTCTCTCCTTTCTAATACAAATTATCTGTGATGAATTACCACTCCTCCAAGGGTTAGAATATAAGCCCAACAGCTTCTACCTGGAAACTGTTAATAGCTGTGTATATGTATGCAGCCTCTTCGCTGTGCAGTGCAGGAGAATGGCTTCTTAATATTCCTCTTAAAGACTTAGTGCTTGTGTTGGGTTTCCTGTAAATTCATAGTGTTTCATTTGCAGCCAAACTGCAACAAAACCCACATAACGATTAGGAAGCCTCGCACGTAGATACAGCAAATGCAGTCACAAGATTGCTAAATAGAAATTGCTCTATCTTTAAATGATCATGAGCTGTCAGCTGTTCCTTTGTTCGGATTATTATAGACACACATAAAACATTTGATTGAATGCTCAAGTTTTCACCAGCTAGAATCCAGACGGATGTCTGATAAAATAACAAACACCCCTCCTCAAAATCCCCTTCCTGCTTCAGCTGAATTTCTCCCTGTATTGAAGCCAGTATTTCATGGACTAAATTGGACAAAGCAAGCAAACAATCTCCTTTGCATTGATTTCCAAATCAAATCATTGTTAATCACATCAATATTTCCAGCTGATTCAACAGTCTCGGAGGCCAGCTTTCTGGCTCCATCAAGCTCTTCTGTATGGATGCCATGGAGCCCTCTGTGTGTGCCACCCAGCTTTGTTATTAATTATTGTTGGAAACATTCAGGTCTGATCTCACCTCTCTTTTTCCCCTCTTTCCCCTCACACAGCAAGGAAGAAACAGAAATACCATTCTTCACTTGACGTTGACTTTCTAACCTCTCTCAGTTGTGTGAAGGGGGAAGATGTCTAGTGCTAAAATACAGATCCAGGATAACACCGCCTTACCTGTAAGCAGCCACAATGCCTCACTGGGAAGCCTGGCAGCCATTTCAGTGTGGTGAGCTGCTAATTTCTGGGGCTAAACCGTGCTGTTTTGTGGTGCAGCTCTCACAGGGGGTGTGACAGTTTAGGGGGTATCATCAGAGCCTGCCTCCTCAGGCTGCGCTGACTGTGGAGCAGAAGCCTGCTCCTGCAGACGTTTGTCCAAAGGATTAATTTCAAATCCACGTGCATCTCTCTCATGCCTCATACTAAACAAGTGGCTGTGCTTTGGGAGCCTGGTGATCAGGGCTGCGGGCTGGCTGTGGCAGGAGCCGCGCTGGCATTGGCAGCCCTCTGTGGGATGGGATGCTGGCAGGGCCCGGGAGAAACTCGAAATCAGCTCCTGTCCCCCCCAGCAGTGGGTTAGGTCTCACCCCCCGTGGTGAACAACTCCCTCCCTCCTTTGAGACAGAGGGAACAGAAAGGAAGACGATGTAGCAGATTCAAATGTGGCCGTTTCCAGAAATAACAAGAAACCCCCGCACACACTGGCAAAGCACATGCAGAGCACATTGCGGTCCAGTGTAGAGAAGCCTGTCTGGGACAGGATTTATGGTCAGTCTGAAAAGGAGAGGATGAGCCTTAGAGACTGAAATCCCTCCTCCTGGCCAGACACGGCTCACGGGAACTCTGGCAGTGCACACCTGGGCACAGCTGGTTGGGGAAGCATATGCTGCCCATTTGACATGTAATGGATTTACCCTGTCGGAAAGGCAAGACTTCGGAACTATATCTGTAGCATCTATTAGGAATGGCAAATTAATTAGAAGTATGAACTAATTAACCTCCCTGCTCTCTGCCTCTTCCTTTGCCAGGGCAGTGAGGCTCATCCTGCTGTAAGCCCCGTAGCAGCCTGCGCTGTGTCCCGGGTGTGCTAATGGCCCACGTGCTGCTCCCTGTGCATCAGGGGACTGAGGTGCCCTCTGCTTAATGAGGCCACTGACAGTTTGATGATGCTTTCTGTAAAAGTGTTCTCCCCTGTGCCTTTGCTGAAATTGTCTGTGGACTGGTTATAATATGGCCATAGGCCAGTGTGCGAGCTGTAGAGCAGAGTAGCACGAGCAGAGGCTGAGATTGGAACAGGGTTTTGAGGGGTCTCTGCCTCAGAAGTGGAAACCTGTTGAGGCAAAGAGGGATCTAGAAAGAGATGTAAACGTCTCTTAAGGTAATTGAGCTGAATTTAGGGAGTGTTGGTGTAACATACAGCCCTTTGAACTATCCTTTAGCAGAGCAGGCTTTGCATATCCTCAAGGAAGCTTTAGCCAAAGGGGAAGTGGGGCTAACTTCATATCCACTGTGGTTAACCTGCTAGAGACCAGCACATCCTCTGCAAAGGGCAGGGACTGCAGGGGCTGCACAATCGGTCCACGTCAGCACTACAGGTGGCTTCACCCCGTGAGAGCTACTCTTTATTCTCTTGCTGTCACATTTTCCTGTCTGCTCACTTGTAAATCAAATTGCCGTGTTCCCTGACGATTATATTTTACTCCTTCAGAAGTTACTGTTTGCACAGTGGCTTCTATACGCTATTTTCCCCTCTGAATAATCGTTTTCATAATCTGAAACTGAAAAGAAAACCCAAGCAACTACCATGGAAGAAAGGAAAATTCTCACGGAATAAATCTCCATAGACTCAATTAAATTTCCCTGTAAATGCACATTACTTCCGGAGCTTCCTGTGAAGGCAGCAACGAGGAGAATTATTCTGTTTTACCTACTGACCCTACAAAATACTTGCCTCAGCATGCTATTGGAGCTGGTGTAGAGCTGATGCATTTGCTATTTTCGGTTTAATAGAGCTGATATTCAAATCGAGTGATGTCCCTTGTCACAAGTATAATTTCATCCTTCTACTGCACTTGCCAAGAACAATGCAATGGCCTTGCTGTTAGGTACTGTGCTTGGTTCATTACTTTAAAATATGTTAGCACTTTGTTCATAATAGGTTTGATGACTTAAACGATATAGGTGCTGAATTTTTAATGGTAACAATAAGGTATTTTATTTATATTTGAAGAAGGAGTAGGAAGAAGAAGTACGTTGTGAGAAAGCTTGTATTCGTGAGACTAACTCCAGTTATGCAGCTGTGCTGGATCGTGCCAGCACCCTTTTTTGAGATGACCCTGAAAATGTTGCAATTACTAGAGGTGATTTGTCATTTAAAGGGCGTTATGAAAAATACTCCAGGGACTCTCGCAGCACATGGGTGAGTTTTACCTTTATCCGTGCAGCCCAGCAGGGAGGGTCTGGCCAGCCATAGGGTCCAAGCTGCATGCAGAAGGAGAAAACCCTGCCTGTGCTCAAAGCATCTGTAAATCAGTGGCTGAGATGTTTCTTGTGGGGGTGCTAAATTTGACATAGGATCACAGGCATGGGTTGGGGTTTCAAGATCATGGGGCCATTGGCACCATCTCCCCTGTTTCCTTCTGGTCTATTGAGTACTATATTCGGGTCTGATGTATCCAATTAATAGTGAGATTGAAACCCTACCACGTGTCCCAAAATTATCCTGCAAGGAGCAGAGGATGAAGCTGCAACAGGACAGGAGGGAGGGGACCAGCTGTGGGTCCTCACAGTGTGGAGAAGCTCAGAGGACCCCCATGCTGCCAAGGTGCTGTGCGGGTTGGCTCCTCGCTGAGGAGTTTGGTGGTACAGCCAGTGATAAATAGCATTACGGGATGCTTTATACATAAAGCATCACTGACTTGCAGGGGCACTAAGCTTCCTGGGGAGAAGCATGGGGACATTTCTGGTCAGCCCTTCTGCTCATGGTGGGGTTCACCTCCCCCCTGCATGGCTGCTCCCCCTCCTTCCCCTCGCCTGGCCCCACACCAGCTGCCCCTTTCCTCAGGGCAAGTGCATGTTCCTGTTGACATGCCCACAAATGGTTTCACCACAAATGGTCTTTCCTCTGCTCAGAAAAAAGTTCAGAGGCTGCAAAATAATTTCCACATTGTGGAAATCTGGGGGTTCCCCTGGGCAGGACTCCCCAGTGACATGCAGGGAAGAGGGGCAACATTTTAAGGAAGGAACATTTACGAGTATTTCTGAAAAAAAAACCCACCAAAACAACCAAAAAACCAGAAAATATTTTGCTTTTAAAGCTTTATGCACAAATTTTGGCTTCCTCCGAAACTGGAAATTGTCTCACAGCAACATATGCTAATTCATTAGATGAATTTCATTCATTGAAATGCGAACTAGAGTAATTTCTTCCTACATTTGAATGCAAATTACAATTCAGCCTTAACTATGGTGGTATTCCTATTACACAGGGCTGAAGAATGTCTGTAATATTTACATTATTTTTGCTTTTAACTGAGCAAAATCTTTTCTCAATAATCGCATCCCACAGAAGCTTTTTGTGCTGTTCCTCATGTCGCAGTTTTGCCTGTCTGGGTAACAGCACTGCCTGGGCTGTAAGTCTCCTGGACACCTGGGGGGACCACAAAGGACATATTGTGACTTACAGTTCCCTTCTTGTTTCACTCCTGGTGGGAACTGGGTCTATCCAACCTGCAGCAGTCTAACACCCACAGAGCAGGGGCTTGCTGAGGCGTAGCCGATATCTGGCATATTTTCACTTTGATTTAAATGAACAATTAGTTAATTAACAAATAGAGGAATTTGTTTCTATTTCGATTTGCAATTTGAATCAATGATTCTTCTGGCAAAAATAAACTACCCCAATAATAACATCTTTATAACTGCGTAATGTCCATCAGTACTGAACTCATACTGAGCATCATAAGCATTGAAAGAAAGAAGAGGAATAGTGAGAAGGAGAGGGAAAGGAGAGAGAATGAAGTAATGAAGTTTACTTTCCCCCATATATTGGATTGTTTCTTAAAAATTGTGTTGATAACTTTTTTCTGCTCACAATAATCTTGGCTGTGTATTTATGTGTGTTATTCTCTCTGTATGAGGCTAATGACTGCCTGAAATCACTCACTGAAAACAATTGTTTGGACATCCCTCCATGTACTTTAAAAGATGATAAAGTGTAAGGTTTTCATTATTGTTCAGCTCACATCTGGAGCTGACTCCAGCCCATGTCTGGCACTCCAAGTCAATAGTCTCACTCTATATTCCACCTGCATCTTTTCCTTTCCTGAGCTTATTCTGTCTGACTTGACTTGATACTGCCGGGTGGAGTAGTCACAGGAAGAATTGTGTGCAGGAGAGAGAGCTCCAGTTTGTGATAGGAAGCTGGTGTCAGGAATTAAAGCTCCTGTTGTGACAGAGATGGCAAGAAAAGTGGAAGACTTCCTCATACAGAAGGAAAAACATCTTTGTGATAACTGAGACATTCAGAAGTGATACATGGATATCGAACTATGGCTTTTACAGTAATTTCGAAAGTGCTGTTAGTGTCAGGTTAGGTCAGGTCTTGAAGCTTCCTTGCCAATGGCTGCCCGGTGACGTTGCTTCCCACCGCTGCAGCTGGCTGAGGGGTATGTATGTTTTCACTGAATTTTCACTGAATTTTTTTTTAGAGTTGGAAGGGACCATAGAGATCATCTAGTCCAACTCCCCTGCTGAAGCAGGATTGCCTAGAGCTAGAGCATGTTCCCACATGCATTTTAGCATAATGGACATATAAAGTACAGCGAGGAGCAAAGAAATCCTCTTTAATGCTCTTGCCTCCAATTCCAAAATCCTGAGGGCTTTGTGTGCCGATTGCACATAAGAAGGAAAACCAACTCAAGCTTCCCCCTGGCAGGGGCCACCAGAGCCATACTGCCTGTCAGGCAGCGGGGGCTGCCCCTTAAACAACATGAGTTCCCCACGATATAACAGAATCACTACAACCTCCAACTGCCTCACCCGTCTCTGAAGGGCTCTTGTTGCCCAGTCTTTAGATGCTTGGGGTAAGCAAATATCTCAAGCTGAGAAGTCTGGTATTGTTACCAGCTTAAAATTGCTTATGGTAAAAAGCTTTGATTTGTGGATGTCACTGTCTTAACAGATCAAACCTTCTCAGGAGTTTAAGAATAAATCTGGTGTACACTGGTGTGGTGTGACTGGTTATGGGGTGAAGGAAGGAGTGAAGACTGGCACAGAATACAAAGAAGCTGTGTTTGAAGGAAAAGTATCTTAACAAACAGCCTTATTCTTCACCTTTCAGTATTTAAGTCACAGTGCAGCTTCCTGACATTATTAGAGCAATTAAAATGCAATTACTTTTTCATCTTTATTTCAGTTGTTGAATAATTAAAGCCACTTCACATCAAGGCTGATCCATAAAGGGAAGGCATTTTGCATGTGAAAAGCTGCAAAGGGTGGAAGACTTCGTGGTATCGGCAGTCAGCAGTGAGCCACTGAGATTGGTAATGCTACAGTAAGCTGCCTCCTTTGCACAGCTCTACAGGATCATGGAAGGAGGCCAATTGCTGGATTTCTGTACTTTATCTTGATTAAATGGCTGTTTCAATTTGGTATTCACTCCTTTCATATTTGTAATCACTTTAAGATTTTCATTTTATAGTATTCACTTATTTAACTGCTTGTTTCCTGCCAAGTCTAAAAAAAGAAAGGCTTTTCCCTCCCTTCTCCATTCCAAGCTGCAATAAAGGCAAGAGTTCTGTATTTAAAGTCTCCTGATGTAAATCTCTGATTGCTTTAAATAGTCAGAGCTGGTGGATATTGCACGTAAGTATTGGAGCTGCTGGGGGAAGCTGGCAACTGCTGCAAGTGTGTGGGCAGGCTGAGGGGTGTCCCTGGGCATGGGGACCCGGGGGGACCTGTGCAGGCACCACCCCATCCCCTGACCATCCTCCAGAAGATTTTGGGGATTGCTGTGATTCCCTTCAGGTGTGTGCTACCTATCTGCGAAGGGGACATGCTCCCCCAAAGGCTCCTGCTGCGCTGCGAGGTTGGGAATGGGAGAGCCGAAGCCGCCGGAGGCTCCATGTTGTGGGCACTTCTCTAGGGATGCAGGAAGAGGAAAGCTCTCCCTGTGGGGCTCCAGTGGTTGCCAGACTGCCAGCAGCAGAAAAAACAACTCCCTTTTGGCTCCTTATCACGCAAATTGAATATCATCCGCCTTGTATTTTACCCAAGGTAATGGGAGAAGAACAGTCTAAATGTGCTGGAAAGGATGAAACCCTCTTACGTTTTAATTCTATTATTAGAGACTAAGGAAATAAACATATTCTGCATTTGCTGGACTAGTTAGCTTTATCACACTCATTGGTCAACACTTTTTTATTGATGTTGAGGCACGTAGTTTAAAGAAAGTGAGCAGCAGAAAAGTTAGAAATCATCTCAGGGGAGCTGCTTTGGAGAGAATTAAAAGTACTGAGCAAATTTCTGTGGCATTGCCTGTTGGCCAACAGGTTCTGCCATTATTGTCCCTTAGCAAAACCAGTGAAATGCTTTGGGATCCTCAGAGGTGGTGGCATTGAGTCACATGAGAAATCAGTGTGATCAGCCAAAGTAAACTCAAGAGTGACCACTAGAAATTACTCCTCTGGACATATCACTCAGCTCACCTAGAACATAGCTTTTCAGATTACAGCCTAATAGCCAGGGCAGCTAATCTTATCTGTCCAACAATTGCACCGTGCTGTAAACAGTATTTTAGGGCCAAATAGCTTTTGAACTGCTTGTGTAACTAACTAAATTTTGAATAGAGTCCTAGAGAAACTCACTATGAAACATTTCTGCTTTTTTTGCACTCCAGTGTTAATTGGTTTTCACACATACCTTCTGAGGGCACAGGGAAGGGCAGGAAGACTGGCCAAATCACAGACTTCCAGAAAATCAAATTGGTCTTAAAACTTGACTGCTTGCAAAAATTTATCAAAAGAAAAGGCAGCTGTGGCATAGCCTTGCTGTGGCTGCTCCCCAGGCAGTGTGGGCTAAGGCCTGCTTTTGCCTGCCCTCTCTTGCAGTGCTACAGCATGGGGTTTGCTGGACCATGTGTATGTGAGTAAGACAGCCCAACAGGGAGCTGGGCAAATTACTGCCCAAAGAAAACTGTGTTTTCTTGGTAGATACACTAGGTCAAAAGTGAAAGGCACTCACATAAGAAAAGTAAAAAGTAAAGTTGTGAGTCTGTGGGACATTTATATTTAAAATTGGATCTGGTTGGGATCTAGATCTGGTTGAGATTTGTACCTGATTGCTGAATAGACTTCCAGGAACTGGTCAGTCCTTGGTACAAACCTGACCTAGGGACCAGGACTGTGTAACTGCAGGGACTGTGTTTTCTAGATTTTCCTGACTGTCAAAAGTCTCATTTTCTTTCCAAATAAATAAATATACTCAGAAGATGTTACAAAGAGCAGCGAGTGGCAGAACTGTAACTTGTGAGTCTCCAGCTTCTTACTTTTCTTAAGTTATAGTAAAAAGGATGACGAAATGAGGGACAGATACTGCAAGAGGAAATCTAAAATCTGTAGTTAGAGTAGTCCAGCTAAAAATGCTGGAGTCCAAAGGCTCCTTACAACGTGTGGGTTTTTCACATTCAAAATGCAGTAGTACATTTGTGGCCTTGATGGTGTCTGAGATCTGAAAAACCCTCCCTATCCTTTCTATGGATTTTCTTTAGCCTTCTAAATCTCAGTGATATGAATCAATCATAACTGAGCAACTCTGTAAAAATCTCACGTACTTCCCACTATGAGTTTCACCCATCATTCCCTTTTTCAATCAATAGAACAAAAGTCAACTTCAATCTTCATTCATAATTGGTATAAAAAACAACTTTCAGGTTTGAAAAGAAAGTTTTGATCATTTCTCCTTAACCCAATGCCTTCCCCTGCCCCTTCCCAATATATCTGTTTTCTGCCCAGGTTTGGTAATAAGAGGGACCTGGCAAGAGAGAATGAGTTCTCATGGGGGCTCTGACACCACTGGAAGCAGCACCAGCCTTGCCTTTCATTGCAACTGAAAACATCATCAGGACATGTGTGGTCAGAAACCAGAGAGTTACAGAGATGGAAGTGTTGAATGACCAAGCAAAAGCTGGAGCAGTCATCTGAGCTGGCTCTCCAGAGGCACTGTCACCTCTTGGTCAGAGGAGAAGAAGTCTTTTCAGCTCTGTTTCATACCGCTCTGCTCTCTTCTGACTTTCCAGTTGTACAACGCTGCGTTACACCAGACTCCAGGGAATACCTAACCTGAACTTTATATGGACCACCCCTCAGAAAGTTTCATGGACGTCACTAGTGGTAAGATCACTGTTTAAAGGGTGTGTGGGATTTCAGGGGTGTTTGGATTTGGGGGATGGAGTCAGGATTGTCACGGCTTTTTCTGGCACGGCAAGCGTCATGAAGCATGGGCACCAGCTCAGAGTGATCTCAGGGTTGTGCATAACCATTAATGAGTTGCCCAGCCTTTCTGCATAGTGGAAGTTTAGCTTTGCTGTGATTTTTGAGGTGGGGAGGAAAGTTAAAGGATAAAGGAAAATATGGAGATTTGTGTTGGGTTTGGTTTTGAGTGATTGGACCCAATCTCATAGCCCAGGAGCCAGCATCCCTATAGCCCTGCATGCTCACGAGGCGGGGGGCACAGAAAAGGAGGTGGGATGAGTAAGGACAGGATGTCACTGCTGCAGGAATGCCAGGAGCTCTAGGTGAAAATTAGAGTAAAGCTTGGATTTTTATGCTTGTTAAAATTAAGGCTAGCTGACTCCTTTACTTGCTTTTACTAGACCCCCTGGCCGATGTGCAGAACAGCCACACAAATTACCATCGTCACCTACAACCCCTTTCTTTATCCACTGCCTGGTCTTACAGTGAAGTGAGCCTGCTTAGGTTTACAGTGAGACTGTAATTCTGTCCTCTCTATCACAATCACTGTAGGGCACGAGGCTTCTGGAGCTGACAGAGCTGGGCATCACATTTCTTTCCGAGCTGCCATGCCTGGCCTGGCTGTGCTGTGACGAGAATCAGCAACCACAGGAGGAGGGTGGAAAATTACCTGCCAAGTCATTTGGTTTCCATAGGAGTGGTCCCCTCCCAGCCCAGTCCACTGCAGAAGTTTTCTCTAAACACGTATTCCTGCAGCCAATTCCACTTGCTTTCCCTCCTGCAATTTCTCCTGTCCTTGAATTTGATCGAACCAAGCTGTAACTGGTATTCAGGGCTTGGAGGATCTCGTTTCATGAGCTGTGCTCCGAAAAATTAAAAGAGTTGAGCCATTGCTCTCCTCACTGTTCGCCCCCAGCCCCAAACATGCAGCAAGGCCTGGGCTTGACTTGGGGAGCTGCTGAAATTTTATTATCTTAGGCAATTTTTCTCTGCAGATTGATTTCTGTGAAACACCTCAGGGTATTTGCTAACATAAACATTGCTCCAGTGGCACAGGCTGTTTGTTTACATCGATAGGAGGAAAAGAGCCCTTATTACTGAAATTTTGCCTTATTCCCTCAAGCTTCTCCCTGGGAGCCAGCACGTAGGCAATATTGATACCTGTTTTTTTAATTTAGGGCCAATTTTCTATATAGATGGATGTGACGTTGCATAAATAATACACCACTTTGCTGCATGGATTGTTTATTCCAGCCCTCATTGGCATGCACAGCGTACAGGCAAACCGAGAGCTTCTCCGGATGAGTATTGTCAGATAACTTGCCAGGTTGTTCCCTAGAGAAAATCATCAGCACACAGAGCCGGAGTTTGTAAAGTCCTTTTATTTTATCCTTTCAATGCACTCCTCTGTGCTGGTACAGCAAAGTTCAGGCTGAATCAGCACTGCCATTAAAATTCCTTATTTTCAGGAATTTATGAGCTGCCCATGGAAAGGAAGAGACCAGGACACGCTGTGCGAGAGCGGAGCTCCTGGGATGAAGGCTTTCGTACTAGGTTTTTAAAAGCAGACAAAAACCAGAGCGATAAATCATAGAATCACAGAATCATCTGGGCCAGAAGGGACCTCCAAAGGCCATCTAGTCCGACTCCCTCCCCAGTCAGCAGGGACACCCCCAACTAGACCAGGTTGCCCAGGGCCTCGTTGAGCCTTCCCTTGAATGTCTCCAGGGAAGGGGCCT
>JAOQGH010000051.1:37033050-37120936 GCA_025769975.1 Gallinago jamesoni | reverse complement strand
AGCCTTCCTGTAGCCCCCTCAGGTACTGGAAGGCCGCTATTAGGTCTCCCCGGAGCCTCCTCTTCTCCAGGCTGAACTCCAGCTCCCTCATGCCTGCTCATGGCCAGTTTCTCGTCCATCAGCACCCCCAAGTCCCTTTCCTCAGGACTGCTTTCTAACCCCTAGTCACCCAATCTGCACTGATGGCAAGGATTGTTCCAGCCCAGGTGCAGAACCCTGCACTTGCTCCTGTTGAGCTTCATGAGGTTTACTTGAGCCCACCTCTCCAGCCTGTCCAGGTCCCTCTGGATGACATCCCGTCCCTCAGGTGTAAAATACTCTTTGTATGAGGCACACCACCGTGCTGGGTGCCGTCAGGCTGCAGCCCTGGGCGCTGGGGAGATCACCCAGAGCGTCTGGCCATCTCTGCAGGCACCCACCTGCCTGCGCTCCATCACCCCCTCGTCCCCCCCGGGCAGGAGAAGGGACCCTTCACTGCTCAGAGGGCTTCGGGGCTCCGAGAGGACACAAACGCCTGGACAGCTTGTTTGCTGCGGAGCTTATCATGGTACACAATATATTCTGCTTAAATAGATTATGAAAGGCCCAATTCTCCCATTAATTGTGAAATTCTCAAGAACTTCATTATGAGCAGGCCTTAAATGGGCAGTTTAGTGCCTTAATCACTTGATATGCCATATGCCATTCCCCAAATCTAATACTGTGAGCAAAACCCGCTCCTAAGTGCTTTATGATGAACTCAATTTACAACTGGTACCAAATAATATTCAATTTTTTCTTACTGTCTTACTGCTGGGAAGTGTCTGCTGCGTTTTTTTTTGCTATGGAAGTATGTTATTAAATCTGCTGAAATGCTGAGTGAAAGGGGTTGGATTTAGACACGTCGGATACTAAACTCTGACCTGCTGTTAGTCTGAGGGCAGGCTTGGTGTTTTCTGAAAAAACAGGGAATGGCGACCAACCCCTCTGTCTCTGCCCAGCTCGCAGGATACTAGTTTGCATAATGACAGCATATTAAATTTACATTAGGTTTATGGTTTATAGCAGTGTCTCACTGGCTACATAATGCGTGGAAGCAGTCTCGGCATCCAGATGTTGGAATGGCCCATGATTTTGGAAGCTAAATTAAGTATAAAGGATTTTCCTCAGCTGACTGCGTGCTGCTTGGTGTTAGTTGTTTCAGTTTAGCAAGAGCCTACCTCTTCTCCCAGCATCTAGAGATGGCAAGGGAACACACTCATGACTGGATTAATTTTTTTTTTCAACGTTTGTTATTAAATTTTGTAAGATGCAAGCAGGGAAATACAGACCTGAGAAGCTTAGTCAAAGCAAGCCTATTACCCAGAGGAAATTACAGCAGTCTTGCATGTATTAGTGAAAGGGAAAAAAGGAAACCAAAAGATATTTTGTTAAATGAGACTTGTTTGGGTTGTTTGTTGGCATTGTTTTGTTTTTTTTTTTGGTTAGTAAGTGTCAAGCTAAGCTGCAATAACAACATAAGCATGTTAATAAGATAACGAATGCTGATGGATAGCTGATGTAAATTTAGATGAGTGATTTGCCTGGCCTTGTAAGAGCAAGGTGTCCTAGTTAATGGGCAGGAAAGGCTCGGAGAAATGAATATGTAAAGGATATTGAGTGAGGCGTAAGAGCTAAGTTAAATGCAGTAAGTGTTTTAGACCAACTTTCTTCTGCATGGTGGCCATGAACACGCTGCAGTCCTGTGCCACCAGCCTCAGGTGAGGAGGCTGCACATTTGAAGATGACTGAGAGAGTTAAGGTGGTCACTTCTGCATTGTGACTGGAGGCACCTGATCTGATTTTAGTAGCAAAGGTGTGCTAACTCACATGGCTTGTTTTCTGATGCATATGCATGAGGAGGGCTTGGAGGGACTAGTCAATGGGGAGAATGGGAGTATTGGCTGCTTATTTTATTTTATTTTATTTTATTTTATTTTATACCCACAAGTCCTATGTCTAAGGCTCTTAGGTTCCCTCCACAGTCAGCAGAAACAGATAAGCTGCCTCTATGGGCAACTATTCTAGTTGCTCCTGCCTTTCCTCATCCTCCTTGTCTCAGAGCCCCTAACCAGATTAACGAGTGGAAATTAAATCATTCCCCAGGGCTGGTCAGGTTTTCTTACCCACTCCAAATTTCTCTGGCAGGCAACTGAAGCCTTTGCAGGAACAGAGGGAGAGGTGGTTGGAGAGTTACCGTGTCAAATGGGGTACCGTCTGTCACACACAGCTGCAAACAAACGAATGAGTAATTCTCATCTAGGATAGACCAACCTGTCAGATCAACAGCTTTGCTCCTGCCCATGGCAAAATGCTCACCTTCCTTGCTGTGTGCTGAAAAGAGTCATGTTGTCTCTATTTTTACCATTTTAAGCAAGCTTCCCTCTTCAAAAAAATGCCTAAATCCCAGCAGGGCCGATACGGTGATCACATCAGGATAGGGACACAAATCAAACGTTAATGCCAGAAATACAGAAGTCTTTCCCTGGAGAGACTGACTCACACAGCCAGTGTCACAGCTGCTCTTCTGCCAGCAGCACTGCGTGGCCCAAAAGCTCCCACAGGCACAGGGACACCTGATGCAAACAGTGCAGAGCCCTGAGGGGACTTGGTAAGGAGAGCTCATGAGGCTGACAGGGGGAATAAACTTATTTTTGGTGTAAAAGGTGCACTCCCTCAGCTCCATGTCAGTCCCACAGCAGCAAGACAGAGGACTTGGAATGGTGCTGGAAGGGCAACGGGGCTGAGCACACCTCCTGCCTTACCATGGACCATCCTTCTTCAACTACCAGAGGCAGTCACCTGCTTCCTCCAGGCGGACTTTTTACTCAAGGGGGGCTGCTCGCTGTGAAGCTAATTGTCTCCTATTAACAGCCTGGGGCAAACCCCAAGATTTCTGGGCATCCCCCATTGTGACAGCCCCCACTGGCAGTGTCCCATGCCCTGGTCAGGATGGTGCAGAGCCCCAGCCTGGCCTGCAGTGCCGCGTTGGTGCAGGGGGTGGAGGGCTCCGAGGAGCAACAGGAACTTGACTAGAGCTTGAATTCCAAAAGTACTATTTGTTGTTTCAGAGTTATTAAATCTGGGGAAAATTTAATTAATGGTTGGAAATTAAGGGTTGGAAGATGTCCATTTGGTTGAGCACTACAGAAGGGTGGCTTCCAGCTCCAACAGGGTAGGTTTAGACTGAACATTAGGAAGGAATTTTTCACAGAAAGAGTGGTCAGGCACTGGAATAGGCTGCCCAGGGAGGGGGTTGAGTCACCATCCCTGGACGTGTTTAAGGGTCGTTTAGATGTGGTGTTGGGGGATATGGTGTAGGGGAGAACTCTGTAGAGTAGGGTTGATGGTTGGACTCGATGATCCCAAGGGTCTTTTCCAAGCAAAACGATTCTATGATTCTAAGGGTGGCAGCTGAGGGACCAGGGGTCGCTCCTTTCCTCAGTCACTTTGGTTGCAATGTCCTCATCACAAACGTGGGTATTTTTCATGATAAGAGTGTGTGTATGGGCCAGCACGTGCAGAGGGTGCAAATATGGGACCAAGTATGCCAGGACCCAAGCCTTCTGCCAGCTCCTTCTGCCCTGACTCCTTCTCTCAATGGTGGCTGGGAACCCATCAGGGCTGAAGGGTTTGGCCGGAGGAATCACCAGCTCCTTGGTGACCACAGCTGCCTGACAGCCCAAGCCGTGGGGCTTAGCAGAGCAGAGTTGTGGTGGGTCACTTGCCACAGCCCAGGCATAGGGTAAAGTCACCCCTGTCTGTTGTCAGGGACCGGCTGGATGAAGCTGAGCCCCCGGCAAGGGGAACGAGCAGGAGGACGGTGCGATTATGCTCCAAAATGGCTTTGGGCAAGATGCCTCACACGAGGTGGGGGGGAGGCTTGAAAAATTGCTAGAAATGTGCAGCCAACCCTGGCGTGTCTCTTAAATGAGAACCATCTTTTTCGCTGGGGTAATCTATCATACTTGAAATATTCTGAAAGGCTGTATCTTTCCCCCCTAACCACCTTTATCATTTTAATTTAAAAGCTTTTTAAAATTATCACCCAAATAAATGATAAGTAGTAACAGGGTAAACTGCTCTGAGCTCTCCATTAGTGCAAACAATGCAAAGCGACTGTGCTCTATTTACAGAAAATTAATGAACGTAAAAAAGATGAACTGCACGTCATTCTAGTGATCGTAAGTTGTTTTTCATGCAAGGAGGCTTGCAGCTTTATACATTAAATTCTGGGACAAAAGAAACGTCTCCACAGTATTAATAGTTGTAATATATGATTGTATGTGAAGGGAATAGAAATAACATTTATTTTATTTAATGAAGACTAATGAAGTTGTTCTGATCTTTCCATTACAGTTTCAACAAGTTTTTCTAATCAAGAAGATCCTATTTTTTGAAAGCTAATTTTTCATTTTAAACTTCTGAAATGCCAGCAGAACAGTGAAATGCAAAGGCAATGTTGTAGGATGTCAGAACATTTCCGATTCTAATGGGCAATTGATGCATTTCAGGAATTTGTTTGGGTTTTTTTTTTTTAATTAAAAGAAAAAAATAATCAGGCTATTACTGAAAAGTTTTTTTTTCCTGTCATGGTGCTTTATCTATAGACAAAGACAGCAGATACTCTTCAGTGGGCTTACCCATGGCTGGATGGGAAAAGTGAATCTGATCAGGGCAGGATACCGTGCAGTTTAAAATAAAGGACATAGCGTTGAGGGATGGAGAGAGGGAAAGAGGTAACTGCTGAAACCGGCTCCTCTAGGGGACCAGAGTCAGTGAAAAGTGCCCTCAGCTCTCTAAGCCTGGTTACAAATACTGGAAAACAAATAGGACCAGACTTTTTTTTGGGGGGGGAGGGTATTTACGTTCAGCTTGACAAAGGAGCATGGCAATAGGAACCCACCCAACGTCTTTGGGATGATGCAGAGGGAGGGCATGGATGAGGCCAAGCATATCCATGGCTGGTGACGGGCGAGAAGGGCACTGATGGTCCCTGTGGTGTTGTGAGCACCTGGACTAGCTCCTGGGCAGGACAGGGTGCCTAAGGCAGGAGAGGGGAGGCGCCTTCAGTGGGGAATCAATTTAAACCTCTCTCTCATCTACTTCCTGGGCAAATGAGCTAGCAACAGAAACATGGAGGAAGGGAGAAAAAGACAGTTGTGCCCTTCCGTTGCTGACTGCAGCTATGCTCCTGAAAACCCCGTGGGAATGCCCAGGGGGTACTTGTTGCTGATGGGGGGTGTCTGTCTAGATGGAGCTGCCCTGTATCCCTCTGTCAGCTGCTGGGTTTCAGATCATGTGTTGCACCGTTGCTTCTAGAAGGAAAAAAAAAATAATCAGAGTGGTTGCACAGAATTTTGTTGTCTTAATTTCTGTCATATATATTGTATGCTGTGTTGGTGCTGCTACATAAATCTGCTGTCTAACAACTTCTCAGAGCATTAATAGGGTTGTTGAGCCTTCACCATTTTTCACACCTGACAGTTTCTTAGAATGCATCAATTATTTTCCTACCTGTGTTCACAGTTTTGTTGTCATTTGGAAAAAGGAAAAAAAAAAAAAAGAACAGAAAGGATTGATTTTATTTTTTTATTTAAACAGAAGAGCTGCAATCTTTCATAGCCTTTATATAAGCACAAATGTGATAACTACCATCATAGCTGATGGTGAAATCTGAACTGGTGAACTGCCATTTTTCAGGCCAGCAGGTGTGAAGCTGAAGAAGGAGGACAAGAAAGTCATACTGAAAATAAGATGAAAAAAGTCACTACCTGTTAGTGCCATTTCTAGCTGCACTGATGCACCAAAGCACACGTAAACACCCACAGATACACACAGAGAATGATTCTGTCCTGTAACATTTCATTGCTGCACATTGGGTAAAATTTCCCGGTATCATCTCTCTTGGGCTGAGAAACAACTGGCTTCTCCCATTCCTCCTTTCCTTCCATAACAATTTGGTTTTGTTTTGCCACCTGCCTTGTGCCCCAGACCCACCCCTGCTTCAGTTTCTCTTCATTCCCTTGCTCTCCCCATTGGACACCGTCTCTCCTCCACCTTAACACTGGAATGATGACCTGGTGGTGGCAGGTTGGTGAGACCTTCATGGCACCTTCTGGTGTCTCTCATGCTTCTGGAACAGCACAAAGCCATACAATGGCAGGCAGGTTCTTGTTATGAGCCCTGGTGTCATTTGTGTTTTTTTTTTTTTGGTTGTTTTTTTTTTAAGAGACAAAAAGGCTTTTATCCCCATGTACATTCCCTCAGGAGTGTCACCCACATATTTACTTGACTTCTTTTTTGCCGTTACGCTCATAAAATAGAAAGCTGACAGTTTTAATAAGTACAGGCTTTTCTGGCTAATTGAGATTAACATAGACAGTTAAAGTATTAACACAGGAGGTGAACTTTGGTGCCTTTCAGGAATTGCTCATCTGTTTGCTGGGTCAGGTTCTGATTAGTTATTTTAACACTTAAATATTTGCAGTGTAATGTCATGGGATAGACCTACTTATGCAGTCCTGCCCTTCACAGTGTGCACAGGGAGAAAACCCCTCCCCAGTGTGTATACACACACGTGTGCACACACACACGCACTTTACATGCTTTGTCATACTCTTTGGTGTTAGCCAAAAACCTTGGGCATCACACATCATGGAATCATAGAATCATATGGGGTTGGAAGGGACCTCTGGAGATCATCTCTTGTCCTGTCACTGGGCACCATTGAGAAAAGACCAGCCCTATCCTCCTTACAAGTATTGTAAGCATTGATCAGATCCCCTCTAAGTCTTGTCCTCTCAAGGCTAAAAAGACCCAAGTCCCTCAGCCTTTCCTCATAGGAGAGATGCTCCAGGCCCTTAATCATCTTTGTGGCCCTTCGTTGTACCCTCTCCAGTAGTTCCCTGTCCTTCTTGAACTGGGGAGCCCAGAACTGGACACAGTACTCCAGCTGGGGCCTAACCAGGGCAGAGCAGAGGGGCAGGATGTCCTCCCTCCACCTGCTTTCCTCGACCACACTTCCTTGTGTCAGCAACCACCCCATTTGGTGCCTGTGTGGGTGACTCAAGGTGCTGCTGCCCTCGCCGCCCTCCGGGTGAAATGGAGCAATAGAATGACTCCAGGAGAACGAGACATCACATTAAATATGTAGTGGTTGCAACCACCAGTAACCACTGGGTTGGTGACCTTGAGCAAGTCACCTTCACCCATGCCTCTGCCATCTCCAGAAACACACCATGATTTCTGGAAGACGTGCCCCGCTGGCTGTGAAGTCGTTAAGGAGCAAAGGGGAATTTTCTTAGGGGATTTTTTTGGTATGTTTTTGCTTTTCACATGTGGTGGTGGCCTGACAGTAACCACTGGCTCTGGTGTGTGGCAGGACCTGGGGGAGCAGGGCAGAGAGGGGCAGTGAGGTGACCTCTCAGCTGTATCCCGAACCCCCCTCCCTGCCAAGTGCCTCTTTCTCCTTGCTGGATGCTTCCAGCAGAGACCCAGCCCCGTGGGAGCACTGAGCTTTGTCTGCAAAAATGACAGCCCAAGGTGGCTGGATGCTGCTCACCCGGCTGGGGGAGGTAAATCTAGAAGGGGATATAACCCTCCGAACCCTATGGCCCCACGGTATTTCCCCAAAGCGGTGGAAATTCTGGGAGGCTGGTCTACAGCCACCCTCCCCCTTCTCTTCCTCCTTTGCCCCCTCTCCGTTTCGGGGGTGTAGAGGTCTCTGCTGGCTCTTGCCGTTACAATTTATAAATAAAATGGATCCACGGTGCAGTGGAAGCAATTCAAGGCATGGCAGAAGCCGTCGGGAGCAGGATTTGGCACCGGGGGGAGCGGGGACCCATCTGTGGCTCCAAGGGGGGAGCCCGGCCGGGGCTGTGGGCGCAGAGCAGGGAGGAACGGGAGAGGGGGAAAAAATAAAGAACGCCCAGGGAAATTATTTACGTGACTTGGATTTCTGCCCAAATCTTCCCCTAAAAAGGGCACAGCTGCCACTCCATTTGTCAACATCAGCAAGTAATTATGTTAAGAAAAACATCATTGTACTTTTGACTTTGATGCCTGTCGTATCGTTCAGAGACCGATAGATGGACCACTTGGATTACGGGAGGTAATGGCAGGGTGTGAATGCGCAAAGCTGGAAGGCTCCTCTGGCTTCAGCTAAGCTTGTTATTTTTTTTTCCCTAATAATAGAGTGAGAATTGAGAAAGAGAGAGAAAATTAGCAGGAGAAAAAGCAGCCTCTCTTTGTTGAATAGACAGTTTAATTTATTCCTGAGCACAATGTACCTGAAGAATGATAAGAAACAACTTTGATATCATGCTAAATAAATAAAAAAGAGGTTACATAACCTAATTTTCTCTGGGTCTTACAGCAGTTTCTATTTTATCAGCTTTCATTTAACCAGAGCAAAATTAATAAGACGAGAAAAGTAGGGCTACCTGGAATACTATGAGATTTCTTAAAAAGAAAAAGAAAGTGTGAGCTAATTACTTTGTGTGCAGGTCGCTGTGTGGCAATTCAGGAGGGCTGACCTCTAGGTGAAGCTGATGCTGGGCGAGTGGCACAGATGGCTGGGTCCCCAGGTGACTCCATGTGTGGGTCCTTGACCCAGGGGTGGGGCTGGTCGAGGTGTTTGGGCTTGGGATGTGGCCACCCCCATTGTGGAGGTGGGGGGACCAGAGGAGGAGGAGTATCCACCTGAACCTCAGCTGTGTTGAGTGCACGCTCAATGCTTCCAACCATTGCAACTGCCCCCAAGATTTCAGAGGCAGTTGATTAAAACAGATTAAAATTATTTACTCCATGTGAGAGCTCAAGCAGCCCTTTAGATAATAATTTCCTCCCATTCTCCTCTCTCATTCCTCAGGAACAAGAACTAGAAAAGAAAGCAAAAGATGAAATAAACTCTTTTTTTCATATATATTTCCAAATTTTGGTTCTGCTTGATTTAGAGATGAACCAATACTACAACTGCAACAAGAGGGGATAGTGACAGCCATGAGTGTCCCTTCCCCATAGTGTCTGAGGGTCATGTGCAGAAACACGGAGCCCATTGGTCTGCCACCAGCTGAAGGCATGGCTTTAGCCTTTTTGGCTTTGAGTATGTTTTAAAATCAATCCATAAGGAATAGTGGATACGAGGGCTTAGATGTAAAATTCTCCATTAAAATGCAGCGGTAGGTAATTTTATTATTTTTTGTCTCCAGTTGCGTTGCAAAGGGTGGGAGCGGGGGGGTGCCTAGAGAAAAGAAAAAGCACCCCCACCTGTGAAGAGGCTCCTTTGTGGCAGTTTTAGTTTTGGGGAGTGAGGCTAACATTAGCCCAAAGGAAGGTGTTGGTGTGGCTGATTCGCTGGTGAGGCGAGGGGGAATCGCCTGCCTTCCTGCAGAATCCCAGCCCGCAGAGCTGCTGCGGGTTGTGCTGCAGCAACGTCTTCTGGACCTGATGTTTCTGAGGCTTGAACTGCCACTGCAAAGGGGGGAAGGTCCCCCCCTTCAGGTGCCAGCCACACAGCCTGTGCTTTGCCACCCTTGGGCTGGCCTGAAAGGCTTGTGGTAAGGAGCAGGGCTGATGCCAGGAGTGCCTGGGAGCTGGTTCACCCCCTCCCGATGGCGATGCCCCTCTGCCTCTGCTGGTCCCGGGGCATGAATAACTCTTGGAATGGTCTGACACGAACTAAACTCTTACCTTACAAGCGTTGTAACTGTGCTGCTGGAAGTGAACTTGTACATGCAAATTGCACATCAGTAAACAGTGACAAATGTGGCCCAACTCCTCGGGCATTAGGCATTTACATCGGTATCTTTTGTGTGGTGGAAACACACAGAATGGCACTGGGAAAATAAATTGGCCAGTATTAAGGTTTATTTCGCTATGACTTATCTTTTTTTTTTCTTCTTTTTTTTTTTCTTCCCCAAAAGGAAGAAACTCCCTGGTTGTGCAGCACACTGAGAGCCGCGAGCCGCGAAGCAGCAACGGGGGCTTTTTGTGGCTGATTCCTGCAGCCCTTCCTGCTTCCCACCCCTCAAATAAGGACGGAGCTTGGGTCTGCCTGGCTCATTCCGTGGGTCAGTTCCCTCCCCGGCCCGCGGTGCCGGTCTGACGCTTGTCCCACGGGGCCGGGTGACATACGGCAGGGTCACAGGCAGAGGGTTTGTTTGCCGCGCGCTCCTGCAAGGGCACCTCCAGCCCGGAACACACCGGGGAGGGCGACTGAAAGAGGCCGGGGGCAGCCTCCCGTCAGAGCTGCGTCACGGTCCACCCTGCCACGGGCTCACCTTCACTGGCCCAACGGGCTTCCCACCGTAAAGGAGATAACGCGGGCAGACAGCAGGCTGCAGGTATGCTTTGTGCTAGACGGTGGTGAAGAAATACATTGCAGATGGTATTTACTTTTAAAGACAAGTCAATTTTTATTTGCGTGTCTGCTTGGAGAAAACCTAATTAAAAGCTAAGCAGAGTGTTTTCCTCTTCACTTAAAATATTACAATTAGAGGCAACATCTGCGTTGCACGATTTATTATTTGTGTATGCAATGCTGTAAAATACACTTTCCCAACGTTGTAAACTGGTGTACAAAAACCTGCAACAAACTAATTAAACAACATTAAAATGCTAATCTAAATTGGAGCAAGAGAACTCAATATAATTTCTTGTCTTCAAAGTGTTTTTCTTATTCCATTACAGAACCCCAGGGAAACTGCGCTCTGGGGTGAGCTGGGGGGCCCTTTCCCTGTATATGAGGTCTGTTAAATATTGAGTGAAACTCCGTATTGGGATGTTAGAATTGGAGAAACGTCCCGTGGACTGTCCTTGAATCAACGAAATACAAGTCAAACAAGAGTTCGGGGGTCACAGTCCCTGCCCCACACAGGAACAGCTTAATCTCTGCACCCTCAGGTACAGGACAAGGCCAGCTTTTCACGCCCAGAAGTTACCGAACGGAGCACACCATGGGAGTCCTCTCTGCAAGGACAGAAAAAATTGCTCGCTGCCACGCGAGTGTCCAGCTGTACTCAGCTTCCTTTTGCGCCGGTGGGGCATTCAGAACCTCTCTCCCTCTCCCCTCATCTGCCACCTCAGCCAATTCCTTCAGTAGTCCCCTCCCCTTCCATCCCTCCTGCTGTTAAACCTTGGTGGGAGCTGTGCCCTACAGTGCTTGCAGAAGACCTTTAGTCCTGTGCCTCCAGGTGGGCGGGCAGGAAGGTGGAGGGACAGGGGAGCCAGCTCATCCTCTGGAGCGTGGCAGGAGTTGGACCCATCCGCGGAGTGACTCAGGCCCTCGGGAGACTGATTAAGGAGAGGAATACCTCTGTGGGGGTTATAAATAGCCTAAGGAATGCATAGCCCATTTCAAGGCAAAGTCAAGGGATGACCTTGATTGTCGTCACGGCAGCTTAAATCTGCCTGTGTGCCTTTGCCCAGGGGTGGATCAGACAGGAACGCGTGCAGGAGCAGGGAGAGCTGTGAGGAGAAACTCCTTCTCTGGGGACTCTCCTCCGCCGCTGTGTTACCTGTGGACTGCGGCTCCAGCCCGGCATCAATAACTCCGGGGGGAGACACAGACAGACGTGGGGGGTGTTAGCAGCCACGCCGGGAAGCACCTTGCAGGCAGCACCCTTCATGCCACGTACGTTTCATCTGAGGTGATAGATCTAGCTGGGGTACGAGGGAGTAGCCTTTCCCACCACGGCAGCCGAGTTTCTCAGGGACTGTGAACTGGTGCCTACAAGCACAGCCCCGCCATTAGCCAGCAGAAGTGGGGACATATCAATAGCAGGTCTTTTTTGGAAAGACTCATTAACCTCCCCCGCCACTGTTAGTCCGGAGATATTCAACAGGGGTTTGTCTCGCCTCTGTGCTTTTAACCTCAGCTGTGAGCTGCTGCTTCAGCTCTGAGAGTTGATTGCGTTCCCAATTCTACTTAAGCTGGCAGAGTATCTTCGTACAGCCCATTACAGCTGCCAGTCATCTAAATTGCATAATTTGCATTGATTTGATTAATACAAAGAGTTTTTATCCCTTTGGAACAGAAACTGATTTTCTGTTGCCGTTGCACACACGCCGCCTGGAGACAAAGGTACATGGGGCTTTGCCCTCCCAACATCTCTGTTCCCACCACTCGGCTGGTGCACAGCAGCTCACGGAGGTACCTCACCAGACAGTCAGTGAGGCACATCTCAGGGTGTTCCTGCTCGTTTCCCACCCACCAGCAATCATTTTCATAATGCTGCATTTTCTCTGCGCACTTGCCACTTGTCTTGTATCCATGAGATGAACTACAACTACCTGGTGCTATGACACAGCCACAAGAGAACATTAAACTGAAGCTCATCACCTCATCACCTCATAGGTTACGAAGTATTTATAGAACAAATCAAACTCTTTTCCTCCAAAATGAAGCCATTTGTCTCCAAAAAGGGAACTCCCTATGATGAAGAAATCCAAACCTCATTGGGGTCACAGGTTCGCTTCAGCACTGCTTTCCTCCAGTAGCTATAGAGAAATGTAATGATAAAAAAGTAGAAAATTGTATTTTATTGTGTCAATGAAAGGTGGGATGAAGTGAGAAAGCGAAAGCTCACATAGAAAAAAAAGGAAGAAATAGTTTGTATTACAGATGGGAGATGGAATCGAAAACTCTGGAAAGCCAGATCAAGTGCCGTACAGATAGATTCCCTCAGTGATTAATTAGTTTGTCAGAAAAAAAAATATCAAATAAACAGTGTTTTTCTCTGTTTCTTTTGCTGGATCCCATGTTATGCTCTTCGCAATCCCAAGGGGAGCCCTCCGCTGCCGTCTGTCGCGATCCACTTTGTTCTGGTGCTCTCTGCTCAGTCCCAGGCTGCCCCCGCCTCAGAGAGCAGGAGAAGATGACAGAGAAACCTCGACGCCTGTGGGAAACAGCTATCGTTGGGGGGGATTTATCACTTTACCTTTTATTACACTCTGTTTTGAGGCAACAAGCCTTCGGCGCTTCAGTTCTTTGCACTGCAATCTGCATTGCTTGGTGACTCTGGGACAAAATGAGCTGCTCATTCTCTCTCATGAAAAATACCCCATGTCTGGAAGTGGAGCTGAGGACAGAACGGGAGGGAGAAGGCGTCATGATGAGCACGAATTGCCTCTCTCTGATCTGCTTTGGTTTCATCCTAGCCTGTGGAGTGGGAAAAATTCTGACTGCCTGCAGCAATGACAGTTAGATAATTTTTAATTACCATATATGTGTGTCTTATAGCCAGCATAAGAGAAAAATCACTTAAAATACTTGTTTTGTGAAGCTATGGGAACCTTGCACCGTAAACAGATGTGCATGCATTGGTATCAGGTGGCATATGAGATATGTTCTTACAGGAAAAAAAAAGTCATATTTCACCACTGTAGTCGTAAGAGAGTGCTTTTCTCTTGCAGTAGACCCCCCCTGGACTCTGCCACCTTGCCCCAGCTGGCAGGCCTGGCACACGCCGCTGTGCCCTGCAAACCTGCAGCTCTGTGCCCCATGTGGTGTCCCAGGCTGCTCACCGCTCGGCTGTGGGGAGAAAGATTGGTGAAGGTAGAAATGGAACTTACCTCACACTCAAGGAATGATCAGTTTTCTCAATTAAGCTTGTTGAGTGAATCTGGGAGTAAAATCTGCTCCCCTGCCAGTCTGGTCCCACCAGCCCTTCCTGGGCAGCCTGGTGAGTTTATGGATGGGCACAAAGCCCTGTTGTCCCACCACAGCGGGGCTGGGCATGAGGAGTCCCTGAGTATTTCCTCAAGCTGCTGCCAGAGGTACCTTGCTCTGTTCTGCCGCGAGCTCGGGCTCGCTCTCCCAGCTGGGTTTAACACAGCCCATGCTGACCTTCTGGGGCACATCAGGGTACCGTGTCCCACTGACTACGCTGCAGAACTCAGCACATTGTTCTCCTGCTGAGGACTCAGCTCCTCACTCTGTCCTTTCTGTTTCTTCCTCCTTTTTCTCCTGGTCCTAAGGCTTCCTGGGGCTGTGGAGAGCGGGGTGTGGGTGCGATGTCCTCGTCCCTGTGTGAGCAGGATGAGCCCAGTGCCACGAACTTCTGAATGCTGGAGCAGAAATCACTAGATTTGAAATTTATTTCAGGCTGCTGGAAGAGGACTAGCTGTGCCCATGATGTTTAAGAAAACATCTGTTTGTCCTGGGTCAGCAGGTACCAAAGGCAAACTCCCGCTCCTGCCCGTCCACTGGCCTGACTGCTATCGGTTTTCTTGGAGGCTGAAGAAACCAGAGTCCTCCCAGAAGCAGAAGGAAGCCTCATTTTTATTATTTTCATCCTGTGTCCTTCACGGCCAGACTTTCTGGCTGCTGCCTTTGCCCAGGAAATCGGGAGTCTTTTCCTCTTACACGCGGGTGAGAAGGAGAAAATGTGCGTGACTGTGACCTGTGTTTATCAACCTATAGAAAACAAGTTGGTTGCTGCCAAAACAGTCTGTGACACCCGCCCTGGCTCTTAGATGTAGGAATAAGATAGCCACCAGGATCAAGAAATTAAATCTAACAGAAATAAGGCTCTGACACTTGTCTGGCTTTCGGTGGGTAAGCCGGCAGTGGGCTGCCCTGCCTGACTCCATCTTCCCCTCGCTCCATTGACTGAACTGGACCTTGCCAGGGAAGGGACCATGTGGGAACTGTTTGTGCCTCCATCGAACTGGGGATAGGCTTGTGGGGAAAAAGGGAAAAAAAAAAAAGGGGCAGCAAATGTATCACTTGTGCCCACACAGGGCAGAAGTGACGAGTGCCACTGAGCCCGGGGTGCTGTCCTGCCTTGGAGCAGCCAGGGACCCAACCTGCCAATTCTCAGCTTCAATGCAGGTTAAGCCCAAGGGTCACAGGAGACAGGAGGAAAGCAGAAAGGAAAGGTTTTGGGGTAGAGCCATTAACGAATTCCTGTAAAATATTTTTTCCACTCTTGTTGTTATTAAAGTATTTTCTTTTTTTTTTTTAAACACTCAAAAGATTTCTCTTTTCCAGGCTCAGACTTGACTTAAAGCGCTGCTAGGCTTCTCAGATCTATTTTGGCTTAGCCTGTTCAGACAAGCCTGCAGGCAGATCCCATTAGCACCTACTCTTTCCCCCACCTTGGTGAAGTCCCTTTGCGTGACCTGGAGGGCGATGAGCAGCTGGAAGTGTAAACTCAGAGACAAGCAGCGCCTGCAGCCGGGAGCGACCAACGTGCAGCCACCAACTAAGTCACCAACGGAGGCTGCGTAGGTAAAGAAAAAATATCCCAAACAGCCAGACAACGTGATGTAACACGTACCCCTTCGTCTCTTTTTCTAGAATATTTGCAACTTCTGTTTCCCTTACTTTTAGCAAATGGACCGATGCATTACACGTCTGATAATTCTTAGGAAAGTTCCCGGTCTAAATTTTTTTATTCTGTGAAAGTTTTTAATAATTCAAATCCAACCTAGAAAATCACCACAAGGGACACTTTGTCTTCTCAGCTGTGCAGCGGAGAGCCTAGACCCTGCCTCTCAGATGCTGGAGTACTCAAGACTTCCCTTACAAATTATTAGGCCCAATTTAGCCGTTATTAATTCTGCTCTTTACTAATTTTAATTCATAGACCAAAGAGACTGGGGCTGGTTGATATGATCCTCACCACAGCTGATCCACCAGCCCAAGCTTTGCTGACCATCATGCCTGCCAATTTTGACCAAGCTCTTCCATATACAGAGAATTATCTGCTCCATCCAGTCAGCTCTGGCAGCAGTAATTCAATGGGAAGTTACTGGATTTCAGTGCTACAGACCACCATGGTGCTCCATGCCTTGGTATTCAGGTGGGCTGGCAGAGCAGGGGAGGTTATGAACTTACCAATGAATAGGGAATTGTACATACTAGGAGGTATTAAATAGAACCTAACAGATTAATCTTTCTTCTCTGTTAAAATAAGTACCTGAAAAAACACAGAACTTATTGAAAATAATATACATAGATACATGTATACATACATGTACATAAGTCCTATAGGTATGCCTGTGTGTTTCAAAGCAGGGATATTGGAAATGCACGTTTGCATCCCGGGGTTACAGTATTTCATGATTACTCAGTTTAAATCCTCCCACTGCATAACTGCCACGATGAAAATTAGGTTTTGGTTCCTTTCCTCCTGTACAGTGTTAATTTTTTAATGTCAAACGTAATGCTTTTGACACTCATAAAAAGTTTTAATTTGTAAATTAGTTTATTTATAGGCTTTTCTATAGAGTTCAGCACCATCAAGTCTGAATGCCCTTCCAAAGTTGCTAGGTGACACTGTCATACCTCACTCTGGCGAACAAATGAGAGCTCGTAATGTTGATGCACTGACTTCAACCAAACGTTTGCAAATCATCGTAGGTTTATTATGAGCTGCAAGCAAGCTTAAATTATACTTTTCACCAGCTATGATTTAATTCATAACTAAACTAGTCCATAAAGTCAATGCAAATCTTCCCATGTTGTTTTCATGGAAATCAGAGCAAATTCATATATTTGCATGAGGAACAATGTTCACAGACTGATCCAGAAATAAACATTTTCACAACTTCTAACCTGAAATGCATTTATTGAAGATGTAGCTAATTCCCTGTTTCTCTGCCTGCGCTGAAATGGAGCACAGAAAAGTGCATCACCTTTGTAACACCCCTTCCCATTCAGGAAGACTAGTTTAAAAACCACCTGTACAGTGGAGCCAAGATCCTGCACACAAATCAGAAACATATGTGGGTACATACCTGCTTGTAAACCCTGGACAGAGGATTCAATTATGACAATATGGATCCTTAATCAGAGCAAGCATATTTTTTTCCAGCTCCTTCCCAGCAGCTGGAACCATAATAGCAAATATTAGAGCTTTATAGCAGGGAAAAGGATGAAAAGAGCAAACACCCTTTTATTTTTTCCTTCTTTTTTTTTTTTTTTTTTTAATTTCAAAACAAACATTTCCTGATTTCTTTGCTCCCTGTTTTGAAATAGTACCAAAGCCACATTGACTCAGAGTGTTCACAAGGTGTTTCCACTTCCATGGAACTGGTGAGAAGCTGTTTCTAACAATTTCTCTGCGGGCAGGAACCTGTGGAGCTGGGAAATGTCTCTCAGTGGGGGTTGTCTGCAGCAAAATTGTGAGTTTGAAAAGGGGCTGTCAATGGGCTTTCAAGGCTTTGGCCTGGCTCTCTCTAGCAATATTTTTGTGATCCAAATTGGCATTGATTCGAGATGTGTTCCTGTGCAGGGTAAACAATAGCTTAAAGCAGCTGCTAATTAGCTCGGCTCTGTTCTGTTCTTGCTTTTCATGTCTAGATACCTCCTTCAGAAATAAGAAGCAGAAGGAAAACATCCAAGCAGAAGAATCAGAAGGTGAAGAAATGGATGGGGATTGCAAGTGAAAAATTAATGAGGAGGGACCTCATTTCTCAAAGCTTACATAAAGCCAGGCTGCATCTCTGCATGGAATGGTGACCCAGAAAGAGAAATCTGTAAAAATTTAGAGCAAGCTGCAAAACTCGGTAGCCTTTTGCCCTCTGAGACACACCTACATTCACAAACAAGGCTCCTTGGCCACTGTGAGCTCATCTTTGAAATTATCAACTCATTCGTGCTCTCCTCCAGCAGGTCCCGGCTCGGGGAGCAGTAGGGAGGTCCCAGAGCTCCGGGAGAAGGTCACCTCTGATGGCAAGTCCAGAGAAACCATGATGTGGGATCAGCATGGCTCATCTCACATTTATTTGGGGATATCAAACCTCCTTATGCAGCCATTTTTTATCCATCCATCCATCCATCCATCCATCCATCCATCCATCCATCCATCCATCCAAATGTTACAGATATATATATATATATATATATCTGACAAGAGTTCCTTTTCTGGAAATCTTGGGATTGTTCCTGGTGTAGGTGAGCAGGTAAAAATTTGTGTTTGCAGGTGCAGCAGAAGTCTGAAGAAAGTCATTCTTCCTGAAAAAAAATAATATTTTTTTATACATATATATAAACGGCACCTGGATAGTACTTAATGGATGGGTAATATTTCTCATTATTTTACAATTCAAACCTTCAAATAATGGGCATCTCCTTGCATAGCTGATCCCAGAAGAAAAAGAATTTTAGTATCTTGTGTGTCAGGGCTAAGATTCTCACCCCAAATGCTCGCTACTTAATACCTGAAAACAGACCTCTTCACAGTTTGCTGGGGGAGAGAGGAGCATCCGCAGGAGTGCCAAACCAGCAGGACAGTTTGAATTACACCCCTTGCTCAGTTCCCTGTTGCCCAGAGAGGAAACTCGGGAGAATGATTTAAAATGAAAACTTTTGTCTTCTATATTAAGAACATCGCAGATAATACTGAACAGCTCACTCTGCTGTTAATGGGTCTCCAGGTATTAACAGAGTACTTCTCTCTCCTCCTAATTTCTCCTGCCAATCTTTGCCTTACAGTTTGAATAAAGGGCTCAAGGCATCATCTGCTATAGAATCACATGCATAAGTAGCATCATTCGTTAGCAGTCAGTCTAATTTGATTGTTTCCAAACCAGAAAGGACAGTCGTCAGCCGCCTCCCAGAATGGATTCAAAGACTGTAATCAAGAAGTCTTCTCCAAGAAGTTGTTCAAAGCTGGAGCTTATCACTCTTCAAAAGACTGTGAAGACAATAACCTACTCAATTTACTCTAATGAACAGGTGCAATCCCAGTATTTAGTGTCTCGTTAATATTGACTGGCAAGACTTAAAGGAATTTGAATGCTATGGATGTCAGCTGCTACACTGGCAGGACACGAAGCACTAATGATAAATATTTGTACTTGCACAAGAGGCTAATTCCAGTTTATTTTCCAAGGCGTTAACTATTGAAATAAATGAAGTTTAAAACTTGCATGTGGTGAATCTGTTCAGATTTCCCTTTGAAACAATCACTGTTAGTTCTCATAAGGTTGTAAGGAACCACTGCACAAGAGCAGGGCTTTCTCCTGATGAATCTGATCCCAGTTTTCTCTACATTTGGCACCAGCATTTCCTGCCCTCTTCTGACTCCCTCACTTCTGCCAGCATCCCGGCCGTTGATGACTCAAAGCATGCTTATTCTCACATAACTTGTGCCAGGTGTGGCAAAGGATTATTATTTTCACTTACATATTGGGAGGACAACCTCAGAAGGACTGCTCCTCACCTCCTGGAAGGTATTTAGCTCTGTCAGCATCACATGGCCGCACCCGCGACTGATGAACCCCGAAGCAGCAGGTTTACTTTTGGATGCGAGGGTTGTCCAGGGCTTGGGCGATGTCAGCGGTCAAGACAGCCTCACCCTGCTTCTTTTAGGGTATTTATCTGTTTTGTTTTTGTTTAAGAATCCTGTTGCAGACGGAGGGACTATTAAACCATCTGTTGCACAGTTAGGTCTAGAAAAATACACACATCCCAAAGTCTGCTTTCTTTCTGTCGTAGCAGCACATTATCCGTTTTGCTGATGGCACCTGCATCTTTCTGACCCTGGGACCTCTGCGCTGAGGGAAGAGCATCCCCAGGGGCTGGCTCAGGAAAGCCTGGGTAGCCAGCAAGTGGCTTCTTAACCTCAAGATACTAATTTAGAAATGCCCTTGAGTCAGCCTCAAGTCAGGTAACAAAACAAGAAGCCCAGAGAGGGATGGATGTTCAGTAAATAACAGGACCTGTAAGATGTTACTGTTGGTGACAGGCAGACAGATTCAGTACATAGAGCTGAAGTCTTACTGAAAGTTGTTAAAAACCACTTAGGTACAGTTTCTTTTTCAGAAATACAATCAAATTCTTCACTTTCCTCTTCCCAAATATCTGATTATTTAGCAGAGCTGAACTATTAGTGGCTAAAAAAAGAAAGACGTATACACAAGCTAATAACAGTATTTTTACAATGAATTCTCTGTTTTGCCTTTTGTGAGATGAAACAATCTTTTTGATGCTGACAGACAACTGATTAGAGACAAACACTATTAAGCAGACCAAATATTCCTTGAATGTGAGCATTTAGGGGATTCTGAAAATTTTCATATCCCTTGTCAATCTTTGAAAGGATTTTAATTTATCACTGAACAGCATATCTAAATAAATTGCAAAACATAGGTTTGCCCATAAACCATTGACTTTGGCTACCTGCCTTTTCTCAAACACAACTAATTTGCACTTTAAGTGATTTCCTGCTTTTTTTTTTTTTTCTTTAGGTGATTGTATCTTTCCAGTATGAGCATAAAGCATTATTATAAGTAACAAATAGAGCACATCTAAGGACATACTTTCAACGAAAGAGTTTTGAAACTTTTGATTGTAACCATTATCATGAAGGTTAATGATGACAGGAATAATAGCAAGCAATAGGTGCTGAAACTCTAACAATGGCAGAGCAACAAAGTGGATATGAAGCTTTAATGTACTGACATTTATATGTATCTATTATCCTGATATTTGACTGAACCTGCAAATTCCATTTTGCTTCAAGATTTCTGCATTTATATACCAAAAGCATTGTATGGAAACCTGATGTTTTGAAAATTGACAGATCTCATATTAATTCTGCATCATGATAAAAATTTTGCCATTATCCACATAAGAGCTATGAAATATATGTTTCTATTTCAGTTGATTTAGGAAAACGTATCAATTTCTATATACCGGGGCTGATACAGAAGTCCAGAAAATCTAGACTACAGTGAAACTGCTAAAGCCAATTTAATTAGGAAAAAAGTGAAAATATCAAAGATTTTCCCATTTCTTAGTATATGCAGGACCCATCCCTGTGCCACTGAATGCAGTAGAGGCTTTACCATTGACCCCAGGAGGGGGTTGGGGGGGCTACCTCCAGCACAGCACCCAGCCCTCCTTTCACAAGAGAATTCCACTCTCCCAACCTGCCCCTCAGGTCCAGTATGTGCTAATGAAATTGCTCTAGTACATTAGCGATTACTGAGCCAAATATAAAAACGTAGCTCCCCTCAGCAGAAACAAAAAATGATGAAGCCCTCCAACAGAAAATTGTACTTTCAAATGCTGTGATTAAAAATTCAGTTTCGGAAACACACAAAAAATATAAACCAGAGAGAGCTCTTAAAGACAGGCTACAGCTGCTTTCCCTGTACAGCTTGTCTTTTAGTTTTTCTGGTTGCTAAGATACTAGCAGTATTACCTTTTACTATGTCCTTGGGATCTGAAGATTTATATTTTCTTTCCCCCTGGAAAAGTCTCCTCCATGTATTGCATCCATACATTTACCTGCACCTTTCCTTTCAGAAAGAGGAGGTGGAGAGTGTAGGTGAGATTCTCCACACATATAAAGCCACAGACCTCCCGTTACCCCAGTGGAGCACTCCCACCTTACAACCACTGACAATCTGGCCTGGTAAACGCAACTGCTTTATTTAGAAATTAACAGTTTTGAGGTTGTGTCATACCAGGTAATGTAGACTCTTCTATAAATGCAAATAACTTGACTGTCCTAAAAGCTGCCACGATTATTTTATTTTATATGAGGGTCCTGATTTTCAAAGTTAACTTTCAAATTCTATGCTCAAATACCTCATTGCCTCAATGAAAATAATTTTCATGTCAAAATGGTTTTGTATTTTACTGCCTTGAACCATCATGAAGCCTCCAGGCTGGGGAAGTTATCTTCAGGATTTTATAAATGATGATGTCCATTTCCAGGAGAACTGAAGATGGAGTGATTTGAAAGAAACTCATTCTGTAAAATTCATCATTCTCACTAAGCGTGATTAAACACTATATAATTTAACATTATTTGCTGATAGAAAATCAAAGCATTTGCCCCCAGCATGCTGACATTTACAGCAGTGGAGAACATTTGCGCATTTTATGCTTATAATAACAGATGAGGTATGAAATGGATTCTGATAATGCTTTGAACACCATGGAAGTCCTGTCATTTATCACAGCACATGAGCTTGCTCTGGATCCTTACCATTATTGCAATATATTTCTATATGGTAGAAGTAAAGAAAAGCTTTATTTCAATCACGGATAGTGAATCTTCAAAAGTCTGGTAAGCAGGTTCTCTTCAAGCAAGCCCCACTGTAGTGCTGATCTCATTTCTCACAGTTGGTTTTTTGGTTTATTTGTCGTTAATAAAGACTTGGGTAGACAAACAGATGATGTGGATTTGTCCTGCAAAGAGAACAAATTCTCTCTTCAGATGCTCTACTGTCTTACATTTCTGTGAAACTGTGATATATCATAAATAACCAGCTATTTGCAAGAAACTGAAAATCAGTCTAAATTTTAAATAAATGCAAGTCAAAAGCACGTACAATGCCAGAATATTCCTTTTAAATAAGCTGCCTTCCGAATCAGTTATTAGGATTTAAAATATTTATTTGGTGTGTGCTCCAAAAGGGCTGGAATCCTTTATTGAAAGGTGTTGGAGAGTTAGATTCTTTTGGGCTGTAAATTTTAGCTTTGGGTTTTTTTTTTCATCTGAGAACTAATAGCTGCAAGCACAGTTCTGGCTCTTTGATGTTTCTGGACTGTTTCCTCCTTATTGTGAAACTGAAGATTATGAAAAGGAATAAAGGATCTCAAGAAGAGATTCCAATTATTTCTATACGTTAACAATTTTTGAGAAATCATATTTGAATATTTAGAGTATTACTGTCTTTCAAAACAAGATCAAAAGGAAAATCATCTTAGCCCACAAGTGTGGGGCCATTCTTCACAGTCCTCTGTGCTTAACCAAGAACATACATGGATGCACACTTTACTCATTTTACTTGTTATAAAACATGTTAAAGCAGACACTTCAAGCCTTGACTGACCTCTGAACAATGCTTGAAAGTACTTTAAGATTTTCATTCAGAAATCTCCAGAAGGCCTTGGACATGTTCATGGTCTTCTTTTATCATTATCCCAGTCTTGGAACTTACCAGTCCATCTCCCACTCTGTCCCGTGTACACAGTAACAGAATGAACAATCTACTCTTCTCTTCAAATCTTGATTTAGACTGTGATGTTACTGGCCACAACTTGCCCAAACACTGAAAGAGGAATATGCAGATTGAGCAGTTACACGTTTGTTCTTCCTGGCAAAAGTCTTTAGAATTAATGTAGTAACAAAACATGATAGGTGCTAATAAAATTTCAGTTGAATCCAGCTGATTTTAAATGAGGTCTATTGACCTGCCTGCAGCCTACTGATTTACATTTGTCTTTTTTTGAATAAAACCAATAAATGTACAGGTGTTCCCTAAATTATCTGAGGTTAGATAGAACAATGTTAGCAAAACGGGGAGGAATACAGGAATACAATAGGAAGGCCCCAGCTGTGTTTGGACTCATCTTTCAATGTATTGGCTACTTATTTAAAATAATTTTCAGTGTTTGGGAATAATATATTCTTTCCATTTGAAGTTCTTTGGGTGCCCAGTGTCTCATGCAAGGTACGATGCTCAGGAAGACTAAAGTATCTGCCGATCCACTGGAACAGCCCGTGGTACTGCAAGCATAGCAGCTCCTAAACCAACACATTCAACTTCAGAGCCCAGCTTTGCTTTCCAGCTGGCTCCAAACTCTTGCAGGGACTGCAGGCAAATTGGAGAACAAGATCTAAACACCTGGAAGCATAACCGAGAGCTCTGACACAGCCACCCCTGTGACGAGGGCAATAAACTGTGGCAGAGAAATAGTGCCCAGCGCTGGCAGCAGTGATGTGCTACACCGCTCCCCCTCCCCGGTCCCACACGGATCTTGGCTTGGCTTGCTGGGGTTGAACCGGTGGCAACAGCAAAGCAGTAGCTAATGACTTGGTTTCTGTGAAGTCCAGGTCAAAATTCAGTTTCTGTGGAGCCAAAACTTGAACTTTTAGCTATAGTGTTGATCATTTATAGAGCTCTGCTCTCCTTTGAAGAACACAATAACCGCTCAAGTTCTTTGGGCACAAACGTGGAAAGAAACCTGTGAAGGATGCCTGGAGGTGGGAGCATTCTTCAGCACCTGTACTGGGAATGGTGGATAACCATCGCCTTCAATGCCTTCTGACAACAGACTACTACCCCTCTGATGTTTTTTGAAAAATAACGACTCAGACTCTGTTCAATCTCAGCCTTGTTTGTGTAGCTGAGAATAATCAGGTGTTGTATTAAAGAGCTGGGCAGCAAGTTCTGTTCGCAGTTGTCTCATGTACTGATAATTGCAGCAAGTTCCAATCACTGGAAACGTCAAAAGTACTTTACAGATCTTCAGTATTATTTGGTCAGCTCTCTAAATCCTACCCTCTGTGATCATTATCTTCAAGAGTCTCTTGTCTCCGCGTTTATATTTTTACTCATCAGTGCTGCTTACAAGTACCTAATCATGCCGCATCCTGCCTGCAGTCACCTTACCCCTAAAGCAAATAGCTCTGTACTTGCACATCACCTCAAACTGCAATCAAACAAATGAATTAAACATTGCGGCATCAGCCAACAAAGTGGCAAAATATCTGCAATTCATCCTTGGGAAAAGTGGTTTGTGGGCTGAAGCATGAGCAACACTTATCTCTAACATAGTTTAAACCCTGGTTTTGTATTTCTGAGATATATAAGAAAAAAGAACAAACTAGATTCCCCTTTTATCCCACCTGAATAATTCTGGATTTTGGACTGAACAGTTATTGCTGATATCAAGCAAATAAACAGCTATAACTGTCAAAGACCACATCTCCAACACGCTGTTCTAAAACAGATGTTTCCTGCACCTTGTATTAAAAAATCACCCCTCAAAGAACTTGCCTCTGTTGAGAAGATGACCAATGGCTCTTCACTGACCATTGCAAGCAGCCTGGGATTGCATCTGTTACTCAACCAATAGACCTGGTAAGTCAGCTCCTGTTCACCTCTCTGTGAAATGCCACCTTCAGTCTGTCACGTGGGTATAGCTACGTATAGATCAAAGCACTGTTGTGTATGCAGTATCATTATTATTATTATAATCATATCATAGACCAAACTAAAAAGCATACAGTAATTTCACAAAAAACCCCCATTAACATAAGTGTTTTGTAGTCCAGGTGTATGAAACATTGAATATCACCAGAGCATACAGTAAAAAGTGAGACCCCTGTTCTGTTGTGAAGCATTCACCTTAGAACAATGGAACGTGTATCTTGAGAGTATTATTAAATATGTCTTGAAATAAAAAAGCTATCTTGGAGATCCAGTTAGGTCTAAATAACCTGTTTAGTAAATACACTTCCCCTCTTGCAAACGAATTCATTGGAAGGCGCTTGCTTACTGTAGGCTTGCTTTCACTGGAAAAAAAAACCAAACAAAACGTTTTAAAACTCTAGATCTTACTTCCCCAAGAGATTGATACTCTTTGCTAATTTACCTCATGATCAAAGGAAAGTGCCCGTTTACGATCTTTTTAACATGAGACAGCTGATGGTCACTGCTTACCCAGGAGCACAGAGAAGATCATTTAGCAGTGGATGTAGGCCCTGAACTGTGGCTCTGGAGGAGGGATGGCCGCTTCCTCACCGAGGAGTGGGGTATCAGGGGAGAGCGTTACAAAGCTGCAGAGCCAGCCAGGATGGCCAGCTCTCGCCTGCTGCCGCCTTTTGTTTCTGGTTGTTTCAGCTTTCTCTCTCCTCAAGGCTCAGGGATGCTTTTCCTCTATGTTGCGAACTCTCCAGGTAAATAAACCTATTGGATGGTTTTGTTACCATCCAACACATGACAGAATTAGCAGATTGTAGGTCTAGCTGTAGAGTTATTTAAGCCATGCAAAATTGGATTCTTTCTTTTAACTGAAATAACTATTTTTGGCTACAACCTAGAAACTACTTAGAGAGGGACTGTCTTCCACTTCTTTCATCATGGATGACAATAGGAAACCCATTCCTCTGCCTCTGATTTTATCCCCTCAACAGCACAGCAAGTCATGAACATATTGCATTTATTACTATAAAAACACTTCACATTTTGTAATAAAATGTATAAGAAACTGGAACAAAGGAAAATAAAGGAAATTGGTCATTCAATGTAAAAACATGGCTGTGAATCATAAAAACTTGATCTTAAGTCTTGTCACCCAAGGTCCATTCCCAGCTAGTGAGCAAACATTTGAGCAACCTCACACTTTGTTAACAATAATCCCAGCTATGTCTAATTCCCTTCATTTTGTACATCATGCAAGAAATCTCTGAATTGTTTTACAACTGACAGTTAATACTTTAACATTTACTTTAGCACTTACGTGTGCTCTTGCTCTGGCTACCAGAAGTCCCAGTGGCAGACACGCTACTCAGTTTTGCCTGAGTTGCTTTGAAGTAACATCTTGAATCCTCTGGTTACAGTAATTATTATAACATACATAAATTAAATTAGTATTTGCTAAATAGGTTATTAAGCAGATCACACATTGTGACAGATAGTAAACAGCTAAATTAATATAGCATGTATTAAAACAGCTAAAAACCTACTTAAATCAGAAACAGTGGTAGACGCACAAGAGCTTGGATGGCTTGAATTTGAAACACAGCTAAGATTTCACCCCACATTGTGAAGAAAAACTCGAGAAATGGTCTTACTAGTCAACATTTCTATAAGAAATACCAAAATCACTTTTCATTGCATTGCAATAGGTAGTGATGATGGTGACATTTTATGGTATTTTTTCCCTGCATCTTGTTGCCCTGAGATACTGAAAAACATGAATGTATTATGCATATTTTGGTCTTTCTATACCATGTACTTACTGCAACGTGATTAGCGACCTTCACATACTGTTTGTCAAAATCTCCATTATTGAGATCTCCATCAACTACTAAATGTAACGAACTGTGGGGAAGAGCATGATTTATACTTGACTGAATGCAGCAACATTATATAAAAATATACAGAATGGAAGGAAAAAACTGAATTTCTAGGTGCAAAAGCAGGGAAAACTTTAGAATTCTAGAACGTAAATCCTTGAATTTGACTTGTTATATCTCTAATTCTGTAGGTATGAAGAAGTAGACTCCACTTATTACTGAGTTATCCTGTCAGTTCTTGTAGTCCAGTATTTGCATTCTTCTACTTTGTGAACTCATTTGTCCTCTTCTTAACAGTACCAGGTCAAACCACTGCCTGCATAAAAATACTGAGCTTATTGTTCAGGGAAAACAGACTATAGACCTGATATTGTAATATGCATAAAGTCCATATATTGAAAACTGGAACATTCTCTAATCTCTTTCCAATGCTGTTATTCTGCAGATACCTTTAGTACCAGGAGGTAACATTTTTTTCCAGGCAGAACTGTAATTTTTAAGTTAGTAAGGTCTTTTTAAGACTCTGATAGTAAAAACTAGTGTGATGTGTTGCTCTAAGTCTTGATTTCATATAGAATAGCTCCTCTTTCTGTTACCTCAATAGCATAATAACATTGAAACATCACTCGTACAATTAATCCTTATTACTGTGAAATAGAAATATTCCTTGCTGAAATAAAGTAATTATACGTTTCTCAGCAACTGTGTGATGCTCGTGTAACACTCCTCAAATGAGACAAAACCAGGAAGATCAAGAAGTACGCAACGACAAACCCAAACTACTTAGGCACTTAGGGAAAGTTGCATCTTAGAGATGTTATTGCACTACCCCAGTTTGCGACTCCACACGCCTCTCTCTCCTTTTGTAGTGAGCATCATGGTTAAGGATAAATAGACTTTTTATTTTCCCTATGGTAGCCTTCTCCACAAGGGCTGTGGATCCCATTTCTAAATGTTTCCTCAGAGTGTCACTGCACTCACGGATCGCCGATGGCTTCCATAGTTAAAATTGTGAGCATTATCTTTAGTCATTTTGCCACTGTCCTGCCCATGAGTTATCGCCCTACTGGGTACAAGGGGGTAGTGGCCAGAGACAGGTCCTGCTGAAGAGTCCATAACAGTAGATTCTTCCTCTGCCCACCTATTAAAGAAGTAGTAGCCTTCCTCAGGTGTTTGTTTGCTGAAAGGATTTGCTTCAGAGGCAGAAAGTCCCTGACTTTCTGTGGCCCCATGAGACACAGCTGCTGCTCTCGGATGTAAAAATGGTGATACACATAAGTGGCTGATGGTTTGCTCAAGGTCATCATTAGATGCAGGCAATACACTAGAAGTAACTTGCTTTCTTGATCTCAATTTCTTGATTTCAAGATCCCGCTGTCCTTTAGGAAGCTTATCAAGTTGCTGTGCTTTCAGAATCAGAGATGCTCCAAAGGTTCCTCGTAGAGCAAAAATAACAAACCTGATGAACGAAGAAAAAAATGGATTGTCTTAACAATGGGTTCGTTCCATCATCTGCATCGCATAACACAAATCCAATGCTAATTTTCCTTTGCTCTACAGGGATCTGGTAAACACCTTATACCTGGTAGGTGAAAGTGGGCTCCTGAATCTTAATGCAACATGTAACTATACATATCTTGATCTGTAGAGTCAACTCCACGTATATAAATACTAAATAAATTATAATAGAGCCATTTGATTGCTGAACAGTACAAGAAAGATACACAATAGCAATGCAGTATTTGAGGAAATTGAGATTATTTTTATACAGCAAAAAAAAAAAGGCTAAAGAAGGGATCTTAATTTGGTAGATAACATAAGCTCAGAAATTAAAAAAACCTCAGTTTGTGGATTTCCTCAGGAACCACTGAAAAAAAATAGAGTCCTACCTGCCCTTTGCAGGACAAAGAACTTATATAATATGTACTGAATGCAGTGAGAGAGCACAAATCCTCTCTCCATGTCATGTCAGTTTTGTCTGAAAACCAGTCTTGTTCAAAGCATCTTTGTAATAGGATTTGACCTTTACGTACATGGCGTCAATACACATTTTAAAACAAACATAGGGACTCTCTGAAATTGTGTTAATAAAACTGTTGTCTTCACATCCTGCTGCTAAATATATGCATAAATAAGTATAACAAGATTTAAAAGCCCCACGAGCTAGACTGACTACAGAAAGGGGTTTTAAGGTGATGGATTTCTGAGACCCATCTGCACAAGTAGGAGTGGGTAGACACACATTGAATGTACCTGTGCTCGGGTTGACCAGCCCCACAGCCCGTGGGAACCGTGCAGCTGCTAGTTACGCTTGGGCAGCTACAACCACGGCAACCCCAGGTCCTCCTGTGCAGGGCTAGTGTGGATCATACTGTCCTCTGTCTTTCCTCTCAACTTGTCCTCTGTAGCTTCTGTGCAAGTTGTGGGTGGACCAGACAGGAGGACAGAGAATGGAAGGAGAACTGTGTCTCCAGTCTCACGTGCTGCTTTCACCTACTCCTGCCCTTCCCACAGCCCTGCAGGGTGTGAGACTCACAGTTACCTGTGAGGCTTCTGCAAGGCTTCCTGGCAGACCAGTCTGCCTTCCACAGCTGGAGAAATACACCTGGTTCGTATGTTGAAATCTCCCAGTAAACACAGCACCTTTTCTTGCCAACATGATATTTGAATCCCTTTCTTCTTCTCAGACTTGAGGGATTTAGTACTGAGCACCGCACAGTTTGTGTCCCAAAACAAAGTTCAGAGGCAGTTTTGAGATGCAACCACAGAGAGGATGTGCTGCAAAGTATGGCCAGAGAGCGGTCCAGGGAAAGCCTGCAGGCAGGCAGGGCACAGGCGAGCCCCCCAGAGCATCTGCAGTCTCAGGAATACCCTCTCAGGAATGACACCTAGCACAGATGGCGGTGGCAAGAGGAAGAACTAAGGAGAGCAAGGATTTTAACAAAACCTCTTAGAAAGAAACCAGAACCTCAAGGTTTCTACTGTTTCTGAAGGAGCTAGGGAGCAGGCAACGTAGTGAGGTGAGCCAACTAAAACTTAAAATTAAGTGCATTTTAACAAAGAGTGGTTTTCCCACTGCTGACACAGCTAAATCGTAGCAGAAACTGGGGGCTGGATATTCTGTGAAGACTGCCAAAAATAATCTGGAGTACCTATATCACGGAACAGTTCTCCAGCTCTGAAGACATCAAGATACAAATCTTTAGGCTCAGTATCATGCTGAAGCAGCAATGATCTTAACCTTGCTGAATTCTCAAGATGGAGATGTGAGTTCTCTAACCACGTGTTTGATGTAGCTCAGTAGAAAGCTCAGGGTCAAAAATGACACAGTGAATGAGGGCTGATTGGAAACCAAATATCACACAGGAGCAAAACAGAGTGGAAAAGGATGCCCTGCCTAAAAGACATGAGACCTTACTGAACTATGTGTTGTTTATCCTGACCTGAAGTTACACAATATAGCATGAAATCACAAGAGAATCTCAACTCAAATGGGGAAATAATAATGTGAAGAAAAATATTATCTAGTCTTAGACAAGGTTAGGGCTCAGATTCTAATGCCTTAAAGCACTTACAGATACTAAAAATATTTTTCTGATTTTTGCAATACCAGTGTGCTGCACTACTTCATGACAATCAGGATGAGGAAACTAGCAAGACAAACAAACCCATTCTTTTCATTGTCCAAGCAGAAATAAAATTTTAAGTGGCACAACACAGACAAAGCACATCTGCTTAAGGAATGATTAAGGTATCAAGCATCAAAATTACCATATACATATATGGGAACAAAATCTATGTTTTTCAAACCAGATTTTTTCAGCAACCTATCAAAATGATTATCCCTCTCCAATTATTATTCAACCTCAGTTAAAGCTATCTTTAACATACCTGATTTATTACACAGCATAAAATTAAGATACTGTATGCAGAAAATTATTTGGTATACAAACTTTCTTAAATTTGGCTTAGTATTGCACTGTAATGTACTAAAGAAACAATAAATTTTATAACTCTCAAACCATGTAGGAATATTTCAACAGGAATATAAGACTAGAACTTTCTTTCTAGTCTTGATCAGCTCAGCAACATTGCGTTGATAATGGCCAACAATTATGTAGCAGAATTGTATTGGTAAACTTTGAAGCACCCCAGAAAGGACGGTTTTCCTGATGGGAAAACAAAAGCAGTAGATATACAGTGACTTATCTAGGGCTGTATGAATGAATAAATGAATGAACCGGAAAGTTGAACCCAAGCATCTGACTTCCACACTTATTACCTGTGCCTGTGCAACATGTGTGCCTGGCATCTCTCCTATCTATAGACATCATTATTGTAATTTCACAAAAATGCCTTCAAATCCACAAAATGAAAATTGAGAGGAAAAAAAGTGCATCATTCAAACCTTGGCAAGAGTGCGATGACTGGGGTAATAAGGCACAGTAAGTAGAAGGTGGGATCTGAAAGCTGTTTCTCCATAATCCAGTAGGGGTTGGTGGGATGGTTGCAGACCACACAGGCAGCGTTGTAGATCAGAGAGAAGACGAGGTAAAACATCACGCTGCCAAGCATGGTCACCAAGTGCAACAGGGTCTGTAAGCAGAATTGCATGAAATGACAGTGATGCTGGTGAGGCTGACTCTGGGTGTAAGACAGGGGGATAGGAAGAAGGATTAGAAAGAATGTACCCATCAGCTCCAGGCTACTGAAAAGTGCAGCAGGAGAAATACCCGGAAATTATCTCACAAAACAACAGTTAAAGGGAATACGGTTCTCAAAGAAACATGTCCTCATATAATGACATACAAATCCTCTCCAGTGACATAAAAGCCCTGTCCAATGGCCCAGCAGAAGCAAATTCCATTGCTGTGCACATGAAGGTATCATTGTGATACTAATCATCAATTCTGGCACATTGTGAAATCTCAGTGCATCTGTTACTTTTTGTGACCCGGAATTCAGGCAAATGACTCTGAAAGACAATGCCAAGTCTACATAGTCTTCCTATGTTCAGAAAGGAAAAATAGTCATGTGAACAGGACAGGTCAAACACATACCCATGTTCTCATTTCTAGAGCCTGGTGCAAGAGAATGGTCAGGAGGGAGATGGTATTGATGGGGTTTCCAAATGAAAACACATCTATGTCAGAATCTTCGTATGTCTAGAAAATAGGCAGATAGACTGTGATGAACCTGACTGTTCAGAAGTGATTTTTTCTACTTTTTAAGAAGGATAGGAGAAGGACAGTATTAATGACCCGAGTACTTACCAAATAGGGGACAAAGAAGCAAATGAGGCTCTGATAGAAGGCATCCAACATTGTAATAATAAAAGTTGACAGCTTGTATATCTGCAGGAGTTTATAGATAACAGTCATTATGATGGGGCACACATCTCTAGTCTGATCTGCAGGCATAATTGCTGTCACTTTTTCTTCCATTCAGACTATTGATTATAGCTAACTAGCCTCTGTGAGTAAATGCCTCCCGAGCAGCTGATTCAGATCAAAGGGTTATCTCTGAACAGGCATTTTTCTCGTGTTAACCAAAGACAGACCTTAGGAAGGTTAGGCAGTCAACTAAGGGTCTTAAAAGCTGAATGTTATGAATCCTTCCCCCAAGGACCCCATTCCTCAAATTCTTTTTCAAATAAAGCTCTGGTAAATAACATATATTTCGCATATATATAAGGTCCAATAACTCCTAAGAAAAGGGATGGAAAATCCTACAGAGAGAATCCCTCAAATCTGCACTCCCTTACCAATGGTTTTCAAAACACCATTAAACATGATGTGAACCACCAGTGTATCTCAGTGCCAAAAATCACAGTCCAAGATAATTAAAGTAGGTATTAGCAGAAAAAGAAGGAGAGAGAGGAATTTCTAAGTATCCTGCAATTTTGTGATTTAAAACTAAGGCCACTTCAATTTTTCCTCATTAAGATTTTCATAATTTCCTATTAACAGTGTTAAGGCAAATTGGGAATTTTTGTATATGCAAAACCAGCTATGTATGTGCGTATATATGTGCTTCTCACAAACACAGAGAGATCAAACTGGTTTTCTAAACATGACAGGCAAACTGAGGTAAAAACAACATACTTCATACATATTTTCTGAGGCTTACAAATACTGACTTCAAAGTAAAAGAAGTAAACAAATGAAAGTTCATGACTGGAACAGCCTGGGCATCATACTGTGACAAAATCCTTTATGTATTAAATGTGTATTTCTAAACCTGAGAGTAGAAAAAAATGTTGGGTTGTTTATTGATTTAAGAGTTTGCATTTTCTTGTCATTTTTTGCTGTAATCTTTTAAACAAGCTTTTCTTCTTCAGTAGGTTGAGACTGTTCAAAGCACCAAATCTAAGCAGAGTTAAATCAGGGACCAGCTAAGCTATTTCACCCTCATTTGTTACGTTTCTCATCCTGTTTCATTTATTTCTCCCTATGCCTCCACTGAGAAATTTTCTCTCTATATGGTGTGTACATACATACACACACACACACACACATTTGCTCCATCATCTCTTCAGATCAGAAACACCAAACACAGGGCTGATTCACTAACACATCACTTTACTTACTCTAATACAGAATGTTTGTTTTGAACTGGATTGCTCCATGTATTTAATCGCAGAATAAACTTTCCCATTTACATCTCCTGCCTATGACCAAGCACACAGACTCACTTCCAGGAGGTAACTTCAATCATATGTTCCTTGCCAGTTCTTCTGCCAGCTACAAATACACCTTCTTTTAGCGGATATCATTAAATCAGAAACCACAAATGGATCATTTGGTTCCAAGTAAGTCTAAACTCTTGTCTTCCCTCCCTCCTCATAAAACCAAAAAGCTTGTCGTTGTTTGGTTTATCAAGCAGTTATTTTAGCAACCAAGACATACCTCGGAATTCTGTCCATTCTTGTACAACTCAGGCAAATCTAGAAGTGTTTCTGCAGAAACATCTTTATCCAGGACTCCAAAAAGAAGAGGGGGCATTGAGGTGAAGAAGAGATTGAAAAAAATCATCTGCCAGTAATCTATCATTGTGCTTCCTGAGAACCCACAGAAGAACTGGTACCAGAAGAGCAGGTTGACGTAGCTCTGTGGAGAATCAAATACAAACACAACATTCTGATAGAAGCTGAACTGTGGCTCCCCACACGTGCAGAAGCACACCCTTCATACTGATGGGCTTTCATTTCTCTGGGTTGTGGGAATTGTGAAGCTGCACCTTTCCTGTGGCCTGTCCTTTGCACCCTCTGTTCCATACTAATACAGCTGATCTTGACCCTTTAGTTCACAATGCATACATGGTCTATGTCTCTCAGTTCCTTCCACCTGTGAAGTTTATGTAGTACATTGGTTATCAACAGAATCTCTCAAGAATACATTATTTTGGTTAAAGGAACTGTCAGTGGACAGCTCTGCACTTTATTGCATAAAGCAGTATATCTCAAGGGACCACTTTACACCGATCCACTACCATACACTTTTTTAAAAGCCATCAGGTTTCTTTAAGAAAATATTAGAGAATAATTAAGTAAACTGTTCACAGCTCTGAGCACCAGATTTTAAAATCCTTTTACAAACTGGTTGTCCATGTGGAGTCAAAGGCCTCCTGCTCTCTAATAGTACTGGGGAGATGATAGGACAGCAGCATCCCAGTCTGGAGAGCTCTTTTACACTGCAAATAAATATCCTTTGAACTCTGAAAGGGTGTCCAATGAAGAATAAAAAAGTTCACATTTCCACTATAAATTTTAACACCGATAAGAAGTAATCCTTATTCAAAACTATTTAAAAAAAACCTCCAACAGATACTTCAAATTCTAAGTAAATAGTCTTTCATGCTCAGAGAGTATTTCATGTCAAATGGACTTGTTTGCACAGACTTGTAGAAACCGTATTACTATCAGGTTCTTCCACTTTACATTATTCTTCAATGCACAGCTCATTTGCATATACATTAAATTTTTAATAAAAATGCCAGATATGACTGCATTATTATTTGCAATTGGTTCCTATCAAATTAAATGCAAAAATTCAGAGGTTTCACAGGCAACCAATTCTTAGTGTAGAGTCATCTTCTATATTCTAACTCTAATAATCTGCTCCTTATGCAAATTCTATTTTGAGGCTCACGGGTTATTATTAATAAAGTTTCTCAAACTGTCATATAACAGTTACTAAGCCTTGAGTCCTTTTTCCCTCTGGAATAATGCTCTTTCAAAATATATTTAGAATCTATATTTACCTCAATGTTTTATGCAGCACATTACTAAGAAGGAGGTAGCATACTATAAACTTGCAAAGTGAAGAAACAGGAACTTTAACTTCATAAAAAGTAAGAAAGTATAACCTGCAAAAACCAAAACCAAACAAAACCCTCTCCCTTGACTTAACCCTTGCTAGGATGAAAACTTCCAGAATTTTAATAATCTTACCACATTTTTGTAGAAGAAGTAAATGACCATCTTTGCCAGGCGAGCATAACACCAATGTCCGTGGACAAGAAGCAGTTTTTTGAGATGTTTAAATCGGGATATTGCAAAGTCACTAGCCATCACAGCCTTTGGTAAAAGGAATAGAAGTTAATTTACAAATGTTTTCTTTCCACCCAATATGATGAGGTTTAACACAGACGTTGAAATGATTTCCTACTCTTGCATATTGTAGAAAAAAAAAATCACTTTGAGAAAATAGTTGGAAATTTCTATTTCTGCAGAACTCTCTAGCTTAGGAGAAGGAGGAAGGGGGATGTGTGGGAAAGAATTTGGAGCAGAAAACACTGAAAGAGAATCAACAAAACCTGGAAATGCTATAGTAGAGATGATTCAGAAACCAGATGCTAACCTAACACTGGACAGGCATCTGCTAATTTTCCAGGCTTATGAGCAAACACACGTTTGTCGATGCATGCTAATTGTTGGCTCAAAATGCTCTGTTTTGGCTGGACCCATAATTATGAACTGCATATTAATTTATGACAGTAATGATGCCAACTTGCATTTTTAAGATAACACTCAAGAGTATACGGCTGCTATGGAACTTATTAAGCAGCAAAAGACCACGTAACAAAAGAGGAAAGGAAATAAATTGAAGGGATACCTGCATGCCTTCTTGACCAGATATTCCAATTCCAACATCAGCTGCTTGAATCATACTTACATCATTTGCACCATCACCTAGAATAGAAGGATACTTAATACAAAATGCCTCTATCAAAACAAGAAAAAAAACCCAGCTATACTGATAAACATAGAGTATTCTGTACCACAATACATCTAAATTAGGGTAACAGATACTCCGCCTCAAGCAATCATGACCTCTAGGCTCTGATCTTGGTTGGAACATCCTCCTTCCCAGGAAACCTGGATCCGTCAGGGCTAAGCCCAACACTGGGACCAGGTGGGTGGTGGCATGGACACCCCAATACCATCTACTTCTGCATTGTTTTGTATGTTCTGCATTGTTTGTATGAACTCCATATGCTCAGCAACATGCTTTGCAGCACCCTACTTCACCAAATTATCCAAATTATATGATAAATTTTCTTGTAGTTGACAATGTAACAAGCCAATTTCAGTTACTCTGCTCATTTCAACTTGCAGTAATATGTTAAATACATAACCAAATTTCCATGGAAAGAACAGCCGTGGTTGTTGCCTGCAACGTGGAGACTGCGAATAAGGTTAGCTGGTAAAGCAAAACAAATGAAGCGGAAGGCTGAAAACTTGTATTTTTAAACTCTAAAGGCAAAGCAAGAAATTTTAAAATATGTCAGACTCTTCCTTTTTTGTTTGGTCCACAGAGGTGTATTTTTTACTTTTAAGTCATAAAAATCAATTCTGCAAGGGTTTTAGTGGGATCGCTTACCAAAAGTGGAGCAGAAACTCAAAGCATTCCATATATTTGGAAGAAAAGAGCAAATGAGTCAGTACTTAATACCACTCTGGGGATAACCAGTTGGGAAAATCTGACAGAAAAAAGCCTTTATGAAAAGACAAAACAGTGACTACTATTGACTGTTTTCCATGCCCAAAGCGAGGGCATACTGGAGGAAATGCATACACGTTTGTACTGGTGTGCATGAAAGGGACTGCTCAGAGATTCTGAATTTGAAGTGCCTTCATCTTGTTTAAATGGGGACCAGATTTGCTCAGTGAAAGTTGAAGAAGGACTTTCATATGTTTTTTGATCAGGAAAGACTATTCAATGCTATTTTCCCACTATCTCTCTGAGGCCCGAGAAATAGCTCATAAAATGTATTCCATTCATTTCCATAACTCATAAAGAACCTGCTTCCCATTTGTCCCATGAGATTCAGAGTGGAGGTACCTATTGACAGGGTCATCACTTTAAGCTGCCTCCGGACGAGCTTGACCACCATGCTCTTCTGAAGAGGGGTGGAACGGCAGCAAAGCACTGAGCGGCAGTGCTTTGTCAGCGCCAGGAACTTCTGCTCCAGGCCCCCCTGGAAGATGATGTCCAGTGTTTGTCCGTCAATCACCAGTCCAAACTCCGGACTAGGGCCCTCAGAGGCTGAGAAAGATGTTGGGATGATGCCAAAAAATTTCCTCCGTGGTTTTTCAACCTCATAATTCTTCCTCACCTCTTCCAAGGTTAAATTCAAGAGAGACTCACAAGTTTCCTGGGGAAAAACACAAGTGGTTGTAGAAATAGTTATCGCCATTTTCCTTTCCCGTGCAGCACCTTAAAAAGTGTATGTTTGTATAATCATGCCAGTGGGCTTAAGTCTATCAGATAAACATTAGGGAAAACTGACTGAAAAACGCAATGATTCATCAGACTGGAGATTATTTCAACGACGTCATCAAATCCTTCAGTGAAAATGCTGTGCATCTTATCAGCTAGTTAACTGTAGTATGGAATTATTTTAAAAGAAAAGAAAATAATCTTCACATCAGGAGGACATATTTGTATTTGCAATGCTGAGAGTTCAGAAATTTCTTTTTTATTTTTTTTCTAAAGCAGATTTTAAAAATTTGACTCTGATATGAATGATGTGAGATATTGCAACATTTTCTTCCCTCAGAAATAAACTGCAGTAGAAAAACAAGAGGTTCATATTTTCAAAATTATGCAGGAGCTTTGACAGTTTGGCCCTTTCTAGGTCAGAAATCAAGCACGTGTCACAGTTAGGGACAGAAATAAAGCTTCACGTTGCCCAGCACTGTGCCTCAAACACAAAGAAAGAATCACAAATTCCCACATAGCAAATCTGCCTTGTTTTGGACCAAAGTCCCCTTGTAGATGCAAACAACTGACTTAGTATCAAACAAAAACAGATGTAAGCGGAGCACTTTTACCTCTTCCATACAGATGTCCTAAACGGGCACACCACTATCAGAGAAACCCCAGAATGATCTACAAGTTATTTTGCTGCCTGTGAGTACTAATCCTTTTGTGGCACAGCACTGAATACCTGAGGAGCTAAGCACTCCCTTTCCTACCTTTTCTATCAGCTTTATTGAGTGATGATTCAGTTCTAAAATGTTATTTTCACTTTATGTTGCATAAGGTACATGTGTAGGATGTTTGCAAGATTTAAATTACACTTAAGTGGGAGGTTCTGGAATCAAATGTACCTCTGACATCTAATAAAAAGCTGCAGCTAGTCTGCACGCTGAAAACCTCTAAAAAAATACCAAAGCAGCATCACCTTTCTGTGAACAAACCAAATATTGTAGTGGAAATTCCTGGTTTGCCTTGACTTGCCTTTTTAAGTGAATCTCCCCAAACTACATACTTGTGTTGCTTCTTCACGGAAGATATTTCATTTTCTGTGTTTGAATAAACTGCTGGGCCCAGGGGCGACAGAGAATGCGTTCCCACTGAAGCCATTTAAAGGGTTAACTTTGGCAAAATTGATGGATTAAATGCATTATTTGTTTCCCTCCCCACCGCTGCCATTGGGAGACTCAGAACTACTGTCCTGGGCTTCATTTTGCAAGGGAGGGAACTAAATGAGATTGTGGAGCGACGCCAGTGCCCAGTGAGCCACACGTAACCACAGGAGCACCCACACGTGCCCAGCTTGTGCCCGAGCCCGCGGGAAGAGCCCTGCACCACGCTGCAGGTGAGTGAGGGCACCTTGTGTTTCCTGGAGCCAGGGTGGTCCCGCCTGCAGCATCACTGCTCTGACAGAAGCCATCTTCTAATTTCCATCCTAAATATATTCATTCTGCCTCCCGTTAAAGCAGATACGCGTATCAAATGAAATTACACATTGAAGCAAGGCATGTATTCCGTGCCAAATTCCATATCATCTTTGCGTGTTTTCCCTATTTCCATGACATTAAAAGAGAGAGACATTTGCATAGGATTTTATTCTTGTTTGGAGAGAGCTACTAACTGCAGACAAAAGCAGTTAGAAAGTAGGCCATCTAACCGCACCGTACAACTGCCTATCACAAGAAAAACAGTATTTTAACTACATTAAATGAAATCCTCACAATAGCTTTATAGAGAAAAGCAAACTTGTATCTGTAACCCCCGTTTTGCAGGGAAAAGCTGAGGCAGCCAAGAGCAGTGAGTTGCCCTGTGGCAGACAGAAGCCCTGCTGTTCCTCCTCCTGTCCACCCATGGAACGGCTGGTCCCACGGTAACTCCTGGTACCACAAGTGCCACAGGGTACGCTGCATGAAAAGGACAGAGCTGGACGCCAGGAAAAGGACAGTGGCTGCTGCCTGGGACACCTCGGGGACATCCAGGGCTATGGAGGTCACTAGCAGAGAAATAAAAAGGGCAGCACACCTGGCATTTTGGACCCTGGTTTTGGGTTTTAGAAATGGTCAGGGCTGACCCCTCCTTAGTAAATAGGTCTGGTTTAGCCATAGTGCCTGAACTCTCTCTCCCCTGAACCCATCTCAGAACGCCATCTGTCACACCAGGATGCCCAGAGAGACGGGACACTAGAGTGTCCACAGCAGTAGCCATTCTGCTTTCCAAAAGCAAGGCATGATTTTCCTGGTACCCTACTTATGTTGCTTCACAACCTGCCAAAGCCAAGGTTGCTTTTCTAAAGCCTTTTACCATCCTTAATGGCATTTACCCTCTTCAAAAAGTTAGGACTCTATTTTCTCTCTTCTGTTGAGACAGTTTCAGGAATAGCCATAGATTGCACCACAGATTGTTCACTGTATTTTAGTGAGTCACAGGAGCTGACAGACATGCCCCTGAAGTGATTTTCCTCATTTTGGAGGATGTTTGCTTTGCCTGCTGCCTGACCTTCTTATTGCCCATGGAAATTCAGGGAATATCTGCGCCCATCAACAACTACGTGTGCCACCATGGAATGTCAAGAAAGTGACTGTGTTTTTAACTGGCTCACAAGAACTATGTTTAGGTTTCCGAGAAGGTGAAATGTTGCTTACACAAAAAAAATGCTGGATTAAACTGTTCACTAATAAATTTCTGATTAAGCCTAATCCTATTAGCGGACATGTGACTAGAAAGTTTTGGATTTAATTAAATCTATACCTGCATACATTTTCCAGACTGACTCACACAGTACTTTCCAAATATCTTCCTGCAGATGTCACCTAGGGTTAAAATGTCACTGTAACTGAAATTTCCATTGCAAGGTGTAAGCCAGTTATCAATATTATTAAGGAATCAGGCACTTAAATGATGCATTCTTTGGAGAAAACATTGTATTTTAACTGAATAAAACTCTGCATAACTGTTTTGTGTTTCAATTCATCCTCTTACATGTGGCCTAAAGAGTTTCTGGCCTAATGCTGCTGTGTGGGATTTTGGTTGGCTGTTTTGTGTTGAGTGAAGCCTAAAGCAAAACAGGGCCAAGCTGCAAGACAGAGAAAGGGAAAAATAGCAAATTCTGTGTGACTCTCTGTACTCACCTTATTTTCAGTGTTAATGGTGAAGACAGTGCCTCTTTGGTTCAGGAGCTTACAGGAATAGGCAATGTTAACTGCTGTTTCCTGTTTGTCTCCTGTCAAGACCCAGATTTGTATCCCGGCTTCCCGAAGAGCCGCGATAGTGTCAGGCACTCCATCTTGCAGTCGATCTTCAATCCCTGTGGCTCCTGGGCAAACAGGAAGAGAAGAAGTAAACTAGTTATTTTTTCATTTGGAAATGGTGTTGCTGTTTTGTTTTTTAAGAAAAGGTTTTTGACTTCCTATAGTGATCCTGAACTTATCAAGAACTGAGCCAAAGTAGTGGCCGGCAAATAAACACACAGGCATAAGATCTGCATTTGGATTAAGATCTGAACATGCCAGCAATCAAGTTCTGGCTCTTCAATGTACTCGTTGCTAGAACAGTGTGTTTCATTTCTTCTTAATAATCCAAAATGGCAATGCAGTGGCAGAGGAATTACACCATATGCATTTTTAAAGTACTGCATTAAGTCCTGTCAAAGCAAACAGAGAAAAGATGAACTTTGACTGTTTCAATGAATGCTATGCCTCTTGTCAAGTTAGATGCTTTGCTCATCAAAGGGAGAAGAAACAGTACAGTAAGTTTTCTTTTTTAAAATGCGCAAACTTAGAAGCAGATGTCAACACTTATCTTGATGGTAAATCACTATCTGAATAATACAATGCTCCTCTTCCTGTCTCTTCCACTAGAGGTCAGTTTGAAGATGCTGTACTCTGATACATTAAAGATAGATACTGATTTAAGCTAAAAGAACACATTTTTGAAACAAAGTATGAAAGCACAAAGAGCCTTAAGAGTTGGCAAAGGTAACAGATTCTGACAAGATCTACAGTATCTCTTATGTGGTTCTGCTTATGCCATTTACTGTTATTACTCTAATTTTTTAAATCACTGCAGAGATTATGAGAAGCCATAATGCTAATAGCTTGCAATCAGAGAAACCCAGGATAATGAAGTATGGGCACAGATTGTATTCACAGGAAGATGAGACAGACAACTCTGAAAATCAAAGTCAAAAGAACAAGATGTTTGGAAATCAATTCAAGGAACAAAATGTTTGGAAACAACATAGAAAAGAAAGCACTGAATACTCTGTAATTTAACAGAATAGTGGTGTTAGGTACCACGGTGATGGATGATGCACAAGTGCCAATGAATGTAAGTTTTAACATGAAATATCCTTTTATAAAGTGCAGAGAGCAAACATGACGATGCAACAACAGCATGAATTCACTAGCAAAGATGCTTACATGTGGGCAGCAGTTTACCATTTTTATAATACAGTTTAATTACCAAAAATCCCTTGGAATTTGTGCTCAAAACTGACTTTAATTTATAGTATTTTATAGGTTTATCTAAGGACACACACATGATTGAAGGAGAACTTCATTATCTATTGTGCCAGCTGAGCCACAGTAACAGCTGATGTATATCTTCTTTGCTCCTGGCACACGATAGTTTCAGTACACTTTTTCAAAGTTACTGCTGCTCAAAATGCACGAGAACTCATTTAGACGCTGTCATTGGACTGTATACCTTAGCCCCGAGATTTCCAAACCTCAGAGGAAGACTTTTTGATATAAATTAGTATAAGCTGTTGTCGGTCTGATTGCCAAGAATATCACAAGAGAGCAAGTGATACTTCATGCAATGACGATTCTTATTTTTAGCTACCTAGCAAGGTGAGTTTGGTCTCCAGATGCTGCGCTGTCTCCATTAAAAGCTCATCTCTGTTGTCAATTGCAGCTTCTGCCTCCCGACGAAAGTTGGCCCATTTTTGAAAGTCATCTTCATTCAAGACCTGCATAACACAATTTAAACAGGGCTCATTTAAAATTTAAATAAGAGAAGAATGCCAACATTCTGCATCACGGAGACTTAACTCATATCCAGGCTTGTAAAGCACTGTGTCATCTTTAAAATAACACAAACTTTTCCAGGAGAACATTACAAGAACTAGTAGTAATGAGAAAAATAGACCTGCCTTCCGCTTATATAAATGGCCTATGGCTGAGACTTGAAACCATGACCTAGAGGAACTCCCGATCCCACAGCCCTTAGCTGTGACTCTGAAACTCTGCACAGTTTCTGAAGGTTGCTCTGCACTTCTCCATAGCTTGAATATGACCTATTTGTTGAACATAGACAACTTCTGTATTAAAGAATCAGACTAAGATGTACTAACCCAGGCTGAGGGCAAGATTTTTGAAAGCTGAACGCCAAGCAAAACAGAAAAAGGTTGGCTCCCCTGTGGACTTCTTATTTCTTGCTTGGAATCACTGTAGAGAAGGTCAGCTAGAGTTACCGTAAGAGAAACAGAAATGAATGTTTCGAGGCTGACCAAAAATCCATCATCTGTTCACACTGGGGAAAAAGAGGGGAAAAAATAGTGCAGAGCAATCAAATAGAGAGACAAAAAAATGGGCTGTAACTGGCTTGTTCTCTGAAGCAGAAAGAATTATAGCTATTATATTTTTCTAATAAATCTATTGACACGTAGAGAGCAAAGCTGTAAACAATAGTAGGCTAATGTCCTCCTACCTTCTTAGCTATACACAGAGTTCTTAGGCCATCACGGGCATAGTAGTCCAGATGTTTCTGTGTTCTTTCTTTTATTCTTTTCATTCTCTTCTCTGTACTAATGTCAGCTGTGAAATACAAGGAAAAGACTCCATATTTTAAGCACAGATCATTTCAGACTTAATGGCCTAAGATTAAAAAGAATGGGCATTAGAGAAAACTAGATTCCAGTATAAAAGCAATTCCTTTAACAGCTCAAAATGTTGGCTGTGCACAAGCTGAAAGCTTGCTAAAGATCCTTGTTTCCTTTAAGATAACATTACTTGGGTTTTCTTGTTTGTTTATTTGTTAGTGTTACAGCACTCTTGCTGACAAGCTGAAACACAATGGTCAGGCCCTTATGACAGTATTATTGCAGAGTGCACAACCCACATGGGTTAGCGCTGTCAGTGAATTTTAATTAGCCCATTCCATATTCTAAGCACTACTCAGGTTAAATAAATACCTCAGTTCTGATCTCCAAGGATAACACTAGAGAAAGCTTATTCTTTTTATATGCTTCTAATGCCTAGATATAAAATTTAATGCAGAAAAGAGTACGGCAAACTTCTTGTGCTTCTTTACAGGAGATGTAACAGAAATAGCTCACTGACTAATTACCTTTGGCAGAGTCTTCCAGCAAGTCCATTATAACAGAGTCAGCTCCTTTTGTGTAGACAACGATCTCCTTGGTTAGAGGGTGCCTCACCACCACAGACATCCTTTTCCTTACCGAGTCAAATCCCAAAGTGTAGAGAATATCGAAAGTCAGGAGTGTGCCTTGTGGCAACCTCACTGTCACCTGCTCAGGAGTTCGGGACACTAAAGTAAAGCTGTACGCCTGGGCAGCGTAAACAAGGGCTGCCTCATCGGGGCTCTCGGCCTCATAACAAAAGTCTGTTGGCAAGGAGCTGTTAGTGACAGATTTAAAAACCGCATCCAAGGAAGCACCGCCAATATCTGTGCTGCCCCTGCCCTGGAGCTCATCGCCTCTACCGCTGGCACAGCAGTCGTCGTCATTGACACAGCAATCCAACGCGGCAAGATGCTCCTCGGTGTTCTTTGCACTGAAGCTAGCACCCAGGTCTGAACTAGACTGAGAAGATGAAAAAGACTGGCTAAGGCTTGCTAATTTTAGCCGTTGGAATATCTGATGGATCTTCTCCAGGGTGATTCCTGAAGGTTTTATCGGTGGTGGGACTGTGACCTAGAAATACGAGAAAACCTATGGTTAAAAATAAATAAGCGCGAACTAAAAGGTACTTTTCAAAACTTAAACATATTTTTTCTGTAGCCAAATAATGATAATTAGAAAAGCAACTCCCCCTTCCCCCCCCATATAACTGTGGTGGGGGAATTCAGTAGAGGAGTCATAGGTGAGTTGGCATCCAAATTTGATGGTGATTTGGAATCAAGCCCCTTGTAGTTCTGTCAATGGTCTGGGAGATCAGAGAAAAGCCAGCGTGTTCAACATACTTCCTACAGTATATACAAGATAAAATCTAAAAGAAAAAGCGCAAATACTGTGGTAGCCATACCTATTTATCTACACAAAATGCCATGTTTGGAAGGGATATACACAGGTAGGGAAATAGTAGATATTACACAAGAGGCAACAGAACTAGAAAAGAAATCCCAAAAAAGCTATTTTTTACCATTTTAGGTTTAACTGAACACTGCTCTGTGTTGTGAAATGGAAGCATAATCAATTTTCCTCATACACTTAAAGTTAGATTACCCTTTGTCTTGGCTCGGTAGCTGTGGAGACCAGGACCGTATTGCAGATGGCAAGGGCAAGAAAAAAATCAGTAAAGGAGGTGGAAGTCTTCAGAAAAGGAGAAAGATTTTCCGTCTGGAGTGCAGCTTCTCTCACTCGCCTCAGCAGCCTGCTATCGGGAGTCACATCCTTTTCCTGGAAGAGAAATTACTTAATGAGGATTATTCCCATTTACCCTTGTCCTCAAGGAAGAACTATCAATTTGATATCTTCTTCTTTCCTCTTATTGAATTTACTCCTAGAATTGTGTAAGGTAAACGTCTTTTGTACTTAACATCGAGGGAAAAAAATTTCTAAAAGCTGCGTAACTAGATAATTGGAAGGAAATGCATCTTGAAATAGAAGACGAGTTCAGAATTTTATTTCTTTTGAGATCTATTAGAAATCAAAAATAATCTCTGCTATATCCACCAACTTTAAAACTGCTGACTACTGAGTTAAAGGGCATTCCAGATGGAACCAGACTTGGGATCTCCCGTTTCAGTGTAGGAGCTGATTGTTATTTCAGCAGAGAATATATTGTGCTCATTGCTTAGTTACAGCAGTATCACTTTATGTTTCCAGAGTCATTTTGCTTTGCACCCAGAACGAGAAGCTGTCTCAAACTACTATTATTTTTTACAATAAATAAATACATACATACTTCATTTGTTCCTGAAATGTAACTGTAATTTTACTACCACACTCTTTCTAATCAAACCTAAATTTGCAAGCCAAACTACTAACAATGTCACTTACCTACAATTTCATTTGATATAGGGCTATGGGAGTATTACTTTTAATGGAAATTTCATGTTAGCAGAGCCTGGTTTGGATTTAATTCAGGGCCATATTTAACAACAGCTTCCAAATTTAAAAGACACCTTCCTGTGAGCCAACACTTTTGGATGCCTTCTTTAAGGAACTGCCAAAGTGATTTAGCTGCTTTCTAGTTCATCTCAGCTATTACCCTCCTTCAATCTGGCATAGTTTTCCTAAGTCTCCTAAATATGCAACAGAAGTCAACCAGCCACCTTCACGGCTGTGTTGTGCTGAGCTGAATATGTTGCATTGTAATTCCTGCTTGCTAAAGTGAATAACGGTTCTTAAATCACCCCAGTAATTGCAAATAAATCTACTGCTCATTTCGCAGCACAGAGCTCAATTGAAATCCTATGATGGAACCAGCTTTTGCCTTCTCTCTGACATATGGGGAAGTGTTTTAAGTATAGATGCAGTCCTTTTTCTAGCGAACATATATACTGAGGATACGTCTGATATTTCAGTTATCATCTTAGGCCTCATAAAAGGAAGCACAGGCTGAAAAGTTAAAGCTGTCATTCTTTAGAAACCCTTTTACAATATTGTACTGCAGCAGACAGTTACTGTGGGCAAGAGTGTGTCTGTGGCCTATACTGGGCTTGATACCTATAGCAACCCCAAAAAACTGGACAATTCCAATGAAGAACACATGCAGACACAACTCCCAAAACAGTTCTGTTGGGAAGTCTATTAAGTTTGAAACATGAATGATTAGAAAATAATTGACTGTTTGCCCAACTGTTCATATAATTTCCTCATGCATTGCCACAATAAGAATGAACCTCACAAACCACATATTATTACATATGGATCTCAGCCTCCTATCCATTATCCTACACAATTTCTTTTGCATCTATGTTTTCTATATCTGCCTCTTGTTCATGCCAAAAATGACAATGCACTAGTAGGAATTCCACTTTAGCAGAAACTTTCTGAACTCAAAATATTACTCTGGAAAAATATAAAATTGTCAGGTCAATTATGGCCTCAGAGATGGGTTTTTAAAACAAAACAATATAAAAATCAATATTTATCATAAAAGTTTTTATCTTTTTTTTTGTTCACATTCAGTGAAAACAGAGATGAACCGAATTTCCATTTTCATAGAACTTCAGGAGATAAAAATTTAGATAAACAAATCTGTTCATTCACCAGCCTGAACATATATAAAAACAAACAAACAAAAAAAGAAATAAAACAGCACTAATGATGATGATCAGTTAAATGTACCACCTTTTCAATGTCACCAATTTTTTTAGTGAAAATGCTTATGTTATAAAATGGCTAGTGCCATTCAGTTTTTAAGATTTTCTCATTAATTTGATAGCATTTCTTCTATTTGATGACAGTAAAACCTGATGACAATAGGACAATTGAAATGCTTCTAATAGCAAGGCACTATTTATTGGAATGATTAAATCTAGAAGGAAATGTGCTGTCATGATCTTAATTCATAAGAATACCTAAAGGTAGACAGAGTAAATGTTAATGCTCTATCTTGTTTCCAAATTTGTGTGTAACTTTACATTTTTCCTACATTTTAAAGTTCCCTTAAGTCCTCTGTCAACCATAGCTCTGTTGTTTTATAATACATTGTTTTATTTTCCTGAGAAAGGCACAAACTGAAACACAGGAGGTTCCATCTGAACATCAGGAAACACATTTGTACTGTGAGAGTGACAGAACACTGGCACAGGCTGCCCAGAGAGCTTATGGAGCCACCATCCTTGGAGATATTAAAAAGCTGTCTGGTCATGGTCCTGGGTACCTGGCTGTAGATGAGCAGGAGGGTTGGACCAGATGACCTCCAGACATCACTTCTGACCTCAACCATTCAGTGCTTCTGTGATGTCTGTCTTTTCCCTCCAGAATTTTTTCATAAATGTTTATGAAATGAATAAATCAGTTACTATATTTATCCCGGGAGATTTCTGAAGTAAAGACTACACCATTCTTCTTTCCTTTCCGTTCCACATAAAAGCTAAGGCACATAAACATTGCACATATTTATGGTATCAATATAAACACTATAGACTTGGCAGCAATTCTCAACTGTAAATTTTTGGAATAGCTTGAATTTGTGTTCAAACAGATCTGTTCAGCTCAGTTTCTAATTTTCCAAGTGCAACTGTTAATAGGTAGATCTCTATCTCTTTGTATTAAAGTTCAGTAAGAGTAGCAAGAGATATGATTGCTGACAATATGCTAGGAATTTGCTTTCCCATTGTCCTTGACTAAGGTTAAGCTCCTACCCAAAGAATAGACTTTGCCACTGAATTTTTGGAAGCTGTAACTGGACATAGGATTCATCATGTCTGGACTATGGCAAAGGTATTGGAAGAGGCAAACCAGAGGGTAAGTCCTAGGAATTTGGCTCTGCATCAAACCTTGTCACTTGTACTCCAGAAAAGACAAGTAATGCTATTTAGTTATTCTTCGAGGATCTGCAGGCTGCAGTTTAATTAACTTTATCAAATGCCATGAAAAACCCATCATCCTCCTCTCTGTCTCAGAGACTCACTGAGATGAACGTTAATTGATAAGAGCTTCTCGGATTTCAGCAGAACATCGGAACTTGTCAAGCAGAGCAGACTCTCACAAGCAGTAAGGCTGAAATACATTCTGTAGCTGCAGAGCTTCCTAATTGCAGAACTGCTCAGAATACCGAGACAAAGTTCAAACATGCTGATTTGCAGGCACAATCAATTACCACTGTACAAATGCACTTAAAATACCGTATGCAACCTGCTTATCACCGATTCTTGTAAGGCTGATTGAGAGTAAGTAAATTTTGTGATCACCGCATAGATAATTCTCCTTTAAAACCTGTTCACAGATAAATTTGACATTTGTAAATTATTATCTTTTGTTTGGCACAGTTACTTTCCAATTAAACTCTCTACATTTTGTAGGATACTATTACGTTAATGGCCCTCTTGCTTTAAAATGCTTTTCTTGGCAACAGTTCTCACATGCAGGTGCTCACAGCAGATGCTGGTGCTAACCCTTACCCAAAAACCACTGTGTCTTCTCAGCAGTGAAAAGTTCTTCAATGTTACTATTACCTGAGGCTACCAGTTTTCACGAACAGTGTCATGGGGCTGCCATCAACCCTTGGAAATTTGACATCTATTAAGAAAAAAGCCTACAACAACAAATTGTGCAATGCCAACTATTGGCCTTTGGACTTCATGTTGTTTATTATGTAAAGTGTTTTTTTTTTCTTTTTCTCTTGTATTTTGTTGGTCTGAAGAAGCTGAGGCTGCAATTTCATAGTGAGGATTGTGTTTGACAATCACGGACTGCCACTGAATACTTCAATACTTTTATTTTAACAGTGCCATTTATCCATAAGGGCTCGGCAAGCCTTAAATTAATCAAGTCAAATAGCAATCTTTGTGTCTTCAATCATGCATTGTTAAAAGGTGGACTTTTCTTAAGAAACTTTGACTACTGAGATACATTCAGGCTCATGATACTATCTGTATAACTGGAGTACACAAGATGCTCCAGATCTGTAGCAAAGTATTAATGCATCAGACAATCAGTTCCAAAGGGCAGAAACATGAGAGAGACGCAGAGAATTTTACAATCTCCACTTTATTAATAGGGAATTGGCTTGGCTGGTAAAGAAAGATACTACTGTGCTTCATTTGAAGGATATCAACATACAGGACAACCTCTGGGCAATACCTAAGTGTCTCCATTTTAATACATCTTCATATTTGTCATAGAGGTTAAATGATTTATCCACATGCAGTGACACCTATTAGCAGCTAAGGCTGGTTATTTCCACGACAGCAGCTTAATCTTTCTCTGCAAAGGAGATGTTTGATACTCGTTCCTCAGATATTGCTTTTACAGTGGAAGAAAAAAAATAACATGGCTGTTTATTTATAGAAGAAAGCGAAGAGGCCTGGCAGTAAAAAACATAATTGGGGAAATATACTGTCAAGGAATTCCTTCATCACACTTCAGAAGTCATGACCCATAGGTTTTCAACATCCCATGAGGACTGGGCTAGAAAATGATAGAATAACAACTGACAACCCCCCATATTCCCGAAGCAGGAGGAATACTGACTGATACCTGCTACATGACAGAGGAACTGAATGAAGCAAGTAGGATCTTATAATGCACTTAAACTACTTTGCCAAGAAGAACAATTGCAGAAAGTAAAGTTCTGAGAACTCTGTATTTATTAGATTTTTTAGAAAAATGAAAATTTGGAAGGGTTTTCCAGGCATTTAATATTAATTTGAATTCTAATTTTGAAAGTGTTCAACCTTCTCCTAAAGTTCACAACAGTCTTTTCTAAAATGTCTTTTAAAAAAATTTTCAAGAAGAAAAGAATAGTCTGACTTTCATTAGGTTGTGTTAGATTTTGGGAAGTTTCAGATGTAAAATTCAGCTGAGTTTAAGATTTTCCTAGAATTGTAATGAAGACATGTACTTCTAAGTCAGTACTCAAGGTGACACAGAGGCCACCTAGCTACAAAAGAGGGACAAAGCTCTTCAGCATCTTGCAGTTCAACATCTTACAAGGTTTAAGGCCTTATTCTGATAAACCCCTTTATCTTGATTTATATTATTTTAGTGAAAAGTGCTGCTTTTTTTCTTTTTTTTTTTTTTCTCTTTGCCTTGAAAAATGCAATGTTTATCTTTTGACACACTAACAAAATCCCAGAACTGCTCTGGGGAGTGCTACTTAGCCATCTTGCACGCAGAGCGCAGGGGTGGCTGGTCTTTGTTTAATGGAGAGGATACATTGCAGTGCTAGCAGCAGCAGCAGCAGCAGTTTGTGGATTTCTGAAATATGTTCAAATTCAGACTTCAAGCCCATATCCGTTTCCCAACCATCATCTCCCAAGAGGACCTGTACTCCTCTTTCTGCAAAGCCATGCCCCAGACTCACGTCCATAGCTCCTTTTGCCCAGCCCAGAATCCCCACCTCACCTTCCTTGGTCTTTTAGTGTTCCAGAATAGTACAAAAAGCTCGTTCCCCTTTGTGAAAAGGACCTCTTGCTGTTACGAACCGCAGCCTCAATCCTTGGAACCCAAATTCGTGTCTTCTCCTCCTATCAAGCAGCCATCACAAAAACTCACCTTCTACCCCTACTTTTCCACGGCAGACTTTGATACAAGATTCCCAACCCCTCCCCTAGCTCTCCCCTCACTGCATTCCTCACGCTCTAAGCATGTACCCCAATGCTTTCCCTCCCCCTTCCCTCTCTCAGCTCCACCAGGGCTTGATTTCTCCTCTCCACTGTTGGCTCCCCATTACAAAATGCAACAGAAAGAGAACTCCTTAATCTGTGTTACTTGCTCTGCTCATACTCACAATGGTACTGCTGAAGGCCACTTGAGACTGGTTGCTGTCACGACGACCGAGTGACCTGTTCCTTGTATGCCCCTGAAAATGAGCTCTAGCACTCTGGCACCTCCTTAAAGGTCTCATGGTCCTCTGCTTGTAAGTGGCTCGTCTCTCAATATTCATGTGAGGAAGAGTGAAGTGTTGAAGTTTTGCAAAGTCCTCATCATCTAAATCCAACTCTTTGTGGGTTTCCAGGCGTCTGGCTGTAAGAGAAAATGATACCTCTCTTATTCGGTTCTTTGCATTGCTCAGGAGGAGTTCCTTGGTTGGTTAAAAAAACTGAAACAAACTAACCCAAAGCCAAAACATCTCAAAAGCCAAGACCAGAAAAACTTCATTATCCATTTTAGTTTCTGGCAACTCCCACTCTCCAATGTTTATTACAGCAAGAAAACAAAAATATGTTTTCAAAGCAATCAGCCACTTTTATGGACTTTTGGTAATGCTTGGTCTCCTTAGCTGCACTTTGCAGTTGACTGGAAGAGAAGAGTGAAATATGGTAATTTATGAATTTGCTAATATTCTCAGTCAGAGCACAAACTTCTTTTTGGCAGCTGCTTGCAAGCTTAATAAAATCCTTCTCACTCCGTAGAGAGGGAAAGCAGCAACCAAGAACGGGATGGAGTCAAACCCCCAGATTCAGAGCACCAAATGCCAAGAGAGTTCAGATATAGACTGCAGCTGGGGTTGACTCAAGAAAATGTGTAGCCGTACCCTTCATATCATACAGAAGACTATGTTAATTACTTTTGGACCTACTGAGCTTAATTACCAACTAATCTCAGTTTGCAAGTTTATAAAAGGTTGGTTGGCACTCACTTAGAAATGGAAAAGAAAATGTTCTCTTTGCACTCCTGAATGGGTTTTGAATGCAGGGCAAAGCCTGAGATGCCTGCAGAGGGAACTAGAAAACCATTCCCACCTTACTTCTGAATCATCTAAAACACCTTCACTTTTGTCAATGTCCATAACAGGAGTACCCCACAAAATGGAGACAAATCCACAAAGCTCTATGTTCAGTCAGAGGGCTCAGTAGGCTTAAATATTGATACCTAAATTAATAAAATTTAATTGTTCAGAGAGAAAATAAATTATAAAAAAGTGTGTCTCACCATTTTCCTGATGTGAAAACTCAATTCCATCGACAGTACAGCGTCGAAATACCATTTTGTTTTCTGTTAGTGTCCCAGTTTTGTCTGAGAAGATATACTGGATTTGTCCAAGATCTTCAGTAATATTTAGGGCACGGCACTGTATGGGCAGATCTGCTTCTTCATCATACAGGTCAATGTCATTGTGTATTAAGAAGACTTGGCCCAACTTGACTAATTCAATGGACACATAAAGAGATATGGGGATTAAAACCTGAAAGAGAGTTCAAATTCTCAGTGAGGGGTGAGACAAATCTTGCCGCTTTCTGTCAGTAATGTCCTGGGACAGGTATTCTAACAATTTTTAAACAGTTCTTCCTAGAGACATCTTGTAGGACTGAATAACAATAGTTTGGGGGTGGCAAAAATCATGCACAGAATGGCTATGGATCAACAGGGACAATAAGTGACAAATTTAAGACAAAATTCCTATATTACCAAATGCAAAGATGGGTCTTCCAAAGGATGCTCTTACAAAGCACATTTTCTGGACTCTGAAAGGATGCACTATCACAGACTAACTCTTAACGTAAAAAAGTTTCACAAGTGTCATGGTTTAACCCCATCTGGAACTAGGATCACGCAGCCATTCACTCCCCCCCTCCTGCCCCCATGTACGGTAGTGAGAAGGGGGAGGAAAAAGGGGGAGTTAAAATGGGAAAAAAAAACAAACCCAAACCCAAAAAACCTCATTAGTTGACATACTGTTTAATAGAACAGTAATGAAAGAGAAAAAAAAATATAATAATGTTAAAAGAATACACAAAGTAAAGTAATGCAACCCAAATTGCTCTCATGACCTGAGGATCAGTTGCCCATCCCATCCCAAGCAGTGGTTGTGGATCCCCATCCCACAACCAACCCCCATTTATATACTGAGCACGATGTCTATGGTATGGAAAATTCCTTTGGCCAGCTTGTCCTGTCTATGCTCCCTCTCAGCTTTTATGGGAAGCTGGAAAAGTCCTTGACTTACTGTAACCATTACTTAGCAACAACTAAACCGATGTGTTATCAACATCATTCTCCTACTAAACCCAAAGCACAGCAGATACTAGGAAGAAAATTAACTCTATCCCAAATGAAACCACAACAACAAGCAATTACTTTGCACACAACATTTCCCACCCACTAGCTTTCCTGACCTGAAATAATAATGAATTTTTAAGGTGCACAAATATCCTGTTTCAGTAATGAAGAATAATCCCCTAAGGAATCTGTGAGTAGCTCTGAAAGTTATCTTCACGTTTCATTCACATTAAATAAATTTTGTCCACTTAAAATCTCAGCACTTACATCAAAAGTAAATGTGATTTTTTCCTCCATCCCATAAAATGTTCTCTCGCAATTAGGCTTAGACTCAGTTATACAAGCATCCTACTTCTAATTTAGCTTATTTCCTAAACCAGCTGAAGCATACCTAGTGATTATTTCCCATTGGTAAAACCGACAATTTTTGTTTCACTGTTTTTCTGAGATATTAAGTAGTATTCTTATTTTGGAATTCTGGCCATAGGCGGGGAAAAAAAAGCAAGCTGACATTTGGATGTAAACATCCTCTTCATTGCATATGCTAGAGATTCTGCAGTTATTTAAAGATATAATACACGTCCTTCCTATCTATACCCTTGCGGGATTTCAACAACAAGAAAGAAAAATCTGCAGTTAGCAAGAAAAAAAAATAGAAGACACGTTATTTCACACTTGGATGATCTGAAACACTCCTAGCAATATTTTCAAATAGGATTAAGTAGGTACTGCACAGCTATTAGTTGATATTAATTGTTCATTAGTGGTTATACTCAGTTTTGAATAGCTTCTTCCTTGGAGGTAACAGAGGTTTTTGTCTTTTACCTGCAACAGGATTATCATTGTCAAAAACATGTAGAAACCAGCAAGAATTGGAGACAGAAAATTGCCATGCTCATCTGGGACATCATAAGGCGGATGCTCTGAGAAGTTTCCAACCCAAATGCCATGCCCTGTAGGAATGACATATGAAATTGAAATACACTAAACAGCAATGTGATTGACAAAGCTTCTGAAATTTGCCGATATGGACTGCTATGATAATTAAAAAGAAAGAATATTTCCAAAGCAACGGTCCCTAAGCAGTGCTATAAATCTGTTGGAGAATGTAAACTATATGCAGAGCTCTGTTAGCACATGCATATAATTGATATGCTAGTAAGAAATGAGCGGTCATGGATATTTTCATCCATCTCTCCTTAAGCAGGTGTCCCCCAGGGCTCTTAGCTCTGCACAGATCTTTCCTCATTCTACATATTGCTGTTGCAGGAGACTCCATCTCTACCACCTATCTTTAAAAAACCTCAGTGCTGAAGACTTCTGTTCCTCTTTCTAACAGAAAGAAATCTTATAACCTTTATATAGACAAATTGAAATCTTTTCTATCCTTCCTGACCATTCTTGATTTCAATCTGTCTTTGGTAGAGTTGACAAACCCCCTATAATTCAGTTTGGGCAACTCGTTTTTACATTCCCTTCAGTTAAGTCATACCTCAAAACTGCTTCTTCCCCCATGTCTTAAATATCAGTAGATGTCATCGTGCTACTACAACAAAGCCACCGTGTCAGGACTTACCAACATCCCATCACAAAGACCTTACCACCTTTCAGACTGCCCTTACTGAAATAAACTTTGCTCAAAGATGTTTCTAAATTTACAGCATCAGAAACTTCACACAGACCTAGGACAAACAACTGTTTCCCTCATCACATCACTGCTCCAGATGCCAAACCCCTCTATTAGTGCACTTTGCATATCTACCTCTGATAAAACTTCTACTAACACCAGTTAAGCAAGCACCTGCCTATTAAAATGCTGCCAAAGGAATTAAAGTTATTTCAGCAATACTTTCTGGCTGCTGGAGACTACAATCACATCTGAGCAAGGAGAACTATGCTCTACAATCCACTTCTTACCCCAATTTTTCACTGTGTGCAAGAAAAATCGTGATAACCGATCCACCAGTGGTATTTCTTCCTAGAACCCCACATGCAGACAAGGTTCAAAGCAAGAACTCATGGTAGAGCTATGGGACATTTTGAATGGATGTAAGCTAATGGGCTTGTTACTGTTTTATGTGTTTCACTTAGAATAAGAACATTTTATATTTTTTTTTTTTTAAACTTGAGCAAATAAATTGCTTTTTAAATGCTGGTTGTTTTTTTTTTTCTTTTTTTTTTTCATCTGAGACCACCTTAAACCTTAAATTAAAGGATTTTATTACTCAAGGGCCCCTACACACCAGACAAAGACAAGTCTCTAAATCTACATGACAGCAGTCAGGGAATAATGAAAATAGTCCCTCTCTCCCTTACACAGAGCTCACTTGTTGAAGTGAAATCCCATTTCTGTGCCAAAAAAGCCCACTGCAACATGAAGCAGCAAAATTTAAAAAGCGATTATGTCAGTTCAATTGTTCATCTTTTTTTGGATGGCCCTTACTTCTAGTGGTATTACAGTGAGGGCTGGCTGGTGTGTCACATCACATGCCTCTAGGGCAGGTTTGGGAAAACTTGACAACCACATGATTTGACTTTGTCACTACAAAACTAATTCAGAGCAGTAGCACTACACAAGTTATCACTGAGATGGAATCGAGTAAAAAGAAAAGGGCTTTGAACACAAAGTGCTCATGGGACCCTCCATTATCTCTTTAAAGCAGTGACCCATTCACAAATCTGTGGGCTTAAAATTTGGACCTTTCCTCAGGTTCATGTGATCCTATTAATCCTGACCTGCCTGGGACAGATTGCAATCAGAGCTGGAAGGCAAGCAGGTGCTTACATGCAGTGAAGATCCTGTTTTTGAGATTAGCAATCAAGTAAACTCTAGTTAGCTAACCCCAGTTCATAAGCTCACGTGCTCACTTACAAGGACCCCAGAAAAATGCAGGCTATTCCTACATAACCCAGTGATCCATCTCACTGCCTGCTGTAAAGGGGCTTTTGAGAAGGAAGGTAGCTGTGGAGACTAAACTCAAAGAATTAGTCAAGTGCAGCTCATGGGCTGTAAATTGGTTAGCTCGGGCTAACATCACTCCTGAACGTATCAGAGCAAGATGCTGTTGAAATGAAGGTAAAGCTACACCATTTTACTTCTGTTGTTATGCACAAGGAACAAACATCCACTCAGGTAGCAGATCTCAGTTGGCAAATACCGATTCCTATAATGCATTAACCCAATGGCTTTCACTTGCCTGCTTTACACATACTTTACCACAGTGGAGATGTGTCTTATCTGAAATATTTATAGCCATGGCTGAATTTTCTTCCATCTGAATTGCTCAGACTTCCCATTTTAACTTGTCTATTAGAAAGCCCAAGGACTGTAAAAACCCCAAGAGCATTCAGGTCTAGCTCTCATCTCACTCCTGTCTATAAAATAAAATAAATTTTAACCACCATTTAGAAAAAAGCAATGAAATGGAAGATTTTTGTTAGTGTTCATACCTACAGCTCCAACAAGACACATCATGAACAGGAGCCCCACACACAAGAAAATATCTGTATTCATCCGTCGCTCTATCTTGCTGCGCTTGTAACGAGGACCATTGTTATTCAGCATGGCCTTAGTTTCATGACCTTTAAGACAGAAATGAATATCATGAAGTTTATATAATATTTTGTAGGTTGTTGATTTTTTTTAAAAGTATTTCTCTCACAAAATGAGAGCTGGACTCTCATGACATGTCAATTTGACTCTAGTTTCATTCACTAATTTTATTGCCCATCTTCTCATTTGACTGAATAGTAGAATATATCAGAGACTATATCTAGAATTTTGCCAAAGACCTCCATTACGTTACAGATTGTAGCTATGGTATATATTTTACTTGCCCAGAGACAGCAGATTCAGCAGGATCACAAGGTTTATGTAAATAGTCCAATGCCAACAAGCAAAAAGAACAATAATACTATATTTTTGTATTTTACAAACAACGTGATTAGGTGCTATGCAAATTGCTGAAGCCTACATATGAATATTTTTCAGCAGCTCTTTAAAATCTACTACACACATTGTATGTATTAACTTCAATAAAATCCAGCATGTCAGACCCAGCAGTAAAAGACTCCAACGTTATTTAGTTTTGTGCTATGTGGTTGTAAATTTCTAACAAAACAGTAGGACAAGAAATAGAAAAAAAAAACCCCAATCCTTAAAACTTACTGAGTTAGTATTGAGCTGGTATACTTGCAACAGGAAAACAGGAGTGCTATAAGAAGCCAAGAAGCAGAAATTGTTTTTTTCTATTCTATTAACATTATCTGAATTGTGGGTCCACAGTTGGGATACCTGGATACCATCTGTTGCTCTATTAAACGGTATCTCTTATATTTATTTCTACAGTCCTTTTCACAAAATACAGACCCTGCAGACTCGTATTTAGTTTTCATTTATATGGGCATGATGTGTGTGAGAGGGACTGTTTTCCAAGCTGCCTTTTGTCTTTCTTTAGGGAAGTGATTTGAACCAAAACCTGGAAGTTCGGTACGATTCAATCATGCCTGCTGGATTTTCCCCAGGTTTACAACAAAGGTTATTAATTGAAGCAGAGAGCAAGACAGAAAATTACCCTCCAGCCTTATGTTCAGGACATTCACCCAAGAGCTGGGACTCTTGTCTTCCTGCTCAAATGAATATGTAATTATTTACTCAACCTGGAGCTATGTCGGTGGGACCAGCTTATGCTACCGATTCTCCTTCCTTTCCAACTCATGCCTATGTACGTACCCGCTCATTCCACACAGTCAGGTATTCAGGGTACAACCCATGAAGCAGGAGATGTATGTTCACTCCCACACAGGTAGAACTAAGAACAAACCCCAGGTCTTCCCCTCATGAGCAAATGCTCTAAAGAAGAGGAGGGTACTGCTGCCTGCACTTCTGTTCCTCCAGCAGCTGTGTGAGGAACACACTGTTCCTCACTTTTATGTCAGGCTTAATGGAATGTTCTGTGTTGAACCTGAAACAAAAAAACTTCTAATCTCTCCCAGAAAACACTCAAGGAAATGTTGATGGATTTATTTGAGGAAGAAAAAGGGAAGAGATTTCTTTCCAAATATGAGCTCTGTCATTCCCTTCCACTTCAGCTGACCAACAGGGAAAAGGACTCATCTGTAATACACATATCACCTAGCAAGAAACAGAATATCAGAAATAAGAGGGATAAACTACTTTGTTCTCCTCTAATCCTCACAGTTTCATATGCAGTGTAACACAGCACCTCACCTACCACCCCACTAGTACCTTGTCTCTCTATTTGTCGAGGTTGATGGGCTTATCTAAAACTTCATTCTGATACTTTATTATCTGAAAAGCATTTAATTCTTGCTGCCCCCTAACACAATGAGAAAACCACGCTGGCTGTTGCTCTGAAATGAGGTTTTTATGCATTAGTGCTATTGCTTTGTGTATAACCGTTTGGGTAGCCACAAAAAGCATAACCATATTTGGGTCAGACAAGAACTGCACAGGCAGAACAATCACATTAAGCGATGGCTCTCTTCACAAAGACTTCCATTAGAAAGTAGGGTCGAGGAGTAATAGAGTTATAAAAATGGAGAATGTGCCATCTTATAATGGGACTGATCTTGATTGTTCAGAAAAGGTCACAGACCATGATTAAAAGCCAGAGTATAATCAATGTCAGAGAATCCTACAAATGAAGATGGTACTGGCATAAGTAAGCCTAATTTTAAAAGAAAAAGGATAAACTTTTATACTGACATTAACAATAAGATGTCAGTTGGAAACTGAATTGAAGACTTACTCAAATCAAAGTCACCATATCTTGAAAATTACTTTAAAACATCAACCTTTCATACTAGCAGCTTAAGCAACATTAACAGAAACCCACATTAGGATCTGTGCTGGTGGTCAAAGGAACATATTGGAAAATTACTAAAGAGAAGAAGAATAGACATCCTAACAAGAGACAGAAGGACAAGTTATTCCAATTCTATAGGAACTGATTCCTACAGAGATTTTTATATAGTAGTTACTTCTCAAAAAAAGAAAGAGTAATGGGTTTAAGCTCTGGTTCTCCTCTTCTGTCTAGTAGGCACCATCTTTACATGTGGTGTTCAGGGAGATGGGCAATGAAAGACCCACAATGTGAAGGCTATTTTAGAAACATATGTGAGCTATAGTCATTTAAAGTCCACTTCTGCAGCAGTGAAATAAAATGGTCCATTGGCAGGTAAAATAGTCTGGATGGTGGAGATTAATCTAAGCTAAATGACTCTTACAAAGATGGTAACTTCTATTTTCTCTTGAATTCCCTGATGCTGATTAGACATAAAACAGGTGACATGACTCTACTGGAAAGATAAAAATAACCAACAATGGGATTAACTGTTGTATTTAAATTGGCTTTTATTTAATCTACAAATAAAGAGGGTAGCTGATGCTCTGTTTCTGGAGCAGAAGAGGGCACAGCTGGCAAAGCCAATGTTAAATCATGCTTACTGAATAAAAGCAGTGGCAACACTCCAAAGGTAAAAGATGCTGAGAAAAAATGACCTGACCCACCGCTGAACCTGGCACCGCTGCATTTGATCTGGGCACTGACACTGTCTTGCTTGGTTCATGTCTCTACTGCATGAAATTCATGGTTGCATGGACACATTATGTCTGTCAGCACAAACCTGTGCTGCTGCTGCCTCTTCTGTCACCTCCAGCTGCTGCTCTCACTGCCTCCTGTGTGCTGGCACTGGCACAGCTGGCTTTGGGATGATAGATCTTGGTAGATCTTCAGCTCCATCAGTTTCTGCCCTGAGGAGCCAGTGAGAGCTCCCTTAGGGCACCCATGTAGATTTTATGCCAAGTGGAATTAGCATTATAATCAGAGCTGGAGAGCTGAGAGTCAAAACTCACCTTAGCAATTTTTTACTTATCTGGATATTTTTGCAAGATAGCAAAGATATTTGACACACACAAGGATACCGTCATTTGCCAGAGAACTGATGCCGGACTCTGGGCTTTGGAGGTGGATGAGTAATACCTTTACTTCAAAAAGTTCTATCGTTTTCCCACACACTACTAGTTCTTAAAACAAAATGTCAAATTGTGGTGCAACATTAGACTACACGTATTTACTTAAGGATATTTACAGGGAAATTCTGTTTAGCTAGATAGAAAGTACATCTTACCTGCATATACAACAATTCCTATTGCAGCCTCAGTATTTCTGATTGTACATCCACGAAGCAAGAGGCTTTCAATGTTAAAACCAATCCGTTCATGATTTGGCTGCTCCCTAGAAGAAATAAAATAAAACAATGCCCTTTTCTGTTCTGCTATAGTATTAAAATTTTTATGTGCACACAAAACTTGAAACTTTGTGTTTCAAGTTGAAATCAAGGAACTGTAAAGGCCCTTTTGTGTTTGTATTTCACTCAGTTTTAGTAAAGACTCCAGTAAGAGGTTACAGAGAAGTCTCTCTTTTAAAGACCACTTGCATGGTGTGCATACCATGATATCAATATGAAGCAAATTTGGCTTTCACCTTATCTGTCAGATTCATTATATCCCAAGTGAAGCTAAGGTACATTATGTGACTTCATTCAGATGAAATTGTTTTAGAAAGCTGAGGAGGGTTTGGCTGGTGGTGGAAGCTCAAATGAATGCATCTGGACCCTGCAAGAGCCTCTGTCTCTCTGTCAGCCACCAAAGAGCTTCTCATCTTTGTGAATCTCAGTTTGCTTCAACAGTCTCTAGGGCTGGGGCTCTCTTCCTCACTCTCACACTGGATGGAAAACTTTTCATCCTGGCTGAAGTTGTCCTGTCACACACCAGACCCTCCTGCTAGTAGAAAAGTCCAACAGAAGCTTAATGGAAATAAGGTCAGTGCTCCATCAGGCAGGCAATTTGTTACTTGTTACTGAAAATGAAAGCATGCAACTACTTTTCCTGGCAGTTTTTATTATGTACTCTAGTAGGCTCCTCCTGAGATCTTTACCAAAGCTGAGATTTTTGATTTCAATTGCTCCATCTCATTTGTTGTGTAAATATCAGCAAAAAAAATAATATTTTTTTCTAGAATATGTATCGTTTTCTACTTTGTATTTTATATTTGGCATTGCGGCATCTCATAAATAGACAGCAAGGCTAGGTGCAATTCAGGGCTAAGTACAGTCCTGTGTCTGTGTGCAGCTGCACAGCATTACGTGACATCAAACTAGACAAATGAAAATGTTTAGGTACCCACAACCTACAGCTGGTAGAATTGTAAAAAATAATGCCAGAAACATGCTTTTTTGGGAATCTATATTCAGACTTGGTGTACTCATTTAATAGAAACCTTCTTGCATCCCCTTGAGCAGAATTTGCTGTGGTCAGGCATGTCAGATGGATGTCACTAAGTTCCTTCTTACCATTTTTAGCGGAGAGAGTACTGCTACTGTTATATAGCAAGGCAACAGCGCCTCAATAATTTATTAAGTGTTCTTGGAGAAAAATGTAACCTGTTCCAAGTAATTTGTGTTTACAAAATAGCTCAAACAACAGCAGACAAAACCAGAAACTCTACTAAATGTTAGTAAGTAATTTTCACTCCGAATTATTTCATCTAGCCCTGAAGCAATGAAAGGCAACTAATTCCATATTCCACCAAGCAGGTGAGATAATAATAATTTCCAAAAGAGATTTCTGTGACAGACGTTCAATGGAGTCCTGGGTCCTAATGGTGTGTATTTGTGTGTGTGTGCGACATATCACCTAGATTTCTATAATTTCAGTGCTCTAGTGCCATGTTGCAGCAGGCTAATTGGAAGGATTGCTTCAATTTAGATTATACCCAATGGTCCTCCAAAGCCAGCAACCACAGTGAGCGAATCGATACAGACTTGACCTCTTTTTTCCCGTTAAGATATCGCAGTGGAGGGGAAATGGCATTGCTATCAGAGGCATCATTCTTACAGGGAATAAATTCTCAAGACCAGATCAAGCACAGTCAGTGCTAATGGGCAAGAACCCCTTGGTTTACTCATGTCAGAGGATATGGCAGCTACTTCAGTGCAACACTCACTGCATTTCTGCAGAGACATTAAGTCCTAGTTTAGCTACTAGTAAATTTAACAAAGCTGGGGCATGGATAGGGATGTTGGCATATTCACGTGGGACACGCACGTGGTCTGAGGCAGCAGTTATTTCAGACAGTTCTCTGGTGTGGTGTGGGAATCAGTACGGACCTGCTCTGAAGAGGGCCTTGGGAAACAGCCACCCTGTATTGGAGGGCAAGAGAATTTTAAGACATGAGCCATGCCACACAAATTGGCTTAAATCTGCTGAATTTGCTAGTACAGATTTCCCTGTTATGCCTGTGCCATAATTATTTTATGAAGAACATAAGGAACACAGAATGTGGCTTTTTCCTCACACACAGAGGTTTACACTAAAAAAAAAACAAAAATAAAAAAACACTTTTCTACAGAGTGGTGAGTGGTTCAGTAGGATTTTTCCTTGCTTGCTTGCTTTTTCTAGCTGTAAGAAGAAAATCACATTTGTTTGTTAAGATCCTGGATACCTTTTCCTGGTGGCTGCGAGTATGAAGAAACTAAAGCTAAGCAGCTGAATATCTTTAAACATTAAGAAGCATTTAGATTTAAAATCTAGCCTAGCCTAACCCTCAGGTCAAATGTAAACGAGCTTATGTTTGAATTCTGAAAAGTGATGAAGCTTTGTGCCAACAGTTTATATGAAACAACTGCAAATTCAGTATCAAGCCTTGGTCCTGCCTTGCCTCAAAGCACAGATTCCAGTCTACATCTTATATTGACTTCTGAACGCAGAAGAGGTAATAGAAACATCCATCAATTTCTGCAAAATACGTTCCTTCCATCCAAGAGAAATATTAAAGTTCAGATACAAAAGGCATTTATGGATACCAAATACTTACATGTACCCTTTGAATTTATTGAGATCATTGTTAGGCATTTCACAGATGATGGTGTTTTGGAAAAATTCAGGTTCAAACAACGTATTCTGCAAGAGGAAACACACCAAGAATAAGTGCCAAATCTAATGAATACTTGAAATGCTAAACACAAAAAGCAGTTAAATATAGGCCACCAGAATAGCTGGGGTCTGGAGCACTTGCCCTGTGAGACACGGCAGAGGGAGTTTAGCTTGTTCAACCTGAAGCAAAGGTCTGGAGGGGCTGAGTAAGGATCTGAGATTTTCCTCTCTTGAATTAACAACTGATTAAATTAAATGAAGAAAATGCTGTGTACTAGACAAGATACCACAGATGCCAACTAGTGGAAACATCTGTCTTCGAGTAAAGTGAACATAACAAATAGTTCAAACTATTTATGAAACAAAACTAGCCTTCAACCAAAAGCAAGCTCAAATGAAAATAAGTTCAGGATTAAATCCCCAACAAACCCCAAAAAGAACAAATAAACAAAACCAAAAGAAGGAATTAAGTAGAGTAAGTCCAAACTGCTGGAAGAGACAAAACAAGACAGGTTTTCAGGCCAAGTGCTCACTCAAAAAGAGCTTAGAGCCGAACTAAGACACAGTATTTCGCTTGATTTGCCCTGTGTTTGAGGAAACAGACCTGAATTTTGGAGGGCATGAAGCAGTGTGGAAAGCAGACAGTATGAGAGGTACCTGACTGCCCCAAGTGGCAGCTTTATCTTATCTGAAAAAGTACACAAGACACTGACTTTAGACTAAGGAAATGTAGTAAAAATGGGATGTGAGAAATGTGAAAGAGAATAATTATTGCTGTACCAAAAAATCTTTAAAAGAACTGAAACTCTCTTTAATCCACAGTTGCCCCACTAGGAAAGCTAGAAATCAAGTCTGCCGCTGGGCCTTCCTAACTTTTCTACAACAAGAAAGACTTCCAGAGATTAGACTCCAGAAACTGCAAATCCTGGGAATCTTTCATTGGAATTCACAAAAACTTTGCCAGACTACAAGAATTCCTTACACTGCCTGTCTTCAAGTCTCAATGTTTTCTTCACCGTGCTTTAATTCTTCCATTATTTTCTCTTGTTCTTTTTTGTATTTTTCTGAGCAATACATACTTTTTTTTTTTTTTTTAAATACATACATAATATCTAAGTACAAGCAAGTGGAGAATGTACTTTACAAAAAATTAAGTTGGAGGAAATATAAAAGCTTGATGACTATAATAGCATTTTGTATACTTTCTGGTCCATGTAGCTGAGTATTACTAGAATCTCTTTTAAGAGATAGCATTCACCTCCACTGAATCTTGTTCAAGTCAGTAAACTGAACAGGAAAAATGGTACATATTTGGTTGTGCTAGACATATTTGTACAACAGGAGATCAGGAAGATGCAAAAGTCACTTGGAGGACTCATTACTAACAAAGAAACATAATAGGTTTCTATCTAGGAAGAGGTAGAGAAAGATGATTCTTCTCTCAAAATTTATTTCTTTTCATGACAAGAATTTTACTTTTGAAAATTCAAGTTAGAAAATGACCTTCATACATATTTCCTCCCTTCTCAGAGTCACACTTTATAGACCCAATTAGATCTGAGTAATTTTTATGCTGCACATAAATCACAGATCTAAACAAAGCTCAAAGAACAAGGAAGAAGTGAGCCCACTAAAACCTGTACATATATTTAGCACACTGTTTTTTTTAACCAACAGACTGTTTGCACTAACATGTTAAAATAACAGGTGAATATAGTTGACTATTTAAGCTCTCGCCTTCCTGAACACTGGCTGTCACCACAGTCAGGACTGCATTCCACTCTGCCAATGTAACAAGCCTTCGTAAGTATAAACCCTTCTGGGCATACAGTTTAACTAAATAACAACTCAAAGTCTAAAGAAAATAACCATGAATAGGAAGTCTGAAGGATAATTCAGTATGTGGGGGTTTTGAAGATTTCCTTATACTATGAATGAAGCAAAAATTTGCATTTTTATGACAGTAGGGCACTCTGCTTCCCTCTAAAAGCAAAAATACAAAACCTAACATGTAAACTATGAATACATGACACAGAGGCAGCATGTTTATTTTTTTGTATTTAAATTGCCAGTTTATCAGGGTTTTTTTTTTTTGCTAAATCTCTACATATTAAGATTTCTCAGTGTTTCTGAGGAAAAAACCTCTCCCAAGACATCACTGGAAAGCACTGGAAGCAGTGTTGCTGCTTTATGCTGTGTCACCCACAACCTGAGAAAGCCCTTAATTGTGCTGCAAAGTTATTTGTGTTTGAACAAAGAACAAGTCACAGGAGTACAGTACCTGACCACAACTGGCCTTGGAAATGGTGTTCTTTTATTTATTAAATCTTGTTGCTCACTGGCAGCTGTGTTCCACTCATGAATAACCCCAAAAGATCTTCCTAATGGCCATGCTACTAATGGCTAAATAAAAGGATGTAACTCCTCGAATTATTTGCCAGGATTTTTGACTTCCTGTCTCCTAGAAAGATTCCAATGGAACAAAATCCTCTTCAGAATCACAGAGTTGTCAATGCCTTAAACTTGTACTGTGTTATGTGAAAAACTGCCCTGCTCTGTTTGAAAAGATACTTAAAAATGTAACAAGTACAATTCTCGGTGAGTCATAATTTCTTGTTTACTTCAGGCTTATCAAACACAAGTCAAGAGACTATACCAGTGAAGTGTTTTAAAAAGGAAATTATACAGCCTAAGGGGAAAAAATGGTGAGTTTAAGCATTCAAATTAAATCTCCGCTAACAGTCATCTGATGTTAAACAGAATATTTTTATTTAACTTCTAGTTTACCTTTTTAATTTTAGTTTACCTTTTTAAAATTTAGTTTACCTTTTAAATTTAACATTTTAGTTTACCTTTGAGTTCTTATTAAAATGCTTATTATAGTCCTACGAAAGATCCCATTATTTCATTACAACGTAGTGTGCCTCAGAGCAGTTCCTAGTTGAACTAGGGGGCCATACATACACCTGCCCAGCAAATGAGCAATGGCACATAGAATCACAGAATCATAGAATCTTCTAGGTTGGAAGGGACCTTCAAGACCATCTTGTGCAACCATCAACCTAAGTCTGACAAAAATAAACACCCACACAACAAACAAAATGCAACACCATCACTAAACCGTGTCTCCCAGCACCACATCAACCTGTCTTTCGAATACCTCCAGGGATGGTGCCACAACCACCACCCTGGGCAGCCCATTTCGATGCCTGATAACCCTTTCAGTGAAAAATTTTTTCCTAATATCCAGCCTGAACCTCCCCTGGCACAACTTGAGGCCATTTCCTCTAGTCCCGTCCCCTGTGATTTGGGAGAAGAGACCAACCCCCACCTCTCTACACCCTCCTTTCAGGGACTTGTAGAGGGCGATAAGGTCTCCCCTCAGCCTCCTTTTCTCTAGGCTGAACAACCCCAGCTCCCTCAGCCTCTCCTCATAAGACCCCTCACCATCTTTGTTGCTCTTTTCTGGACCCAGTCCAGCACCTCAATGACTTTTTTGTGGTGAGGGGCCCAAAACTGGACACAGTACTTGAGGTGGGACCTCACCAGTGCCCAGTACAGGGGGACGATCACCTCCCGAGTCCTACTCACCACACTGTTTCTGACACAGGCCAGGATGCTGTTGGCCTTCTTGCCCACCTGGGCACACTGCTGGATCATGTTCAGCCCACAGTCAACCAACATCCCCAGGTCCTTTTCTGCCACGCAGCTCCAATAGAGAAGCAAAACCCATCAGGAAGCTCAGGGCCACTTTGGAAGGGGAGCCATGAGCTCTCTTCCGATTTCCAGGCAGTGGCTTTCCTGTGGGCTGTTGTTACTGTGGGTTGTTGTTACAACCGGTGGCATACAGCTGGCGACTACACAGGAAAGATTTGCTGCTGTCCCGAATGGTGGTACCGTGTGTTGCTGCTTCAGCATCTGTTGAAGCAGTTTGCTCAAATAACTGCTGTCTGAGCTAATATTCCATTTCATACAGCCATCCCTGGGCCAGAATAACAAAAATACTTTGGGACAAACTGCTGCTTTCTATACGGGGTGTTAGCTCTGGCAACAACATGCTTTCATAGCTATAATGGAGCAACAAGCCCACCAGAACCGGTGCACGTGGCTGGAGCTGCTGTGCTGATGGACCCAGACCTGCATTTTTAGCAGACTTACCTGGCCGGAGAACCCCATCACCACTTGTCGTTGTTTAAGGTTGGTCTCCCCATCAAGGTTGGCAGTTTCCAAGTGGCAGATCCCGTTCTGATCAGAGGAGTAGAGCAGCAGGATGTCGGCTGGGATGGTCTCATTGCACTGCAGCTGCACAAAATCCCCTACTCGGACATCTTTCCAGCATTTCTCAACATAAGCACGTTCTTCCCTGTGACGTTAAAAATATGTCATGGGTGAACAGTGACATTAGGAAGGCAAATTTCCTGGTCAGTTGGGACTTCAAAAAAATAAAAGCGGATGGCACATTGCTGTAATTTTTTTTTTTTTTAAAGACACAACACAGCAGTGACAAATTAATGATTTACTTCCACAGCGTCACTTCCCTATATATCACATTCAAATAAAATCTTTGCATGGAATAAATAAGAATAAAAACAACAAAAATTCTCTTTCATTCTAGTATTAGCCTAGACTAGCCATTACTTTTTCAATAATAAATCCTTTACCTGCTCTTAATCATCTAAGCAAACTGAATAAAGCAAAACAATAAGCTTTAAAATTAGTTAATGGGAAAGCTGCACAGGCAACAATGCCTCTGTTCCTCTAACTTTTTGAGAAGAAATTATTTTTTCAACATGAAGAATTGAACCATCTTATGCCTTGTTCTGTAAGAGAGAAAATGCTCACGATACTTTAGCAGACAGACAGTAAAAAGCTTTCTGTTATGACTCAGAGTCTCCTTTTTTGCCTACGTTTTTAATCATCCTCATCTACTGCCTGAAGAATATGGTCTTTCAATTAAGTGTTTGAGAATGGGAGCAGCGACAGAGCAGAGGAACTGTTTTGCTCCAGTTCAGAGCACACATCCAAGCCCGGCCCCAGAGTCAGGCCAAAGGCTGCTCCCCACTAACCTGCTCCCCTGGCCGCCTGGAAAGGAGAGCCGGCCTCGGGGCTGCCAGGCAAAGCCGTGCACTTGGCTGCTACCCTTATCTGTAAAGCAACGTGAAATAACAGGTTCCTGCAAAGGTTAAGCACACACTTAAATCCTGTGCATTTCCCAGTGGCATCCACTTTCTATTCAAAAATGAGAACACACAAATCATCACTATTTCATTCCCTTTCATGCTAGATGTGAGGTGCTTAATAAATAATAGTATCATGGCAATAATTGTTCCTTCTTACATTATTTTTTCCTTCCTGAATTTGTCATTCTTCTTTCTTCTTTTGCCTGCATTACTGAATTACCTGCATGTCATTTTTCCTTTTGCTCAACAACAGACATAAAAGACCACACCAAAGAACAGAGGTTTGCTGTAAGTTAATTTGATGTTGCTGTGCATTTAAAAGGCTATGCATTCTGAATAATTTCTATTTGAAAATTATTTAAGCTGATGCAAGTTGAGTATTTATTGCTCTACAAAGCAGATACTAATGTTAATATAGCAAAACAACTGTGTAACTATTAATCTTTCCCATGTCAAACACTTTCCGGGTAGAACTTCTTAATTTGTTTGTTTAAAATATAAAAACGAGAGTACAGAAGCAGTTTAGAGCAAGCAGATGGCTTGTCTTGTTATCCTGGTCATTGGGATGCTGTGCATAGTTTGCATATAATGTTTGCTGTGACTTCTGTGGGGCAATTCTACCTCTCTGTACGTCAATTCTTGCACAATTATGAAGTTTATGGAACACACTTCTGATTTTTTCTGCTCACAAAATGCTATAGAAGGGCCTTGCCCAGCTGGCTGCTTTCCACATGAGCCTTAATAAACCAGGTTAGCAAAAATAATCCACAGAAATCATGGATTTGTAATATTTTCTTAATAATTCCTTGTGAAACATAAATTACACCTGAAGCTTCAGGTTCTGCCCATTCACTAATTACAGAGCAGACAGTGAGTCAGAAAAGCCAAATGATCTCTTTCTGATCAGAGAAAAAGCCTTATTTTTCACAGGGACTAGAGCTTGCGAATTGCTAGAATCCCAAACCCGTGTTCAGGTGAACAGACGGTTTCTCTCTCCTGACGAGCACTGAATTTGGTAAAGAAACGCGTTTTCTTTTCCTGAAAGAGCTATTCAGCTGGAGCTGTAAGATTAACAATTTTCCACAGTACAAAGGTTTTCTACAACTCTGTAGAGAATTACCAATGGGTGAAAGGAAGAAAAGCACTTCACAAGGAAGCTGGTGCACCCCACAGCAGCACTGGCCCAGTTGCCTAGCAAGAATTTTCAAATGAAGCAGTTTCCTTTTAGCAATTTCTGTAACTGGGAACGCTGCCCATTTTCTGTTCAGTGATTAAAGTTCATAGCACAAGATCCGCTTGCTAAATAAACAGAGGAGCTTCATAAATCTAAGACGGTCTGACGAGAAACATCCAAAAGGGCAAACGCATTTATCCGATAAAATAAACAAGATGTGGTAATTTCCAATAGGTGGAAAGCTGGAAATCTGATTCTTATAGCGTGTGGCATCGGGGCTGTGGCACATCAAAGACGCGATCTAAGATAAAAGTTTCTCAGTACCCTCTGGCCTTTACCAGTCGATTTATCAACAGCGCACTTAAAAACTGTTCCCTTCCCGTCCTGGGATAAGGAGTAGCATGATAATGCCCGTCAGAGGACAGTGCAGACAAAAAGAAGCAGTTAGCTTTGAACAGTCAAAGTGAAGTCTGCCAGAATTTGTTATTGGACTCAACCTATCTGACATGAAGGCTTGAACTAAATAGACTTTATGAAGTCATTTCTGGGAAGAAAGGATCATAAAAAAATCTTGCTGTGGTCGAAGATTGTGGGGGAACATGAATAAATTATCGATTTCGTGTCAACAACTTCATTTCATATTCTTGGATTCAATAAAGATAAATCTCAAACAAAAACTGGGTCAAAATGGATGGTGAATGGGAGCAAATAAAAATTATTGTTCTGCTCCACAGAGGAAATTAAATAATGGTAATTTTTCATGTACACTCCACAGCATGCCTACTTGTCCGAGATTGTCTTAGAGAAAGATCTTCAGAAACCTTTATCACCTAGAAGTATTGTATCAACCAATTAGTTCAGAGAGTCTTATTGCCTTGAATTACTACAAGTTCCATCTCGGGATCCTTTGCAGCTTGAAGACATCGTTTGCTCTGCCTTTCACCTCCTAAATTGCCACTAGGTTATAACACTTCTAAAAAAGAATAATACCAGTGTCATAAATACACAAAACCAAATGTTTGTACTTTATCACACATAGATGTTATATTTGAAGATGCAACCCCTCAAGCACAACCTACTTTATAAAAAACGTTCATGTTCTTAGATTCCCAATTCTACACAGAAAACAAGTACAATCATGCAGCTATTCATCCTTTACCCACTATTTTTTGCAAATGGAAATCCCCCCCATTTTTGTGCTATCAAAGATTGCACCAGCTTTTGTATGGAAAAACCTCACAAAATGTTTTAAATGACCACTTTATGGCCATGATGTCACATTTATGACCTACTGCCACAAACTTTGAAAAACTGACAACAAGGAGCAGATTTAGAATTGAGGAAGGCACTAGACTGGAAAGGAACTGGTTCTGAAACCTGTCCATAGGTCAGAGTACAGCTGATAGTATTCCTGAACTAGAGATGATGTCTGAGCACAAGAAGGCACTGTGTTGTCTGTGCCGTTTCATCACTGGTTTCTGCCACGTTACCATTACAGGAACTGGAGAGGTTGTTTTCGTGATGTGGACATCAGCCCAGCGGCACCAATGAATGATGTCATTCATTTAGCAGCGGCCAGTCCTGTAACAAGCCCTCATTAGCAAGTAGCTACAGCCCTTCCCCAGAGCCCCAAACTCTCTCTCAGGATTTGAATACTACATTAAGACAGCAATGAGCGTCTTTTAAAGATAAAGGGAGTGAAAATTTTTTGAAGGGTAATAACATACATCTTTAATTATACCATTTTTGGCATGCTGAATTTCTTAATGCTAGCCACAGATCCTATCTTTTTATGTGTGAAAACTGTCTATAGCATCCTAACAAGGAAGTTATTCTCTCAATGATAAAAGAAGCCTGTATTTAACTTATGTACTCAATTCAAACTTACGTGAACTTTAAGTAAGTACCAGAACTTTATAAATATATTATGTGATTATTGTATTTAGGAAAATCTAATTATCTTTTTAAAATACTCTCTTGAACAAAATGCTATTGCTACGATTCTGCCTGGCACCAGCTGGAGCGAACACGTAACTCTACAGTTACTTCCTTAAGGACTGCTAATCATTAACATTAGTTTCTAAGGTCTCCCGTTACTTTACCAGATTTCTGGGAGCCACAGCCTAGATCAGCTTTTTTGCTACAGTCATCCCCTTACATGACCATATAGCTCTTGGGGTCACACGGTAAAGACATGCTTCTCTCCGGGTTTCAATGAAGTTTTAAAAATCAGACAGTTAGGATGAAACTTAATGCCATGAGGTCAGATTCTGCAGGTCTCTGAGCCAAAACCACAGGTTCTCATTTATCTGCCCTTTGTCTTTAGTCATTAGCTTCTGCTGCTCTCTGCTAAACCATTATTCCACCTTCTTCTGTGAAGCCACTTCAGATGTCTTGGCAGGTAATAGATCTTGACGAAAGCTCTGATAAAGCAATACACAAACCAGTGGTAGCATTGGTAATGTATTTATGGATTTTTCTTCCACAAAGACCAAAGATCCTCACTATAGCAATACACTGACTGACAAGAACTGCCAGCTCGCTGCTTTTTGACTGCTGCCTGGACCAGCTGAGTGTCAAGAACTTGACGTTTTTCTCTTGCGTATAGTCAGTTCAGCATGTCACATATTTCTTCACCGCACAATCAGCATGCTCACCATAAGATGAGTGCACGTTTTATTTATTTTTCTTCACAATTTTGGTACTGCTGGTTTCAAGCAGTTGCACTGTGACATAACAAAGCTGAGTGTATTGTTGGTTCAGACCATTTTCTCAGCTCACCAGAATTTTGAAGAGTGCCTCAACTCGCACAAACAGAAGGCACTGTTTGTGCCTTCAGTAAGACCCACTGTTAATTCAGGTATCCAGGGTTAAACTGGGTACAAAAATTCCATAGACATTAAGCAAGGGAGAGGCATTGGATCTTTCCTGACGGATACTGAGTTGCAATAATATTATAGCACATAATAATCCTGTGGTCATTGCAACTTATTCATATTGTTACTTTTATAAGAAGTAATTCATGTTTCAATCCATCCAAGTTCATGCTTTCTGCCATAGGAATGCACCTTCAGCCATGCAAGAGTTGGAGATCTTCATCTTCAGCCTCCAGCTGATTAAATTCATGTGCTGTTCAGAGAAGGCACCATTGAATTGTAGAAGCCTTGATATTGTTATGCCCAAGAAAACCGACTGCAGTTTTGCCTGAGGGAACGTGGTGGGACTTCAAGTGGGCCACAGGCTTAAGACTCTTTTTTTTTTTTTGGTTGTATAAAAATGAACCTACTAAAGCCTCCAGCAGGCTCCTAGTCTTTAAAGTTATGCTTTGTTAGAAACAAAAATAATAAGGCAGAAGAAAGGACTCTTTCAAAAGTGAAAACTCAGTACTGCTGAACAAGACTTTAAATGAAACTATTGGCAACAAAATTTTTGCTTACTGTGCCCTTGGCAGGACAGTATTTTCTTCCCATCCTGCTTTCTGCTCTGGGAACTTTCAGGTTCACCCTAGGTTGAATGAGTTGCATGTGATGTTTCCTGGGTCTAGAGAAAAACTGCCTTTTTTTTTTTTCAACTCTGAGATTTGACAGTAGGTCAATTCCTGTTTTCAAGCATGCTCCCTACCCTCCTCTGATATCTTCTAGATGCTACAGACCTCTCTTGGTCATCACATCCCTGGCCAGTCCTGGTTGCTCTCCCAGACGTGGGGAGCACCCATGGAGAGTACAACCTCTCCTCCCTTCAGAAGGCCCAGCTGATCAAAACATATGAAGGAGGTTGAAACAGAAAGGTAGCCTTCATTTCACCACCCAGCTTCTCTAATTTTAAGAAAATATAAAGTATACTATATACACTATATAGCCTGTAGGCAAGTAGATCATCATTGCTGTCATGGAGATAAATTACAACACTGAATCACAAAGCTTCAATTGACTGAAATATTTTAATTCTCTTTCAAAACAGTGAGTTTAGCTCAAGCTAGTCCCCACTTTTCAGCTGTTGGCAGTTCTGACTTTTTGCAACACAGAGACGAGTTCTTTGTTTTTTCCTTATTTCCACTTCACTGCTCCAGGACTAACCCAGATTTAGTGCTGATGCAGAAATCATTAAATGTTCTAAAACCTTACACTAAGCAGATAAAGAGTCACAGCTAAGGCCAGTCTGGATTTTTTGTATCACAGACATCAGTGGACCTACAGAGGAAGAGGAGACTGATGCTTTCAGGAACTACTTGAAAACCACAAGGCCTATAAGGATCACAGAGGAACTTCCTTGTCTTCCTAGGAACATCCTAGTCTGGATGCTATGGAGTATTTACAGACTGTTATACCTTAATCCTAGAGTATATCAGATCCAGTCCATATATTAATTACATATGAAGTAGTTTCTTGAACATTATAGAACTTCAAGATAGTAGCTATTAGCAGCTGTTGGGTTGACATTCACTTAAGGGTTTGTATACAACATTCAGTGCCAGCCCCTGCTGTTAGTAAGCTAATGACAAACCAGAGAGAGGTCAGAAAAAAGTAATCACAGTAGGTCTGGAGGGTCTGACCGACAAAAAAGATGAAAAGAGTGATCTATATAGAGATCTTGACTAAAAGGTGTCTGGGCGTAGAAAAATAAACATGATAAAAATCACACGTATTTGAAGATTATAATTAAATGTTATGAATGAAGAATAACTAATTAGAGTTGCATGAAACCAGGTGACTTGAGGAATTTAAATGTAATTAAAGAGGGATAATAAAGCATATATCATAGAAAATGCTTTGACAACTATACTTTGTAGTAATGGAAGTCCCTCTGCTTGGAACATTTAAAAGCAAAGTATATTTTAAAGAATACCAGAAGAAAGAAGGCAACTAAACATATTTCTCTGCCATCTACAATCAATTTTTTTGTTCTCTTCATTTGATGTTATGGGATTTGTTCTAATGGCATAACAGTTTGTATGCAATTATTATGAATCCAAAAGTTTTGTTCAGAAATTAAAATCTCCACAATCAAACATAAGATCCAAGTTATTGCATCTTTCCAAGACACTTTAATGCCTATTAATCATCTCCTATTTTCTCAGTTAAACATTCCTTAAATACCCTACTTAAGTGTCTTTTCCTTCATTTGTCTAGCAGACTATTTTCCCATTCCAGCTGATCTCTGTGAAAAGAAAATTGGAAAAAATGTGTTTACAGGGCAGCCTATTTAAATTCAATTTCCTTTGGTCTATGTTGAAATAAGGCAAGTTACTGCATTTCCCCCAGTCTTCAAGAAAGTTTTGGAGAACATTCAGCATTTGGAAAAGATTTTTCTGCCTTCATATTTCTTTTGGGACAGGAACCAGAATTCTTGTTATTGAAATCTGAAATAAAGGCAATATACTCTCCAGGATTAACTCTTAAAATCTATGTAATCTTTAATTTTAGGATGGAAGAGCAGTTGGTCTATTAAAAAGCATTTTTTGATGCCACATGATTAACAAAAGTTGCAGTGTCTTAAAAAAGACTTTCACCTATGTTAAAAAATTACCTCCAGCAGATGATTCATAAGGAAGAAAATTAGAAGACATCATGCTCTTCCATGACTTTGCAGCTAGCAAGACGAACAAGAAATATCAGCTTCCCAAAGCGCTATAGAAGCCTGATTAAAATTATTCATGACATAATAAGCTGTAGCTACTGATCCGATGGCAGCTGTAATTACCCACAATTTTTCCAGACAGGATGAATTCTATAGTCTGAAGCCCTCCTCATTTTCCTTTCCCTTACATCACCTTTTTGGGACATAAAACTGTGGTGAAAGACAAGATGCTAGACAAGATCTATTCATAGATCAAAGTATTTTTAATGGGATGTGACAACAAATTTTAAGACAGGCCCAAGTCAAGTTTCTGCATAAGAAAATACTCATGGCTATAACTTGAATCTGGATCTGTACGTAAGCTGTAATTCCATGACGGATTTTTCTCTTATACAAAACAAGTTTTATTGTATTTCATTCTGCTCATATTCCCATGATAAAAGACTTTCAGATATAAATTAACATGGTTGCTTTATGTAAAGGGGAAATAAATAAGATTCCTATGCAGGTCTATTCATTAGTACCTACTGCACCACATGCTCTCTTTCATATGGGTCTTAACAAGCATTAACAAATAACCCATCGCTTCATGAATTAATGTAACATTGAAAAGATTAAAAAAATCCCATCAGATTGCAATCTCAAAGGTGGGTAGAAGAGATAATTTTGCCACCCTACCGAAAGAGCTACAGTTATTGACAGTCTTCATGGTGGAAAAGAAAAGAAATCTTAAATGAACAGTATTTAGAAAGTCTGCTTTTTCGGACAAGTTGGCAAGGAGAGCAGTATGATTTTGTTTCTGACAAGTAATTATCTATATGTGGTGATAAGTTTAGCCTCCAAACAAGCAAATCCATTGTTTTCCTGTTTAACCAGCAGGATATAAAAATAAAAATCTGACAAACACATGCAAGAAAAACAAACAGAAATGACAGCACTGTGTGATAAAAGCCAAAGTTCTGCAAGATCTTGCTTGTGAAAACATACATTATATAAAGCACTGTTGATTAATCTGAGGGACGACAAGCAACATCCACAGAGATGGAAAGTTTTGCTCTTCTAACTCCCAGATGAAAAATTTTAAGAGGGAGCAATGATTTTCTACTTTGCTGAGAACAGTCTTGATACAATAAAACATAATTTTCAAACTTCTGAAAGTCCTAAAAGCAGGAGGTCATGAAACATTTTGAAGAAGTGAGCACAGACACACGTACTTAATTCATTTAGAAGTGGCTGAACAGAGGCATATATTATTATCTCCCATTTTAAAACTGCATGTTTACAGTTTTATTTTACATACAAGCTGGTAAAAGAAATACAATGGAAAGCTAGTATTAAATTAAACGTAGTTCAAAGGACTACATTTTTAAGATTTTTCTTGGCATCTATAAATGCAGATAAGTCCCATGACAGATCTTCTTCTGTGCTACCTTATATTTACAGAATTTAGACCTCTTGAAAATTCCTTAGAAATCCAGGTGCTCAGTAGCTATTTAAGCACCTATTCTCAGTGCACTCCACATTTCAGAGGCCAACGGCCACCTCAGTACCATGAAACTCAAACTTACCTTCCCAGTCTGGAAATGAGGTTTAAACAAACAAACAAAAAAAATTCTTTCCTTGTATCAGAATAAAGACCAGGTGTTATATAGTCACTATGACTTTTCCATTTTTCACTTAATCGCTGTGAATTTCCAGCAGTTATTTATTATTTCTTTTAAAGCAAAAAGCCTCACCATTGATAAAAATCTCAAGCCAACTGCTTTTTATAATAAAAGCTGTATGAAACTTACCTGCTGTAAATGTAGCATCCCATATGATTGATTTCTTTGTCTAATTTATACCGCCGAAAGTCCTCCCAAGCATCTTTGATGGCTGTAATGGCCATTATAACACAAATTGGGATCACAGAAACTTCTGGTTGGAAAGCATTCACCACTGGCACAAAATTCAACAGTGCAATGACCACAAAATAAATATTGGCAAAGCGGTGAAACTGCTCATAGATATTTTTAGGGAGGAAAGTAAAGACAGTATATTTTGTGGTCTTAATTTCATTGGGGTCATAGTATCTGTTTGGATTTTCCTTCCACTTCTTATTTCCAAAGGGCAAATTGGAGACGATCACTCGTTTGTTTTCATTTTTCTTCTTTCTTTTCTTTACTTTTGCCCTCTTTTCCAGCTCTTCACTTTGAATTTCAGTGTCTGGAGCACCACATCGGCAGCAAGTTTCCTTGAAAAAATGTTGCTTCCATATCATTCTGGAGAAGCAGCCTGGAACACTTCTCCTCGACATCTTGTCTTCCTCTCAGAAAGTAGCCTCAAGTTGAAAACTGACAGAGTTAGAAGAGTTCAATAATCCGGATAAACTCCCAAGTGGTAGAGAGAAGAGTCAATATGTCGGAAGCCCAGGGCTGCCTCTCCTTTGACTCCAGTCTCCACCTGCTGAGGGACAGGTATCATCCTGACTCAGCGGCACCAGGTCCTAGAGCCTGCCAGGGAGGCTGCACCTCACATATGTACGGCAAAAGCATCCTGTTATTCCTGTTAGCGTACGCCTGGAGGCCCCGTTCAGAGCATTTACCTGGCATCAACCATCTGCTCACACTAAGTGTCTGTTTTAACACAGGGCAGTGACAAAGCCAAGAACCTACCCACAACTTTCACGGTTCACTCCATAAGCTTCAGAATCATTTTATAAGCCTGGGAGTTACCAGGAGGTTCAAAGGTAATGGGCTCTACGTCCCAGAAGTCAACAGAAATCTTCTATAAGCCTCATTACAGACAGTATTTTCCTCTTCTACATCCTCTATCTACTAATTGTTTTCATGACCATAATATGGATTATTAAGCAAACAAACAACCCCCACTCCTCCAAACCAAGCCAACCTACGATTTGGTAGTTGTGAGAACGATCCATAGACACAGGCAATTGAAGGGCAGTTTACCTAAGTTGCCCCTCAGCCTGATCCTTCTCCTCTGATAGACCTCCTTCTGGACACCCAAAGTGTCCCTCTCTCACCCAGGAACCCCTTCCATTCTCTCATTTCTTCTTTTCCATTGGTCCTTGTGCCTCTGGTTCATAAGTAGGTAGCATAGATGAGGGCTAATTTCCAAGAGAGCTAGTGAGATGTGTACAAACCATAGTAATATTTTTTTCTATGGCCTGGGCTTAAGAAGAGGTGAAAAAAGAAAGAGATTCAAACATTTAAATTTCTTTCAAATGAAAACTCCTGTCTATTGCATTATGTAGGTACAAGCTAAGTAGTCTCAAGTCAAGTTAGTACTTGGACCAGAAACTCTGATGAAATCGAAATGTTGCAATAAGAATTGCACTTGAAAATATTTCTTCCTTCTGAGTCAGTAGTGAGCAAACATTGCAGCTCATTGCAGGTGTTGTACCATCTCCAAAGCGAAACCTTGCTGTATTGATCACCTGTGTCTACGGGAAGCCCTGTAAATTTGTTTTCAGTTCCTGGTTATGCTTCAACTTGAATATAGTTCTTTATTATTTTTTGTATTAATACTTTTAGCATGAGACGTCTGAAAGACATTGTTCCAATTTGTTAAACAGCCCAAATAATCCTTTCCAGACTTGGATACATTTCATTTTTCCTCCAGATCCTTCTACTGCCTGAGAGGATGTTGTGTGTGTTGGCAAGCTGGTTTGGAAACTTGGAATGAAAACTTGTATATCAGCACACACTGCTGTGACAAGAAACAAAATTTCAATGATATTAAGATCACTTAAGTGAAATAATTGAGGCATTTTTAAAGGCAGAACAAAAAACTCTTTTATAACAGATTTCCAAACTTACTCTACTCCAAAGGGTCAGTGAAGGAATTACTGGAAAATTGGATGAGCAGTTTCCACCACATCAAATACAAGGAAAAATAATTGGTTTAGTTTACTTACTTGTCATATACCCTGGTTTTAGACAAGTTTATCATCTTATCAAATCTGTATTTTCTATAGTCTTCAATAGCATCCTTAATCATACTGGCAAGCAGCACCACAATCAGAGGCAGCATAGTAATCTCTCTGTGGAAGACTTCCACTTGTGGGAACCAGTTCAGAACCACCAGGAAGAGGAAATAAAGATTACCCAGTCTGCAGAAGTATAAAAGAAATTAAAAGAAGTCAGAAATTAGAATGTGCCATTTTCTTAATGAACATCACCCATTTTGTGTCACAGGAACATTAATAACACCTCTACCCTCCTCTTCCTTTCACTGAATGAATTAATCAGTTACTTAACTGAGACGCTAATTCTGTTCTTTAGAAGAGCCTGTGAGATACATTTTCATAATATTATAGCTACCTCCACTTTTCCACATATTTCAAACACTTTTTATCTCTAGGAGCTAAAACTTCTTTAATGATCTCCCACTGCCTTAGTCTGGAAAATAAGCATAAAATCAAACAAAAGTAAAAAAAAAAACTTAAAAAACCAAACCAATGTAACAGAATGGGTGTAAACACCCACATGTTAAGGGTTAATTATGGAAATGTTCCCATCAGGAATCCTTGCTGAGTTCCACACGTGGAAGGCTAAATTATGGATGTGCAAATCTAATATACAGAATGAAAGATTCAAAGCTAGAGACAGATATACGACTTTCATTTATCTTTATCATAACAATATTTCCCTGGGCATCTTATTGACATGATTCATTATGCCAGGGGAGTACGTAATTTCAAACCATCACTTGGAAAGAAACCTGACCTAGAACTTGCCATCTTTGATATAAAACACTGTATGCATATACAAGTATACTGTTTACAAGTCAGTAGACAGACTCACTTGCATGCTGTTAAAAATGTGCTAAAATTAATCTATGAGCCTTTGACATCTACAGAATTTCATAGGTATCTTAAGACATCCAATTAACATCTTTTTGTGTTCTTAAAAATCAGAGGTTTATTCGACACAGAGACAGAGGGATTTTTAATAAAAACTTGCCATTTTTACATAGAAAACTGTTTCAGCATCCAAACAAGAAAGCTGGCCACAGCACCACTTTAAGCACACCTAGTGTTTACCTGCGTTAAACCTCCATTTCAGTGTGAATCAAGTGACACTGGTTACAAATAATCATCACCTAAAGTTTAGTAACGTGGTGACTACAAAAGCAGCCCCTCTCTGTTACCCTCAAATATCAGTGTTTCAGAGACAGTTCTTTAAACTCATGTATCATTGAATGATTTATTTTGTTTTTACCTGTGAAACTGCTCAAAAAGATATTGGGGCAAAAAGGTGAACCACGTGTATTTTGTGGTCTGTATCCTGTTTCCAGAATAAAACGCAGAAGCTTGTTTCCAGTCTTCCCACTGTCCCCCATTGTTGGGAAACACAATCCTCCATTTGTTTAAGTTGAGGTTTGATTTGCCTCTGAGGGGAAACAGCAGTGGTGTCGATTCGGATGGAGTATGGGAGGGACTTGCCGCTCCCAGTCGCTGCCAACGGTACAGAGCAGAGTCCACAGACAGAGCCATTCGCAGCAGGGGTGGCAGGCTGAAAGACAAATGCACGACAAAGATTGAAAACCTATTCCATTCTGGTAGAAAATTCACTTCATGTCTTGCTAGCAGAGGCTTAAACAGCAAACAATACACCAGTGCATTAAACGTTCAGTCTTCGAGCTCAGCACTTTCTGCAGAGAACGCGCGGAATAAATGATAGAACAAAATCTTCAATGTGGAAAAAAAACTATTTCTATCTCCGGGGGAAAAAAAAATTCCAAATCTATTTTCTGTGTTATAACAACAAACTAACATAGATAAAGCCAATTTAACAGAGGCGAATACTGGCTTTTCCATCACAAATCCTCTATCGTTTTCCTTGGTCATAAACTGCCACCAAATCTATTCAGTTATTTTTCTTCAAATGTCTGACTTTCTTACAATACTTTTTCTATTCACACTTACTTACAAAGGGACCAGTTCAGGTGTTGAATCTTAATAGCTCAGATAATAAAGAACTGCAGCATCAGCTTAATCTCATTTACACTCACATAACAGTTTTCCAGTGTCTCCATAGAAATCTGATTTGAATGGAAAATGGCAGTCAGCACTAAAACAATGGATGTTTTATGGACTAGAAAGATAAAGGAATTAAATCTCCCAATACTAATCCTATTATCATTGAACACTTGTCTTCTGACTTGTTCACACCTCCACAACTGCCATTCCCTTCCAGCCTGCAGGATGCTCGGGCTCTGGCAGCGCAGGTGTACACACTGCTAGGATCAGTCTAAACACAGTAAAACCTCAATCCAAAACTGGATTTTGAGGACTGGAAGCTGCCTTAAAGCGATGGGGCACTAAATGTGAAAAAGCAAACAAATACGAAAGGCACTGGTCTTGTGCAACTTCAAAGTTCCACTAAACAGAACATGTGAACGGAACCCATCTCACTTAGACCGTGGGAAATACAGAGAAAAAAAAAAAGTCATTTCGATTTGGACAACCGTCATTTAGATTAATTCACTGAAGAATTGGTTTAAACCTTAGGAAAAAAAGACACCTTAACACAACAAGAATTATGAAGAGAACTGAAGGAAAAGATAACTGAAGGAAAGCCTTCTATAGCTTCCAAGCTGTAACAGCCAATGTTTTTGGACAACTTGAATCTCAGAAACCTTTTCTCTATAAAATACCAGATTAAACTACTAACACAAGAGAGAACTAGAAGCACAGCAGACTTGACAATGGATTTCCTTGTGTCTGGACTGTAGCATACTTGGTGCTTATTTACTGAGGAAAATCAATCATTTGAAGGTGTCATATTAACACACAAAACCTAAAGTTCTGTATAGCTTGAACCAAATAAACTTGTAGTTTAACCCACAGACACGACCTCCTGTAATCCTTGTTAACTACTCTGCCAACGCCCAAATGAATGAGTACTTTGACTGAAATCAAAATGATATTCAACCTAAACTATCTTAGAGCCAGCACTTCCTTACAATATAACTTTTAATCTGTGGTGCTGAAAGATTTAACAATGAAAAGGCAGAAAATCAATTGTTGGTAGTTATTAAAATAGGCACAGTGATCGCTCAGTGAAAATGCTATAGGGGAATTATGAAGCTCATGTTTGCTAGTTAAAGGCTGGACACTTTTGTCACTTTGTTCTGAGCAGTAAGCTCTTCAGGTGACTTCAGCTACATTATAAATTAAGATCTGAACAGCGGATGGAAGAGTGACAGTCTTAATATATAAGTATACCACAGTATACATATATGTATGTGTATATATGTATATTGCACATAACAGAGCTACATATACAGAATCACAGAATGATATGGGGTTGGAAGGGACCTCTGGAGATCATCTAGTTGAACCCCCCTGCCAAAGCAGGTCCACCAAGAGCAGGTTGCACAGGAATGTGTCCAGGAGGGTTTTGAATGTCTCCAGAGATGGAGACTCCACCACCTCTCTGGGCAGCCTCTTCCAGGCTCATGGCTTTCCTTGAAAGGCAGTGGTCATAAACAGTGCTGTACCCATGAAGTAAGAGGCCAGCTGGTGCCACCATGCAATTAAATGTGCTGCAGGAGAGCAGAGACTTCATAACATAAACCATACAAAACTAAGCCATTATTATATGGGGGGAAGTTATGTAGCTGAGTGGATAACCAAAGCAGCAAGCTAATGGCTTTCTTGACATGTAAATTTCAGTGCTAGCAATGAAAAGATAGTAGAAGCAAACATAATACTTATTATTTCGAATCAGTAAGAATAAAAAGGAGCCTAAACTTGCCATCAGTGTAAGGACGAAAGAAGAAAGAACTCAAAGATGTTTCCTTCTGTAAAATGACAATTTTCTATAATTCAGCCAACTGCTTACAAGAATTTTTCAACTTACTAGCACTTTGATGTGTTATTCCAGTTACTTTCTGTATGGTAGGGAATCCATAAAAAATATTGCTTTCCTCCGGCAATATATTCAACGTGTCTGTCCCAACTCTTTCTAAAAGAGCTTCATAAAATTCCTTTTCTGCAATTCTGTAATATTTTACATGTGCTCACCCATTTGATTTACGTTTTTACAGAGATATCATTGAAAGAATCCATGAAGTGTGAGTTTTTTCAACATACATTTACTGAAGTGACTGATTTTGTTCCATCTAGCTCGTGAAGATTCACTACCGCAATACGTATCCTGAAAAGGAAAGATCAAGGTAATGCAGACCTTTCCAACACCATTATGTTCAGGATTTGTCATCTATTCCACTTCAGCATAGAGATTACAAGTGCTAATTCCAGTGCGGGCACATTAGAGCTAATGCTGTTCAGCCTGAGCTCCCCTTAGCCTCTTCAGAAATGCTTGCCTTTAAAAGGAATCAGCAAGTTCCAGTGGTCTGGCTTTTTCTGACTGGGATTTTGAGGCTTTCCACAGGATGAGGTTGGAAACACCAGAGAAGCACAGGCCATGGCTGCAGAAAGTTGCATTATGCTCAGCTACCCTGTAACCGCTTGAGGCAAAACAGGGTGAGAAATACAAGGAAAACACGTGGGCGTGCTACGGCTCAGCACTTGACAGACATGGAAACCAGGGGACAAAAGGAAGCTCTCCATGTCCTTAAAGCTGCTAAATCTAATAAGCGGGAGGGAGCCTGGAGAAATTATTCAGCTAAGACATACAGAGGAATATCCATCACAATTTCCCTCTACTGCTATATAATCATAGTAGCGTAGGCTTTTAATGTCTCATTGTCCAGTCTTTTGTGAAGTTGCAGTCAATCAGTACTATTACCATCATTCCCATGGACTCCTACTCAACAGCCTAAAAAGCCTCAGTTTCATTTTCCCTCTTTCTTTCTATTTCATTATTGATGATATACTGTGGGCAGCTCTCACAATAGGGCAGACAAATTTTCCCCTTCTTTAATTCCTATGAGGCTTTCCAGGGAGAAAACACTGGGCACTCTAGCCTAGGACAAGTCATCTTCCTCCTTGTGTAGATGTCCCTCAAGGTTCCCACAACTAAACGCATACTATATGAAACGATAAGGATTATCTTATTCTTCATTTTAGGAAAGGCACCCCTTCCCACAGTCCAAACTTTTGTCTCTCTCCTCTGACCTTCCAGTGAAGCTACTATGGTCTCAAGAGACAGGCAAAAAGCTAAAACATGCCTAGGTATCTTAATTCTTGGAAAAAAAACAAGAAAAAGCAACATAATAAGTGATTAAAGTATTATCTATTTATAGCAAAGGTAACTTAGACATATAGAAATGTACCAGCTAGACACCCAGTTACACTAAGATGTGAGATGAGAAATGTGTAAGCTGGTGTTAGCACAGGAGGTTAGACAAAGTAGTCACATCATTTCACAAGCCTACATCAAAATTTCTGAAATGTAAAGCAATAACCAAAGCGTGAAAACCTTTTCTTCTTTCGCCTAAAATTGTGGAAGAACGTATGTCCAAGAAAATTTTCAAGATTTCTGATGTTTGATGAAAGAGTGAACAATCTACTGTAAATTAAAAAGGTATCATTCATGCTGTCATCAGGAAGCTCTTGAAAAGTCAGAATTTGTTTGCACCAAGAGGAGGACTGACATCATACTCTCTCTGAAGAGTCTGGGGTATGATTTGATAACTTGTGTCATCAGGCAATTCAGAGGAACAATGTCATTAAACATTTTTTTTCTTTGCATTTGCATATGGAATAAAATAACCAACTTTTATTCACTAAAAAGAGAGCATTGTGCTATTCTTGGGAAAGATACACAGGGGACATGACCACATTTGGAAAATAGAAAGAAACCGGAAAATTATTTATTCTTTTTGTAGGGAGAAGAGCTGAAAGGCATACTGGGTCAGCAGAGGCAGAAGGAATGATGCCGAGTCCTTTCCAAGTGAGGATTTCAACATGTTCAGATAGTTCAACATTATCAGACGTGAAATACTGTATATTTATCTGTCTCAAACCCTGTCAGGCAGGCCTATGTTTATTTTTTTATTATTTTATATATATCATACTATAGTGGGAATATGTAGGCACTCTTGTACAAGAGGTAGAACAAGAACCAAACCAGAGGGAAGATAGCACTATAAAACCCAGCATGCAGTCTGTAGAATTTGGCATTTTTATCCCCAAATGTTTTGAGCTTCTCTTCTATTTGTGAGTATTGCAATTATAAGCCAGCAAAAGTATTTGGGAAATATTTCCCTTTATTGGAAAAAGGAAGCTAAAACAGCCCACTGATGGTGTTTTCCTCTTGCATCCTTGTGTTGACAATGGGAAGAGCCCCTCTCAATTTTTCATAGATAGTCTATACAATTGGCATCCTCCCTGCGATTGCTTATTCTCTTCCAACAGCAAAGAAAACTTTCCCTTTATCTGGCAGAAACAAACTGCATTAGAGAGTCATGCCAATGCTGTTAGCGAGGAAGGATTAGTTATGACACATACTTTACAAGTATTCTTTTTAAATGCTGTCTCTTTTTGGAAGATTCTTGCATTCAAAAAAGGTATTGTCGACTGTAAGAGAAAACTCATCTGAAAGTCAGCGATTAGAAAACAACTCTTTCTCTTTTGAGGTTGCCGCATTCCTGCAAAATGACAGGCTCAGCTGCAGATTTCTGCATCCCAGACTTCAAAATCCATAGAGAGGAATCCTGCCTCTCCTGCATATGCACAAAAATTATGCCCTCGTGCTGTTTATTAAAGGAGATGATATAACCACATTAAGGGGAAAATAATTCTGCTTATAGGCATCTGTAAAAGTAACCTCAGAAGCCAGTAATACAAAGCAGCAACTTCCAGAGCTATCAAACAAGAAAAGGTCTATAACTTGTTTTCAATAGTTGGTTGGGTATTTTTGAAAATCTGACTTTGGAGCAAAATTTCAGACAGGGTGGAGCTTATTTTTGAAAATCAGTACTGTGAGAAAATGCGGCAGTAGCACTGAAATGAAGATGTGTACATTATCAAGAACTACATCTGAGATAACGTCCTTCCCGGTTTTCACCTGATATTTTCATTTCTACATTGCCTCTAAGGCAAGAAGGCATTAAATAATACAAGTCCTCTCTAATACTCAATTCTATTATTCCAAAACTTTTATTGTATTTCCTAATTGAAAGAAGCAGCAATTTTTCTTCTTGATGCCCTGTATGGATGTTTTGGCATCCATTCAAAAAAGCCATTCTGGAAAAGGTTTGGCTGGAGAGATAAACATTACCAAGTGAGCTAAGTATTATAGAAATTTCAGCCACAAACTTCTTTATCTGCTTTGCAATTATCTGCTAGGAAGCTCCTGCATTTTTTGGAGATACTGTATAGAAATTCCTCCTCAGTCATATCAGGTCAGAGAAAATATTTTGTGGTTAAGATTAATGGAAAAGGGGAAAGAGATTGGGAAGAAAGAGGAAGGCAATTACATTGATTAGTAGCACACAGACCACAGCCTAAAATTAGGCTGCAACATTTTATATCAGAGAAAGGATACTTGCAGTATGAAAGTAAGTTGCTAGAAATGAAAAAAGATCTCCAAAGAACTGTTTCATTCAAAAAAAAAAAAAAGCTGGTCATTGCAGACTGTTGTCATTCAGCTGACAAGAGAAATGTATTATGGATTAACAATTATATAATCTTTTTGAGTGCAAGTTTGTGTTTGTGTGGGATAAACAGAAAAGAGCTTTTCATATATCTAATACGTCATTAGACCACACGGCTTCACTATTCTATTATTATATTAGATTGACACGTTTTTCATGTCTCAACTAGATTCTCTTTCCTTGGGGAATAAATCCAAAAATCTTGCAATAATAGGTTAATTATAAGACTCTTTCTTGAGGACAGACTAGATTTCAGTGCCTGATGCAGAACTTTCATTTAGCTGGAGCAGCGCAGAGGCATGTTCAGGCAGCACAGTCTTCTGCAGGGCTGCAGCTGTGTTATTAAGACTGGTTTCAAAATAGATGTGCTCTCAGCATATGCTGACATACAGGTCATACAGACAAGGATGATTATCAGATATTATTCAAGAAGGAAGTTGCCAACTTGCAAACAGTAGTGCTGGATGCTGTGTTTAGATTCATTCTGTGAACAAGAAATTTGCTGTGGTCTCCCACATTATATGCTCATTTAAATGAAGAGTTAGACTAAAATTATCTGGCGAACTGCAATGAGTATCATTGCTGCCAACTTGCCCAAATACTACGGTGATCTATTCTTATTACATTTTGGCCCACTGCACTTTCCACGAGTGTAGGCAGAGGCAGCTTCTGCATCTTTACCACCTTCCAACACAGTCATTACACTTGCTCTGCTCACACCTCCGGCTGAGGAGGCACGGGGAAGAGATACTTGCAGAGAGCTTTTACAAAGTCCAAAAATGTCAAGGTGTTGCTTGGAGACAGCAGATTGAAAGGACAACCAAGTCTGTGGTTTTCATGATTTTGAGCGAGATGTTCTTGAGGTTTCTCTTACAAGTTTGTGTCCAGACATGGGCAGTGAATTCCACTATATATCCTAAAAATATTTTACGTGAATCACAGAATCACAGAATCTTAGTGGTTGGAAGGGACCTTTGAGATCATCGAGTCCAACCACATTAAAAAAAAA
>JAOQGH010000051.1:37018488-37032950 GCA_025769975.1 Gallinago jamesoni | reverse complement strand
TGTCTCATAAAGCCACCTATGTTCAAAAAACCCATAGCCCTGCCTGTAACACCAGTCCTGGAGCCATAAGTTGATCTATCTGAATATGGCTTTTCAAACAAGTAAACACAGTTCCAGACACAAGACTGTAGGCTTCAGGTCAGTGCAGAAGAGAGAGTGGCCATTATAATACAGAGCTAGAACTGCACATCTTGACACGAGTAGTTTTGAGGATGCACATGATGGTACTGTCCTAAGAACAGATGTTTTATGAAATCAAGCCTTTATTACCCTTATAGAGGGAAATATAAGAGCAATAATATAGGAACTTTCATTCACACTTACATTTCACTTTAAATAATGTTGAAAAAATTTCTATGCCACATAGAAATTTGCCTTAACAAAACTGTATACAACACAAACAAAGGTATGTGTCTATACCATGGCCTTTGGAAACAGTCTCCATGTAAATTCTTACATACAGGCAAACATTGAATTATTTATTTGTTCATAGAAGAAAGTGTAATTCACAAAGTTCATAAAGAACAAGTAAAATGAAAAATGTTCCAGACATACCTCCTCCTTGAGCTCTAGAAAACTACATTACCATTCCTTCCTTAAGCTGGTTGTCAGAAAAGAAAACCCAAACAAGGAAATTAAAAGATGCGTATGCTACGCTACCTCTCACTGATTCATTTGACATATCATACATCTCCAGCTCACCTCTACTTCTTGGCAGACAGCAAGTTCTGCATCTGAGGACTCAGCCTTGTTTATCTATAAAAACACTTAAGACACCACTAATCAGAGAAAGAAGCAGCAACCTGTATCATCAGGTGTTCTATACTTCTGACATCCCTCCACGGTGGGGAAAACTCCATCTTTAAGAATTTTAAAAGTATTGAAGAATTTTAGGCCCAGTTATTCAATTTCTTGTTGGCCCAAAATAGTCTAAAAACACTAATGGAATAACAGACTGCAGTAAGCTCTCCAACCCAGAAAATAAACGTGACTACATAAACTCTGCTTGAACAAAGTAACTTCCACGGCACACACAACGCAGGTGGCAATCAGCACAGCCATTTGCTAAGCTATCACCACCCAGACCCTGGAGAAAAAGAAAGCAGAGAGAGACAGGTATGTCAGGTCAGGGAGGCAAGTCAAGGTTAGGGTAAGGCAAACTGAGGCAAATCGTACACCCACTGTACTGGAAGCTCATTTAATCGGAAAAGATTACTTTAGTAAACTGCAAATATACACATCCCGCCCAATATCCTAGTCAGGAGCAGGGGTGGGTTTTGCACAGCTGGCTCTTGTTTTTCTGAAGATGTCACATGAAAAGCTTTCCCATTGCTGCAGGTTGGGGAAATTTTCCCTTGTGCTGTCATCTGGCTATTCAGAAATCCTTTGAGTTTTCCATTGCAAAAGAGACGAATATCTGTTTCAATCCAATGTATGCCTCTATCTCTAGCTCTTTGAGTGGTCCTGCACACTACTTAATTAGAAGACCATGTGTATCAAACTCCGGCAATGGCAGAATTTAGTTGCATTTTAGCCCAGAAATGAGGACACCAAAATTAGAGCAATTGTCTGAATAATAATTTTTTTTCGTTTGTTCCACTTAATATTCAAAATCAAAGTGAAGTGGCCTTTAAAAGACAATCTAATATTTATAGCGTGTATGATTATAAAGCACTTATGATCAAAATTATGTTGCAGATGTTCATGTGGGAACTCAGCAAAGCTGAAAAAGTCCAAAAGGAAGCAGAAAAATTGAAAATAAACTGGAAACTGACCAGAAGATCCTTTATATGTAAAAACCTTTTATGCAACTATGTTTTTGTCAGAATGTGCTGACTCTAATTTCAGTTCTCCAAATCTGAATATTAAACTAAAGTGCCTCAAAGAGAATAGTTACTTATTCACATGAAATGGAAAGAAAAAACAGAGAGGCTAAAACAACTGCCAATTCAGTAGGGCACAGCTCCACGTCAATCAAAGACCAAAGGAAAGCTTAATCAGTATCTAATCACACAGTATTGTTGAAGGCATGTCCAGTAACACCTGGGCTGGTGAACCAGGTCTGTACATAGGACACAGTTGTTCTGGTTTGGGAAGAATGACAGGAAAAGGCCTTCAATCCAGAAAGTACTCCTGGCAGTAGTGCACCGCACTAAGAGCGTCAGGAGAACTGAGAGGACCACGTCAGCTAGTGGAGGATGGAGCTAGGTTAATGTGTGGGAAACTGATCTCCCCTTCCTGCTCACGTACAGGTTTCCTTGGCCTCAAAGAAGACCACAAATTTCCATATAAGAATCTGAGCACAAAATGCATAATAAAACCCTACTTCTGAAATGCTCCTTAGAAGCATTAACTCTTTTTTAGAAGCAGTAGTAAGATTCACTTCAATCCTATCCTATCTCTTTTTTCCTCCTGTACTCTGTCATCCTCCCCCAGACTAAAGGTAACTGGGATGCACATTTTTGCATTTAATTAAACTAGATAGATAAAATAGGATAATGCACCAGAAACCATTTTATAAGACCACAAAAAAATATAGTACAAAAGCTCACTTATTGACAAACTATTTCTCCCCCACCTTGTGTTAATAGAATCTAAAAGACTAAAATTTACAATATGCCAAATCAAGGCTAGTTTTCCTCAAAAGGTGACTAATCACCTTCTTCTATCTATATCTCATTTCCTCTGTGATCTTTCTCTTTTCTGCTCTCGTCAGGACACAGGGATATAAATTAACCTTAGGAAATGCTACCTCATCCCAAAGAAAATGAGTCACTTCAAAGGCAGCCAGCTTGGGCAGCAGTGACGGGAGAAGGTGGGAGAGGACGGGGCAGGGGTAAATGCTGCTGCACTCACTTTGCAAAGTATTACAGGTGCCTTAAACTAGTTAAACTATTCTGGCTCTTTCTAAAGCAAGAAATCAAGGAGCAGTTGCCTACAGGCAATGTTCCGCAGAGGCAAAGGGAGTCACCTTTGTACCATAAGATGACTCAAGCCAGACCTTTTGCAATGGAACTGTTTATTAAGAAATCTTGGGAAACTTCACATCTTACTCCTGCAGAAAACTACATACTGAAAACAAGAGAAGTGAACCCAGTCACTTCCGAAACTATAGATTTACGCACTATCAGATGTGCTGCAGTGAGGTAGCACAAGCAGAGACTCAAATGCACATTAAAAAAGTGAGCGCTAGAAAAATCTCAGAAAAATGCATTTTACGCTATTTACTCAGGCTGAATGTAGAGAAAATAGCGATTATATTTAAATATCAGCACTATTAAGCAGAACTGGGACAGACCTGATAAAGCACCTCTTTCTTATTCAGTAGTGCAATTCTTTTATAAAATTAGGCAAGGCAAAGACCTGCCAAGACAAATGGGCTTATGGGAAGCATAAAGCTATAATGTTCCATGCCATGACTATTTTGAACCCAACAGAGACAGTTATCCTGAGTGAGCATCTCCTCATGCTGGGGTACAGATACTTCCTTGCCAGAATCTCCCAGGAGCACAGACACAGAGTTCAAACTCCCTCTCCCAATCTATGTTCAAGCTCTACATTTCTAGCAAGGTTTACCACAAAAGCAGTTATAAGGGAATGAACAGTAAGCTTTGTCAAATTGCACTTTCTGGTCTCAAACTTCATGTGGAACCTTAAGGTACAAAGAAATAAGCAATATTTGTACTAAGCAAAAGCAAAGCAATAAGAATCTGTCATCCTGAAGATTACCTGGGCTTGTTTATTTATTGCATTGCATCTTGTGAAGCCATTTACATATATGCAAAATCATCATGATAATGAGTAATCAGTTGTCTGATTCCAAAAAATAAGAGGCAGAACAAGATAAAAGTGATATCAGAACAGCAAGTGAAACCAAAGGGAATTTGAGAAATCTAATTCTAAACTGGAGTTTCACTTGCTACTGGTTGCAACATCTGAGACCATATTATCATAACCTGTGTTGTTAATTATTACCTAACATACGGAAATGAGGAAATTCTAATTCTACTGGAGATTGCTTAAGTCTGAAACGTACGTTTAAAGCAGAATAAGTATCAGACTGTGAAACATTCTGAAGAAATGTCTTAAGTGACAAAAAAATATTTTTCTGCTATTGTTGTTTTCATTTCTAAAGTATCCAAGAAACTGTTTTAGAACCTAAATTCTAAGAGATGAAAAGCTGTTTTGTTCAACCATCCTGAGAGCTATTTGTCTGGTTGTGGTGCACGAGAACTTTATACTAACATAAACACTGGCACAAAGTCAGGTTGATGAAACTATGTAATTAAAAAGCAGAACATGAAGTATGCCATCACTCTGATGATTTGCAGTCAAGGCTTGTTTCAACAAAACCAGCAAATATTTTTTTCCTTGCCTTTAAAGTATGATGGTAGCTGATTTCTGATGCAAATTGAAAGACTGGTTATTCAAAGTACTCCATTCATTTAATTATAACCCAAAGCAGATGATATTCAAAGTCAAACACAACAAAAGGTGTTAGTAAGCATAAATACTGTGTGAGTCTGATGTATAAATGACTTCATTTCTAGGCTGACTTTTTACGTACAACAATTTCCACTGAAATTGCGTAAGATCATGAATCTGTTTTTGAGTCAAAGGACAGAAAGTTCTTATCATCCTATTCTTGCTCGTACTGCTGGCACAACAGACTTGCAGGCAACTCTTCCTAACAAAATCTGAAGTGTTACAATTGGTCCCACTGAGTGTGTGAATGAGCTTCTCTATTGCTCCATCCAAAGACTGTTTTTGTCAGAGCAGTCTACTTGTGTGTTACTACAGTGATTTCAAGCTGACGTTTTTGCTTTTAAAAGCACACGATTAGGTTTATATCTTCACAGTGAAGTTGATTACAACCTGCTATTACACGCGGTACTTGACTCAGTCATCTCCAGTTATCAACTGATCTGGTTCAACTATAACCCTGAAGTGGATGATGGAAACCATAATTGTTTAACAGCTTTGTTTTGAAGCCTATGAAGTGTCAGTCTAACTTTCTGGAATGTTTTCTGCTCATTTATCAGTTATCTTACGTAAGCCCAGCTGACCTGCTGAAAACAATGGAACTTCTTTCCCTCTAAACTCTGAGAGACAATTTCAAACCCTTAAACTGTGTTCCTTTCTCTTTTCTATTTCTTAAATATTTTCTCTAACTCAAGTGTCCTGCTTGTTGATCCTGCTGTCACTTCTCACCACACCAGCATACAGTGAAGTTATAAATATCATAGAGTGCTGGGAGTTACGTTTCCTGGAATAAAGGTGTGACATTCACAGGCTGCTTGTAATCACTAACTGACACCATTGCTTGAGTGGGTGAAGGTTATAACATCACCACTGCAATCTCTAGTTATTATTGCACCAGTCTAAACCAGAAGCTACTGCACAGCAATTTTACTGTTTTCATTAGCAGTTACCAGACAAACTCTCTAGTCAGAATCATCTCTTTCTGCAGCCAGTATACCTCCTCTTCCTTCACCAGTGCACTGCAGCACCTCAAGACAGTATTTGTTATGGTATCATGTGAATTCCATAAAGGAAATTATTTTCAGAAGTAAGTTCTCCTTCACCAAAAGCTACAGGTCAAGTTGGTCAATCTTACCATTGTGTAATACTAGTCTTCCCTGAAAAAAAGTGCTCAGATAATCTGTAATATCTTTGACAGGGAATACTAGTATGAAAGACAATATATAGAGCCTAGGAACCTTGTTCACGAGAGCTAGTCTCACACTCTTTACCCAGGAGCTGTATTTCCATTGGTAAGAGAGAAGTGAGTTGTTTTTAAAACTGAAGTGTTCCTAGTTCAGTAGCTGTCTGGGCCATGAGATTGCACAGCCTGACTTCCTATTAATACTGGCCAATACTTTTATCAAGTTGTTCCTGTTTTGCGGGTAAGTCTGTGCTTGATGTCATTCTTGATTTGATAACACCAAGAAATAAAAAACATATTTTCATTAATTTCATAAAATCCAGGTATATAGTATATATAGACACATTGAGGGTGATTTCCTATAGGAATATGAAAGGCACAACATTTCAAGGCTATTGCACAGGAAGTTCCACCTTTTGCTTACCACAAACGATGAGCATTGCCAGCTGTGATGGATCTTGGAATTTGTGGTACAACATGAGGCACCTCTCCTCAAGAGGCCTGTCACACACTGTGCTGTATATAGATGGTTACCCAAAGAATAGCAGCACAGATGCTAAGATTACTAAAGGAAATGTATTTTAGTTATTTTTTCAATAGAGAGGCACAATAAGGAGTTTACACAACCTTAGTTAATTGCCAAGGACCTCTCATACCTGGGAGAGGGTTTTGCAGACATGGTTCCTTAGTTGCCCAGACCCTGGACAAAGCCAAGTACATCTTGGCTCCATCCATGCTCCCTTGACTAGATTTCCTTCTGACAGAAACCACAATGTACAGTCAAGTCTGCTTTGCCCTCAAACCTTGCAGCTGGGAAGCACTTCTGGCTATCTCTGTTCAAATTAACCCCCTGAGACCCTGTTACTGGATTAAAGCTAAAAGTCTACAATTGCACTGGTAACTAGTGACGGTTCCAGTAAACAGGGAAGACAGTTCAAATATTAAATGATGCCGTATCCAAGGGATTCTGGCTCTGATCAACATAAGAACAGGATAAGAAACAGTTTACCACTTATTTTAATGCCCTCTGTCAGTTTTGTAATCTTTAACTAGATAGCCATTGTAAAGATTTGATGATGTAAATGAACCACCCGTTTTGCAAATAGAAACATGGGTTAGTGTCACAGAAAGGACATAAAATTCAGGGGCAAGTACCTCAGCCTTACACTCCATCCCAACAGGATCTCACCATACAGACAGAGATACAAAGCAATTGCCTCCACAAATGTATTAATGTGTGGAGTATGTTGGGCTAACTCACTTCAGCTGGTTAATTTACAAACTACAGAGCCTGGCAAATTTACAGCTGTGATTGTAACAGGCACAATACTTTAAAGGCAAACAGCAGACAGAAAATGTGGATTGAGGGATCTATTTCTTTTTTTTTTTTTTCCGTTTTTTCCTATGTTTACTTGTTTTAGCTTAGTAGGCCACTCCCATTTTTAAAGAAAGGTTAACACATTATTTTCCACCAATTATGCATGTAACAGCATTAAAGTAGGTCGATGCAATTTATTAGAAATGAATGGTTTAGTGCAGAAAGATATTTCCATTTGTCTTGTTGCCTCTAGGGAAAAATCCTACAGATTCTAGTAGTGAAAAGACACTTCTTTACTGACTTACATTTTGATTGTAAATTTATTAAAAATCTTTCCTTTTTTTATTAATGGGCCTAGAAGGGGTCCTTCCTGAACTATAGCAAGTAAACAGATTTGCTATCTGAGCTATATGGTATCAAGAAACAAACAAAAAAATAGCAAGAATCCTTCCTGTCATCCAACATGTAAGAGTGAAAGTAGAATCAGATACACGTCTTTTATAAGTTTACTAGTTGCTGACAGCCCAGATTAAATTTTTTTTCCACTATGCAGTGCTGCAGAGGTTAACAGAAGAACAGGCGTGAAGGCAGTCGTGGCTGGTGCTGCACACTGAAGATGAGCAGAAGAACTGCCTAAGAAAAAGCTCTCGGATACTTCTGCTGAAAATATCGCCTCTCAGTCTGTATCAGGCAGTCACTGAGGTATAAACAGGGCAAAGACAACTCTTTAAGTGGAACATATTTATTTTACAACCTGCCCACCCTGCCTGCCTGCCTCCTCTATTAGAACACTGCTGTACACGCGAAGAGCTCTCCTGGAGGCAGTTACATTTATGAACTGTTTGCTTTCTGCTCACCTCGCAGCCAGCAGCAGCACAGCCATTACTCACTCCGAGGAGAAGGGAACCAGGTGAAGAAAAACGGCTCTCCATGAATACCCTCATAAATTCACATGGAGAAATAACCACGCACCACTACCCAAAACCTTTAGTTTTATTAATGGCATGAAGGCAGTATTTCTATCCAATAAATCTTCTTAGCTTCACCTATTGGTCAAAATGGGAGATGCACTATTTTGGCCAATCATCCTAGCCTTGTTATTACAGGTCTGCAAAATATTAAATCACATAATATGGTTCACAGGACTGCCTGATGGCAGAAATACACTCTTGGAGGACAAATGAGTAACGTGGGAGGTTGAGCACCAACACTTCATGCGCAAGTACTACTCCAATGGCCCTGAGGACGGCAGTAGGATAAACAGGTAGGGAAAAAAAAAGAAGAAATCTGAACATAACCTAAAACCTGAATGAAACCTGAAGTAGAGTGACAATAATGACAACAGTGTCAGAGTCCTGGACCAGATTACAGATCTCAATAATATATATTGACTTAATGGGCAGTGTAACATACACTGTTCCTTTCTTCATGTGTAATTTTCGCTGTTCATAGCATGGTGACAATATCTACCATCCCATAAACAACTAGATGCTCTAAGTAATACAAGAACCACAGGAAGATCAAACTGGTGGTTAGTCACTTGCAGCTTGGACTGGCTTCAGTGCAACTGTTTCAATACTAGGGCTAATTAGATGAACCCTCCACATTTTAAAATTAATAAATCCCTTAGCAGCTGTACCATAGTCCTAACTGCAGAGCTGAAAGACCTCAGGCCTTTATTAGTCGGTGTCCTTTGCAGATATGAAATGCCTGACACAAACTGCTGTGTCAGGAGCCAAGGAGAGCACTGCCACCGTGTTTTGCAGTTTGTCTAAAGAAAAAAGAACGTACCACATGCAAACCAAAGATGAACCCATATGTGAGAGAAGTGAATGCCTGAAGTGCTCATAAAGCAGTTCAAGTTATATTAAATATAACTGAGTGGCTTTTGAAAAATAAGAGCAGACGAAGCAGTGGTTTCACATCTCTTCTGACAGTGCATCTTCCTGGACTTCCACCATTTGCAACTAATAAGTCAAAGTCAATTGTGCCTTTAAACCAAACTGCATTGCACGGGGAATGTAGTTTGGTTTAAATGCAAAAAGGGAGTATGTGCAGTCACAATATCAATCTGTCCGTTATTCTCTTTCCCTCCCACAGCAAGAAATTTTGAATCAACTAAGTTAAAATTCAAAGACATTAACACCCCACAACTTTCATGAAAACAGGCAGCCAGACTATGAACACACCTGAGGTGGCCTCCCCCAAACGAGGAGCTGCTGTGCAAATGCAGTCATGATATTCTGCAGTGGCTGATAAAACCAGGAGACTCCTTACTCTTTCCCCAAACCAAGCTTCAGAAGTTGCACTGCTCAGAAAAACACTACTTTCTTTTTTAACAAAGTCTGTCACACATAAACTCTATGAGGGTATTATCCAGGTTACTGTAATGTGGTGTTATTAGCAGGAACATTACAGATTCATTTTTTACTACAGGTCTTTAAGTGGGAGGCTCATTATGGTGGTGTTTTCAAAAGCTGAGAACAAGTTTGCAACTTACCAATGTATTCCACAGGCTTTGTTCCGCTGTCTTTCCTTGCCAGTGAGCAACATATTCTCCTAAACTGAGAGACTTTTTAAAAATATTTTTTTTTAAAGGAGGTTGCAGGAGACAGGATGGAAATGGCCCCAAAACACATTTTCCACAAGAATAATGTGAAATCTACCTTGCACAGCTTAATTTTAATCGCTTCCACGCTTACACCTTACGTGAGGAATAAACTTAAAGTGACTTGTTTACTGAATGGTGGCTAAAAATGCACAAAACAGATGAACGGATACTCAAGTGTCTGCTTAATTACAGTTAAATATAGGAGAACATTTATAATTTCAGCCTTCAATACCTGCACCTGGCGCTACCCACTTCAGAGCTTTGTGTGATAAGCGCTCCGAGCATCAGCTTTCAGATCGGCTGGAAATGGCATTCAGGCATAATGTGGATTGCCCATCCACTGGGTTAACAAAATCCCCTCCAATAGGGAAGGTGCTGATACTGATCTACCCACATCTGTACTACTTCATTATGTCCGATTTGATATTATGACTCAACATTATGGCCAGATTCTGGAAGTGAAGAAGCTTCTGCAGGAAGATCTCATCACTGAGTTTCAGATCACTTTAAGCACAGGGGACACAAGCCAGTGATGCTTTGCATACAGTGAAGAAATGATAAAAACCAAGAAAAAGCTAACAAACAGCAGAAAGTAACTGTATGACAGGAAAAACTTTGAAAAATGGCTATTTCTAGGCAAACCTGAGGCGAGGACTTCACAAGTACTGTTTGCAGAAATATATCATTGGGGAGACAGCAGCTGGGATGAGGGGGGCATGAAAAATTACATTTTTTTTACATGGATTTGCACTTTATGATGGGGACACCACAACACATTCCAGGTCACCTCACTTGTCACTGAAATGCAGTCACCTATAGAGTGGAAGGTAGTTACCAATTAAGAGCAGATAGCGACATTATAATAACGGCTTTGAGCAAGGGATTTCGAAAAGCCATAAGGGGAATTTTAGGTAAGCAGAATGTAATTATCCATTTGGAATTCAGCCAGATACACATGACTCTCTAAACTCTGCATTTGCTGCCAATCTAAATAACACCGCATCCCCACAACTTAAAGCGGCAGGACTGCTAGGCAGGTCACAGATTAAGCACTAGGTACCTCATGAGCTATTTGTAGGACAGTTATAGCAAACCCTGCTGTCTGGGAAGAAAAAAGCCAGAAGAGCCAGAAAAGTATCAGGCAGCGTGACAAACTCTCTGCTACTTTGAAGTCAAGGGCAAAACCTTTTTCACACATTAGTGATGTAAAAAGTTATTTGGCATATCAACCTTCTTGGAAGCAACTGCAGCCATCTGGCTTGCTTTCAAACCTCCCGCCCAGACAGGTCCTTTATTTATCCAGCCCCTGGGGAACCTCACACATTTCTGACAGCTCCAGCAGACGGGTACTTTCCCCTCCCGGTTCCTATCTGCCTGTATCTGTGCTTTGGCTCACAGTAGCTTTCTGTTTCCAGACATGCTGCTGAAGCTGGAGACAAGTGCCAAGTGAATCGGATCTTTTCAATAAGACACTCTCGAAGTTATGTTCTCTGCACTTAACAGGCCATCTACAATCCTCTGGGCACATGCTCTCGCTCTGTTTTCCTTCTCCACACTCTGCTATTCATTTGAGGAGACAAGCAGATTACCCATGTTAGCAACACGGGTTGGAAAACAGCCCTCAGAGTCCATCCAGATCACTTCACCTACTAAGTGCTGTAGTCTATGATGCTCTTTTCATCCAGCCTGTTTAAGCACTGTTTTGAAGAGAGCAACACAGTAGAGCAAGTAAAACCCTCCCCAGCTCCTTAATGCCTTTCCCCACTGACTTAGTAGACAGAGTATAAGGGATTTCTGCTCATCTCTCAGCACCTTATCTTTCACGGAATGGTTAGAACTCAAAGAGTAGTAGCAAAAAAACCAGAGATTCTTGAGGGAAAATGCATGATACACTGGAAACACCTTTCTTGCCGTCAAGATTAGAATAAGAGTTGTATCATTTATAAATGTATAAGATTTATGGATTCTCCTTCATTTTCATGCTTCGGGGGATGAATCTCTTCTGAATAGAGAGATTAAAAGGAAACTCTTGTGAGGTTATGCCCTGAGCTGTTGAGTTTAGAATCACAGAATCATTTTAAACAGGACCCCTAAAGGTCCAGCCCCCCCCACAAGAGCAGGGCCAACTTCAGAGGTGTATCAGGTTGCTCAGGGCCTCATCCACTCAATTCTGCATACCTCCAAGGACAGAAGCACCACAGATACTTATTTAAGAAATTCAGAGACATGCAGACCAGGGGTCTGGTAAGGATAGAGATTCGTGTCTGTGACTATAACAGCTCTAGGGAGATACAGCCAGAATACCTATACTCAGATTCTAATCTGCCTTTAGCTAAAAGGAAAGGTGAGAGTCATGCAAAGGCTGATTTGAGAGTGTCTATCTGAGACAGTACAAGGAGCCTGTCTCTTCTACTTATGTAAACTGTATAGGGAAAGAAACCTACCAGATCAATGCTTTAAATTAAGTATCTATATTTAGGAGGTGTAAATATCCAGGTTATCCAAAGGATAAATAACAATTTCCTAAATATCAGAAAAACATAGGAAAAACAGCACCATCCACTATTACTGTAGTACTATAGTTGTCCAGAGATGATGCTGGTGAACATATTTAGAAATCTCTTTGATTTCACATTGCCCTCCTTGAGTCAAACTGCCAATTCTGTCACATACAATATAAACTGCCAAATACAGGTGATCTGGGAGAGGTGGGCATGATCTGAAAGCTATGGCCTTCTACCCAAGTAACTTAACTTTTTTAGTAATTCTTTTACTAGAGCCATTTGGAATTGGACAAGTATTAGAAAAATGATAGGAGAAGAAATCAAGCACGCTTCTTTCTGCATTGTAAAATTCATTCATGCTCTAGAGAGGTACAGATTAAAGGGCAAACTTTTCTGCAGCCAGACTGCAATATGACTCTAGTTTATTATGGGTAGGGTGCCCTTATTTTTAATTATCAGTGCAACACATGTTGTAGGGCTGTTAACCTTGACTGAATGTCTTTAATTAGCTACTGCATCACAAGTGGGACACCTACATTGTTTCCAACACAAAGCAGCTAAGCTATACTAGAGTGATTCAGAGGAGTTTTGGATTCAGGGATTTGCTCAATCAAAATTTAACATCCAGAAAAGTATGATACTTGTTTTCATTCAGAAATAGGCTGCAACAATGTCTTTAATGCAACTCCTTTGACAACGATATTTTCATTCCGTTTAACTAAAATCAGCTTTTTTGAAGCAGACTGCTAAATTTTTAATTAAGAGTTTAATTGGAAGCTCAGTTAACAGACACAACCAATCTGAAATTGTATACTCAGAACATGATACGATCTGAATCAGCTTAGAGTAGTCTTCAGGTCTGACAAAACTGACAAAACATGGTCCGCAAAATCAAGACTATGAATTTTTCATTAAAAGCATAACAGAGATGTGAAAGCTCTGCATGAAAGCTTTGAGGTTGAATTATCTCCTATTTACAATAGGAGATCGTATACAATAAGGAGGATACACAATAGGAGATTGAGGATTTACACGGGTTTCTGTGGAGCTGTAGTGAGGATTAATGACCCCAGGCCTGAGAAGACCGTGAGAGAACCAGCCAGACCAACTCTGTCCACCTTTGGCAGAGAGCAGAGTACATGTCGTAACAGAGATGCCAAAGCTCCAAAGGGAGATCAGAGCATAAGGTTTCTAAACGGCATTATGGGGGTTGAGCTGTTCCTACATGATTGGTATTAAGGATAAGGATTAAAAGTGAAGCTAATTCCCCACACCCCAATAAGTGCCAAATAAGTAGTCCGAGGTTTTTTAAGCTCTTATTTGATTGTCAGCAAACAAGAACCATAGCTACACTCAGGTATATTGGATAAATTATTCAAACTATAGGACTACAACTCTCATCATTTTCTAGCAGAAATCTTTTCCCCTGCTCGTTGAACAACCCTAGCTAGACAACCAGAAACCAGACACAGCTTTCTCAGTGTATTCTTCACATTCTCACTGCCAACCATATCACTGATGAAAATGAACCACGATTTTAAGAGTTTAAAACCTGTGAGGGCAGAGTTAGGTTAAGGAGTGCAAGAAGTCACAATGTGGTTATGTTACATCATTACTTGGAAGAACTTCTATCAAGAACACAAAACCAGACAGTGTCCAAGCCACTAACAGACAAACAATAAATACAGAGCACTATGCTGTGTGATTTTCTCTATCAATTATTCCAGCTGCAGTTTATTATTAGATTTTATTTAAAGCATGAAACAAGTGTTTGAACAGACTAAGTGGCAAAGAAGCAAAGCATTATAGGGTATTTTCGTTTTCAGGCTCCTGATTGCAAAGTAATATATTCTTTCAACAGCCAACACTGCTAGAGAAGTCAGTTTAAACACTTCAGATTTTTATGTGGGCTGTCAAATGGAAAGAAGGACTTGTAGCCAAGCAACACATTTGAACAAAAGATTGCTAGTGGCACTGCAAGAGGAAACTCCTGGACAAAGCACTACATTAGCACTTGCCATCTAGAGAACTAGATGTCAAATCCTGCTTAGGTCACTCAAGAAAAGGGACTGGACAGGAGGTCTTCTTTGTGTACCCGGGGAATAGGAGTTTCTGTCATGAAATTCAATATAGGAGCCCTCAATATAAGAAGGACATGGACCTGATGGAGTGAGTCCAGAGGAGGGCCACAAAAATGATCAGGGGGTTGGAGCACTTCTGCTCCGAGGACAGGCTGAGGGAGCTGAGGTTGTTCAGCCTGGAGAAGAGGAGGCTCCAGGGAGACCTGATAGCGGCCTTCCAGTACCTGAGGGGGCTACAGGAAGGCTGGGGAGAGCCTGTTTACAAAGGCCTGCAGGGACAGGA
>JAOQGH010000051.1:36934604-37018388 GCA_025769975.1 Gallinago jamesoni | reverse complement strand
GGAGACATTCAAGGTGAGGCTCGATGAGGCCCTGGGCAACCTGGTCTAGTTGGGGGTGTCCCTGCTGACTGCGAGGGTCGGACTAGATGGCCTTTGGAGGTCTCTTCCAGCCCAGATGATTCTACGATTCTATGAAACAGCAACAACATTTGGCCTGGCTGGCAATCTGTGCTGGGGATGAGCTCCAGATGTTGCAGGTCATTCTCAGAGCTGCATGGAAAGCTCACAGGGCACCTGTAGGCCCATCTCTGGCTGCTGTACAGGTTGTGGTGAATCAGGCTTCAGCGGGGCTTACTGCCAGGCATTTCAGGAGATCAGGAAACTGTAACTGAAGTAATATTTTTAAGTGTTCTTGGCAGTGTGTGACTCTTGCTGAAAAACTCCTAGGCAGATTTGCAACAGAGCTCAGAATGGAGCCTCAAGCTTAAGTTCATGACAATCTGCTACCTTCCCAAGGAAGAAAGATTTCCTGAAGAAATGTGTCATACGTTAGTCACTCACCATCATCCACCTGACAGCAGCCCAAATATGGGTAGAAGAAAGTTAAAGGAGCCTGTTTTTTCAGCAATGTTTCTAGGTAACATGTTGCAGAAAATTCATGAGCTATTAGGAATTATTCAAATGACAATCCTTTCTGTTTTCTCCATAGAGTCCAGAAAACTGAACAGATATGAGAAACTAAGACACAGAATGGCAGCAGTAGCTTTCCTGACCATTTCCTGTTTTCTCTGTGAAAGCTGTGCTCCCTAATAGTCCTTTCAGTTCTGAAGCTCTCCAGATGCAGAAGACCAGAGGAAGATGGTGCTTCTGAGCAAGGAAAATGAACTTGCAAGCAGACCAGTCTTGAGCTGCTGGCATTTCATTTTCCTGGGCATCTGTCAATGTACTCATCCATGCTACTCTGCTGCGCAGAACTTTTTTTGTTTTGAATCGTGTTAACACAAGGCTCAGCGATGGCCCTTTTAAGCAAAAATTCCATTGTACATGCCTGGCAAGATGAGACCAGTGACACCCATTTGGTTTTCTCACATGAAGTTTGCTATCTCAGTAGCATTATGTCATATATGGACACTCTGTTCATTCTCCTAGGAAAAAAAAAAACATTTTTTTTCATGTTATCCAGTATGACTGTCCTCAAGCTCTCTGACTGAAACAACTTGAAAAACACAATTACAGTTTTACAGATATAGCTGGAAAATGGCACTTAAAAACGCCAGATTAAATGACAGATCGAGTAGTTTGGAGAGGCTGCAGATAAGGATGTTTCAGAGTTATAGTTCTCTTGATTTGTTTAGAGGAAAGGAATTTTATTCTTAAATAGCAGATTGAAATCTTGTGGATTGAATTAGAAGAAAAACCTCAGTCTCTCTGTTCACTCTTCCCACTGTTTAAAAAATTAAGTAGCTTAAAATCCACTTCATATTCTCAGTCCTCATCTATTAAACCCTCCGTGAGACATCATGCAGCAGAAAGAGGCAGCAATACCTTCAAGGTCTCTGTGTCTATTTGGCAGCCAGTTAATTTGTCAACACATTTACCATTAGAGCTCTAGCAGCATAATCTATTCTGGCATAATTATTGCATAGCAATTTTCTTTGACTATTCCACAGGAAAAACCGGCATGTTTGCAGTTAATAATAGTCTCGCCTTTATTTCAGTCAAAACTACCAAGTGAGGAACAAGCTAAAGTAAAATTTAAAATAAAATTTCTTAAAACGGCTATCCTTCTTTTCTATCTTCTGGTAAAAGTGGGATTTTTTGATAATCCCTCCTCTGCATGGTCTAGTACCTCTCTTCTCTATTTGTACTAGCCATATGCAGTACAATACATCTCAACATTAGGGACCGGATTGCCTTTTCTATTTACCATACCTAGGAGGTACTGATGTACAGTGCCATTTTCAACTTCAAATCTCCTCCCTTTTTCAAACATGCAGATAAATCAGCCTTGCAGCATGCTCCAAAGGCCACTAAACTTTGGTTCCAACAATTTTGTTGTAGCAGTAGGAGGAATGTAGTCTCCAAGGTTACTGGGACACAAGTAATTTAGAAATTTCAAGCAGCTCATTGAATTGCACAGAGAAGATATGTTCCCTGCAGGAAGCAACACTGTGAAAGCAGATAGACATTGTCCACATTAACTGAAATTTCTGATCGCTCTGCAGTCAGCCCTGCTCAGCAACGCGGGCTGGGGGCCATGAAAGCATGGGGTCCCGCAGCGGGGTCCTGCAGACCTCTCCACTGTGCGGGTGGAAGAAAACCTGGTAATCCCCACACTTGGGGTTCAGAACTGCTTCTGAGAGTCCAGTCAGACTCAGTATAGACACCCACGATGCTGTACTCGTGCCTGTCGTCACAGAACAGAATTTGCAATTAGCTGCAGAAGCAAAGGGAAGCAGCTCCTTTCGATTCCTGTCATACACAGCTCTCCCCTGTAAGGCATCAATTGCCTGATGCTTTTCCCTGATGCGTGCGGGAGAGACAGGCTCAAAGACATTTTCTGACCTTTCCTATCTCCACGAAATACTTTAGGGTAGAACCCAAATATCAGAATTAGTGTATATTCCTCCACTTGTAAGAGAATGAGCCAGGTAAAGGTCTGATCTCAGTTACCCAGGCAACTGCAAACAGCACGGCCTGCTCATGCTCATTAGAACATTTTTTTAAAACAACACTCAATGCTGGAGTCTGCGTCGCTTCCAAGTAATTATATTCATATGGTGCATATATGCTACAAAAATAGCTTCTTCATTTTCTGCCAGCCAAATTAACCATGAAAACGGACCAGTTTAAAATGTAATTATTATAGATTAATTTGGCAAACTAGGCAGTCAGTATTACCTCCACCTGGGCAGCCCGATCTCCTGGGATTTCACTCGCCTGAGGCTTTTTAGAAAAAGCAAGACAGCTCGGAGCATGCAGTAGGCAGGGAGGGCAGGTAGGCAGAAGAGTTGTGATGGAAAGGGCTCTACTTTGAGCTTTGTTTCTGCAAAGATACCGCTGTAAACCTTCAGCAAAAGCCCAGAAAATTTTCAGTATGGCAGTGGGGAAGGAATAATCACCCCCACGCTAGGGGAGCTAGTGTCAAATGTCTTCAGAACTTAAGCAACTAGTTAAATGATCCTGACAGCCCTGTTTGAACTGCAGTTTGAGGAAGAGGAGCCCACGAATGCAAAATGAGACAGTCAGTGGATGTAAATGTATAGCACACAGGTAACTGTATGAGGGAAAAAAATGTATCTGTTTCCAGGTGGGAAACATTTGCTGTTCTGGACCCTGAGACATTTAAGGTGGAGTAAGTTCCATAGTCTGTCTTTTAGGAAGACTGTGTGAAAGTAGGTCCCTCCCATCCTGGTGCTTTTGTGCAGGGACTGGTTCTGGTAAGAGGAAGAAAAAAAATCTCAGCTGCAGCAGGGAGGCTCCCTTCCCCAAAGCCCAGGTCACCTCCTGCCCCATCCCGGCAGCAGCAGTCAGAGCAGTTTGCTTAGGCCTTCAAATGATGATGAAACGTAGATGAAAAGGTGTTTTACTGCTTTCAGCAACCTGCCCTCTTTGCTTTCCCCTACAGCTTGCCCTTTGATGCAGGAACCCAAACCCAGGACCTCAGCTGAGCAGGCTGAGTTTGAAACAGCTCAGCTCCAGCAAATGGCCCTGCTGAGTCACCTACGAGTAGGGCTGGGCCTTGAGGTGAAGGACAATGAGACGGAACGTTTAACACAGCTTTCTAATGCTCTCAGCAGCAAGTCAGAAATCCCTCACACAGCTCTGCAGATCCAGGACACCGTTCCACCACCTGGAGACACTGACACACAACACAGCCCGTCCCTCCTTGCCAGGGATCTGAGAAAGGAACGACCCTTCCAGAGCAGTGAAAATACACGATGTCTTTAAAGATTGTAATTAAGTGAAGACTTCAAAGGAGGAGGGGAAGAACATGCTGTTGCCATTACAAGCAGCCCCCGGAGATCTAAAAGAACATTTTAAAGAGGACAAAGAATACAGAAGAGCAGGAATCTCTTCTTGGGAAAGATGGCAACATGTTAATGAGAGACAGAATCAGCACAGAACTATTGATAAGTACTTTCTGTTATGTATAATACATGCTGGATGGCATTTCTCAGTACCGGTTAATCAATTAGTGTATTTAATGGAAGATGAAGCAGTACTGAGTTCAGTCAAAAAATATTATCATCTTTCTTCTATAAAGTTATTTTGGACAAGACAAGTAAAGCACTCTCAGCCCTAGTGACAGGTTCAGGATACATTGTCCAAATTGGACAAAATCAGCACTGGAAGGAATCACACTTACGTCTCAGGAGATCCCCTCAGGAGCTTTAGAGTCTTGACTCTGGCCCTACCTTCAATGTCCTCACACGTCCACCTCAACTGCACTACTAGTGTTCCTACTCTTCCCTCAGCCTCTAAGGATCTGCTTTGGCACTTCAGAAGAAAACCAGTTAAAAGAGTTTTTTTCTCACTTTTTGCACCATGCAGATAGGAGAGTGATAGACCTCCTGGGACTGGCTCAGAACAGGCCCAAATGCAAAGGCAAAAATTATTCTTTGAATGCAAATGTAACAGTTGCACTGCAGCTTGTAGCATTTAAAAATTAATCACTTCGAACACCAGAGGCTAAGGGAGCTAAATTCATAAGGATTTACAGTATAAATGTGAAAAATATCCAGGGCAAGCACCTAACTAGACATTAGAGTAGACGCCGTTCAGAAGCAGGATGATCCCCTCATCTCTCTTTCCATGGGCTATCAGAGGCACTTAACCACTACGACTGTTAAAAATTCCCTGCTAAATTCCAGGACTGCTTAACTTTAACAAGAAAATTTGGTTTTTGCTTTTATTTCCTCTCTGCTAATAGCAGGGATGGAAAAATAAAAAGCTAAGTTATTTATGGTGCTCAAATGCTGGAGGCAAATTTCAGTAAAAATACAGTAGTCTGAAAAAGCAAATATGAACTTGCAGGTTACTGCCCTGGCCAGATAACCTTGCATGAAAACATGTCAGCAAGAGAAAAAACAAACAAAAAGCCTCTACTACTGCATCATATTATGGTAGTGATGCACTGTTGTTTTCAAGACTATTTCTAGAACTGTTATGAAAAGAATGGATACTGATAATTACAAAAGATTTTTTTCAAGTTAGATGTTGATAACCCATTTCAGTTCCTCTACCATAAAAAAAAAAAGCAATAAACATTAAGGCACAAGAGGTCTACAAACATGAAGTCATTCTTTAGATGAGGCTTGAAAGACAGCAGCATTGAAAGCTATCAAGACTATTTCTGGATGGCTCAAAAATAAGGACAAGTGTGGATTTTTACCATTTGGAAGCAAAAGAAAGACACCTTAAAAAAGATAGTGACCATAAGTGAATATATATATAAAACAGGAAAACAAGAATAGATGCAGCAGAGAGCAAAACCGAATAATGCTATGGGGAGTGATAGCCAGGGCACCGTCAATTGATTCTCCACTTTTTCTCTGTCACCTGCAGTGACTGTCACAGAAGTCAATCACTATTATCTTGACTATAGACACTTTCTCTATAGGAGATTTATCAAGGTGGACATTTTTATGAAATATCTTTAGAAACAAAAAAGCTCTTTTTTATTATTTTTCATAAAGTGAATATAACTTCACAAGGATCTTTCAAAGAATCTGTCCATATTTTCTGATATAACTCATGTATTAGCTGTAAAATCTTTAATATAAGGTCAACTTGTTAAAAAAGATTAGTATAAATCCATATGAAAACCTTTGCATTCTTTTAGTGGAAAGAACCTCTCATTTCCTGTCAAATGTTCTCAGTTGGCAATTATTATTGTATCTGTAATTTTTTTGCCTTTCATGTATTTTATGAGCTAGGTGCAAAAAAAAAGTCTTTTACATCAAAGAACAAATATAAAAATAAGTTTTAAAAGCCCTTCAGAGGATGCTTTAGAAAACACATCAGATGCCATTCTAGTGTCCAAGCAAAGTCAAAGTTACTAAATCATACATCTAGAGTTAGAAAAGAATGGTTCACTCTGCAGGAAAAAGATGAAAGCCCCCTAGCTGGTAACAAAGATAAATAATAAGTAGCTGTTAATGTCTGTATGGATATGAACAGTTAGGAATGAATGGCTGCAATTGCTACTGTGCTCAGGCTAAAAACTACTAAAAACTCTGGCTAAAACTCTTTTCTATCAGCTTTTCAATGCTTTTTCAGTTGATGTTAATTCCCTGGGCTATATTTGTACAGAATACCTCTGGGTAGATACTTGGTTCTGAGATAACTTCAATGATTCAGGGAGGATTGAGAGAAGACAACTTCCACTTCTAGGAAAAGCTGATTGATACTCCTTTCTGTGTGCTGGCTGCACCCTCTCTCAGGCCAATTCCACTCACTTTTGAGGTGGCTTTAGCTCTTCAACCTAATATCCTCAGGAACACGAAGGGTGAGTTACAGCTGCTTTTCTGTAAAGCAGAAGGCTTTTACCATCTGGTGCACTGTTTTTCTGTGTTTAGATCAGACATGTGAATCAAGCCATTTATTTATGCATTTACTTCTGCGTATATGGAAGGCATTTCTTCCCATTCAAAAGAAGAGGAAATCTTTGAATACAAAGGATATTCTTTTTGCTTTTAAATTAAATGTAGACTGACACTCAAATGAAAAACAAAACTTTAAAAACTGATTGGTGAGGCCATCTGAGAAATTATTTCAACAGCAGAAAAGTTTTATAGTATAAAGGTGTTTGTGCCAATTCAAGAATTTATGCACAAGGGGGCCCTACTGTTAGAACTGAATGCAGCATATTCATTCTACAATAAACTAATCATCTTATTTTTTAATCAGTCCAGAAACACACATCCAACTGTTCTGGCATCTAGGATTTTCACTCTGTTGAAGACAAGCTGCATAATACACAGAACCATTAAAATTCTGTCTTTATATCTCCTCAAGTCCCAAAGCCAGATTCTTTAGCCAAAGAAGCTGTTCTACAATCTTTATGAAGTCTTTTATTTATTTATTAAATCCTTGAATCGATTTAGTGCCCCAGAAAATAAGAGCCTACTGAACTTTCCATTTATTCCAGTCTAGCTCCGACCTATCGCTTTATTTGACATAAGCAATTCATCTTGTTGAAGGCCCTGTTTAAAGGTTATGACAATTTGCACAGGACACGATAGAACTTGTAATGTCATCACTGACAAGGCTACAACCTTCACTTGTTGGCATCTTATCAAATAGTCCCATTCTTGTTCAAATCTTGGTCTGAGTTACTTAAAATGACAGTTTTCCTCTGCCAGCGACTGAGTCAGCCTGTAATTGTTGCCCAAAATAATACAAATTCATAAAAATAAATGATAGGATATAGTTATTTTTAACATGTGTGAGTTGGTTTCTGAAATATCACTCAGTGACACAGAATAATAACTCATGCGAAGGGTGAACCAGCTAGAAAGCTGGAGTGGAGTTACTCATGGGATTGACAAGCAACAAGACATGAGGCTCTGCCGCCTCCTACTTTCTTCCCCCCCCCGCCCCTCACTGCACCCAGCTTTGCACAGGACCTATAAAAACACCCATTGTGCAGGTCATCTATCTGCCAAACTCCCTCCAACCAGCTGCAGATCTTGAATTGCTTGGTGAGTGACACAAGAGATGAGACAGCAAATTTCTGGGGTCAGTCAAGCTAGTTTTCATTTGCCATCTAATCAGGATTTCTAAAAAAGCATTTGGAGGAGAAAGAGTTAAACATTTTAACTGCTAAGTGTTTTCTCTCCAAAGCCCAAGCTTGCAATACTGACACCGGCACACCCTTAATAATCGTCAGACATAGCACATGAATAAGTGAGACAAGCTGAATTTCAATATCACAAAGATCATGAATCCCAAGTCAAATGCAGGTTAACAGCTCCAGAAAGTATGTCATGTGAGGCAATTATATAAATGAACTTTTCATTATTGGTAGCCAGAGGTTTAGCACACTCTCCCGTTAGCGTATGGCATAGGTCAGTGCTCCTGCAGAGAAATCACTGCTCCCAGGCGCTCAGCCAGCTGGTCAGTGGGTTTATAGCAACCACGACCCTTCAGAGCTACCACTGACCCTGAAGGTGAAAGAAGTGCGGTCTTACAGGAGCTGAAGGAAAGCAGAGACCATCAAAGCTGCTAGTGATGCTGAAGCTGACACAAGCTACGAGCCTGCATTTAGTCTGGGAGAGGCAGACTCCCTCAGGGGAGGCACAGTGACACAGAAGGTACCAGTCTAGTCTTTAAAATGAAATGCTAAACACATTAATGAAGTTGCTGAGCCAAACGGATAGGTGAGAACAGGAAGCTTAAAAAAAAGCACAAAAAAATCCTGCAAAACCTCAGAAAGTCCAACAGCAACAAAAAGGGAGAGATACAAAAGATCAAGACATGGAACACTAGCAAGAATCGACTTGCTTATACTTTGCACAGCCATTGACTATAACATCGTTTTTTACCTCTGTGCTCCAATTGCCAGATCATTTCTTTTCCTGAAGTAGTTCCAGTTCAATGGGACAGAAAAGCAATGCATTTCTAATTAGAAGACTTTTATTAACATCTAATCATGAAGACATGTCCCCTTTTTTATTAGCAGTGTCTTGCTTTCATGGATGCCTGCTGCCAATAGTGGGAAAGCCAGTATAAAACTCTTATGTCTACATTGAGGTGAATTTGGGAGACCTTTTCTAGTCTTCACTCTGCCACAGGCTTGTCGTGTGACCTGCATCCATTTGTGATACTTTTTAAACTACCTATCTAGATTACAAGATCTTTGGTGCATGACTTCTAATTCCAAGGATGCCACCAGGGACTAATAAAAAGTATATTTATTGGACCCTTTCCCTTAAAACTCTAAAAAAAAATTTAAAAAATCACACAATTTAACTAATCATTGACTGCTGAGCATCTGTTCTGAATTTATCATGACTTATAACAAGATTCCCCTTTTTTTGCTCGTCTTCCTCTTTCGAGTATGGGATTTTTTGTTTATTTCCTATTAAATCAAACATTTGTTTCTAGATTACAGTTCTCATTCAACCACTTGATGAACATTTATCTAGCATGTTCTGAAGTTATGCGAGTTGTTTTTCAAGCTGATTTTGAACCTGGTTTATTCATGCTTTACATTTGCTTGCTCTCTGTGTTGGAAGACTTCACCTACACTAATATAGCTTGCTGAATTAAGTAAATCTTTTTGAAAAATCTTCATGTCATGAACCAGATCAACCCCCTAACTTTGATACTTTTAATTTAATTTAACCGTTATTTACATCATTAAATTTACATCATTAAATTACCAACTTGAGATTCCTAGAAGCTCCAAGTCAAGGCAAAGGAACACATTACTATGTCTTTTATTACCAATGCTGCTTCTTGCTTTGTGCAAGAAGCAGCCTCCATATACAAGATGAAAATCTGGCTGTCCGCATTGCTGGGATAAAACTCTGCTTCTGCCCTTCTTAGATGTCCAAGATGCAGGTTTGCTATTTCATTCATAGCACAGCAAATCATTCTGAATCTCATCAGTGCTAACTGGAACATAAGAAGACAGTTTTTCCACTAAGCAGTTGCTGTCCATGATTCCACCATCATTTATCTTTAATTAATATCCTGTTATTGTAGACAGTATTATATTGCACTATCCAGAGATCACAGAGTGCTTCCCTTTCCTCACCAGCACATTACTTGCTTTGGCAACAATACACTGCATTTCTAGATCAAAGACCAGCTATTTCTCTTCATTAATCAATTATTTAGTCAATAAGTATGTGATTTGCCAAGAAGGAGTTACCACGATGGACAAAATTTGCATGGCTGGTTCTGAGTCACTTCTCTTGTGCATGTGTGGCTCTGGCTTCAGCGCTTGGTTTGACAGAAACTGAAGCCCAATTCTGCATTAACAGACAGTAAATCAAGGGCTCAAGCCAACAGAATCAGACATATTTCAGTTTTCACTCTTACATCTACCTCTGATCTTGCCAGACAGATCCAGAGAATGAGTTGACTGACCTAGTTAAAACTGCCCAATTAGCTGAATGAATGACACACTACTGAAGAAAGTGAAAAAGAGCAATTCTCTAGGGAGGGAGCTGTCAGGGATTCTGATGGGAGTGGGGAGGATCATCCTACTTATGATGAGAACAGACTTAAGTTTCTAATCCTGTTACTCCTACTTCTTGCAGATATTGGTAACTTAACAGGGTGAGTGAAAAGACTCAAAGAAGAAAGGCCAACGCTTTCTGATGCTATTACAAACTACACTAACTGGGAAACAGAATAGCAAAACCAAAACCAGAGCTCATATAAATTATTTTTTTCATATTTTTCACTAACAAAATACTAACTTGCTCAGCCATATGCTTAAAATGCTTATTTGCCAAATGGCAGCACCTTCTATGTTACTAGGAAAACAAACACATTTACTTTTTATTTCCCATTATTATCCTTAAGGACATACGGGTCTCATCTGAAGACAACATAGGAAAAAAACAGTGAAAACACAGAAATAATAGCAACATTTTGGATCAAGAGAATAGACCAAATTCAGTTATGCTCATTTCCTGACAGCAGCTCTACAAAGGCAGCAGAACACAGTGGACTTATAGAACATACTGAAGCAAAGCCTCTCTCATCTCGTCAGCCAAGTAAACCTACCTACTCTGTTACTGCAACTGCTTTGGTGGTCTTCAACATTTCCAGGCCACCGATAAAAAGCCTGATCATGACACATTAATTAATACACTCAGAGTAATCTGAGTATCTCATCTTCTTGTGAGAAGGCCAGAAATTGAAAAGAAATATTTACTACTCAGAAGTTGGGCAGCATGCCAGAGACTGCACGGGGATAAAAAAAACCACCACAAACACCACCTCACCTTTTGAAATAACACCTGATGTAACCTCTCTTTTAGAATCATAGAATGGTTAGAGTTGGAAAGGACCGTAAAAATGATCTAATTTCAACCCCCCCTGCCATGGGCAGGGACACCTCCCATCAGACCAGGTTGCACAATGCCCCATCCAGCCTGGCCTTGAACACCTCCAGGGATGGGACAACTTCTCTGGGCAACCTCTTCCAGTGTCTCACCACCCTCACAGTAAAGAATTTCTTCCTGATACCTCATCTAAATCTCCCCTCTGTCTTTTCTGCTATTAGATTTTTCTGTAGCCAAAGAAAATTAGCAGAATGAGTGCAATGCCACTAAATCATATCTGGTACTCAAACAGTACGGCAGGATTTCCTTATTACCAAGCACTAATGATGTACCATTTATGTGCATGATTAACTATTATTATAGCAAAAGGTTGTACAATATCTCACAGTGATAGTGATGCCAAGTGAGCAATTAAGAAGCAAGGTTTAGAGTCATTGCTTTTTACCAGCTGTAAAAGTAGATCATAGCTGGTGGGATGGTAATTCTACAGCAAGGGACATGCTCTAGCTCTGGTCCCTCCAAACCTTTCCTCTGTGCTTTGCATGGAAGTGATGCTGTTCAGGTAAAGCATTTTCTCCTATTCCAATCCCACTCTTTTATTTCTCTATTCCATAGAAATTTCTGTATGCTGATGGTAACTTTATTTTTTGATTCACGGCATTTGCCTAGCGAAATTATTTCAGGAGCAACAAACACATGACAATACTGCAGTGAGTGCTGTATGGTTGTTGGTTTTTTTTTTTCAAGCAAACAATAAGAGTCTTTGAGTGGATTGGATTTCTCCTCACAGAGATGCTGAAAGCAAGAGAACTAGGAACCAGGTATAAATCACAAGGTATAATTTCTTCCAGATGATACAAAACTATAAAACAGGCTATACATCTGATCTCCCAACATTCTTTGGTGCTCTGCAAGTCCTTACGTCAGATGCCTAGAGGTGAACCAATGAACATTTGCAGTCCAGACCAGGTATCAAGACCTAAATAAGACTGTAAAGTAGGAGGGTTTCGGACTCCCTCCCAGCAGCAGCGTGTCAGATTTTGCATTCCGGAAGGGAAAGGGTCCTGCAGTGTAAGTGACACAGCTCCAGCATCCACTGCAGCTCACACAGACTAACTCCTTCCTCATATGGGGCCAGAGCACATGAAGGGGAGGCACTATTGACTTCATGCTGCATCCTTGAGATTAGTGGATGCAAAAAGGAAGCAATCCTTTGCAAGGACAATCAGTGCCTCAAAAGGGATGTACAGTTTAAGAAGCAGAGCATGTGGCATCTCCGGGAATAAGATCACTTTTTATAATTCTTCCCTGTACTTAGTTAAATTTTCTCTCACATTTTTGTTTCAGCCCCTTTCTGTACCTGAAAGTAACAGAGCAATGAGAAAAATGCGAATACCTATGTGTAAGACAGAAGAATCTACTACCATAAAACACAGGTCTTGTTTCTAGTCCTTATTTCCCAAGAGAGAGCTTTTCTGATAAGGGAAAGCAGTACAGAATGACAGCGAATCATACATCTTGGAACATGAAATTTCAACGTGCTACGCAGAACTGTTAACGTGATCCTTCGCTTCAGGATGCTGCAGTAATCTCATTCAGTACTTACAGGTAGGACAAAACAATTACTTTAAAAAGGCATGGGAATGTTTCTTAATTTAAAGTTTGTGAATAAAACTGAACTCCAGAACAAACACGGTCAGTATAGTAATTATGAATGTTGAGTCAACTTCGCCATTCCCCAACTGTTCAGTGTGAGATTCCTCACATACACCTTAGCCAAAATGAGCTTGCCGTACAATGTATTTTCTTCATGAATAAGTGGTTATTAATGAATAACTGCTTCTGTCCTTTGTAAGTCTTCAACTTGGATTTCAACAAAACCTTTTCCACTCTCAAAGATTTTAATATTGTCAGGATTATTCTTTCACCTTTCAGTCAATTATGAAAATGAACGGAAGGGGAAAGTGTTATTTATGTAATGATCTTTTAAGTGCATAGAATCTATGTGGCATACAAATTTTACAATACTTATAAATTCGATACATTCTGCACAATTGCTATATTAAATTAAATCACTAAACTCCATCTGCAGACAAATTCTCCAGATAGTTTGGGTATCTTCATATCAAATAGCCTGCAGGTGTGCAAATAAGCATTCACAGTCCATACCAGATGTCAATGTCTAATTAAAATACATAATTTTAAAGGGTATGCTCTTGATGCTTTCTGCAATCTGTGATATTTTGTACAGCATGTTGCTGCTCTTCATTATCAATATGGAACAAAAAGACATATTGACAGAAACTGGTGGCACACAATTCAATTACTAATAAAGCAAATTCTATGTAGAAGTATAATGAAAGCATTTGATTAGATCTGAAGTTTGCCCCTACTCTCTCAAGTACCAAAAGGAGCTAAAAGTTGTTTTTCTCTCATTATGAAAAATGTAAAACCAATCCGTACCTAGCTCATGCACACAATTAAGAGGATGACCAGAATCCTGAACTTTGCTTCAATCCTTTGTATGCTCCATCTAGAAAGGAGAAGCATGGTACTATCTTAGAAGTTTGTCTTCAAGTGCAGCATCGGGACTGAGTGTTTTGAAAATGTCCCACAAACCTATATAGTTCCAGGAAAAAAACCAAGCCCCACAACTTATAAGAAATCATTACCATAATTATAAAATCGTAAAATGCGTTCTTTAAGTGAATGAACTGACAAGCACCAAAGCGTATTCATTTTTGTTACAACAAGGCTGTTTGAAAGTTCGCTCCAGCAAAAAAAAAAAAAATGAATGAGACAGATTCAGTACCAAATGCAGTTATGGTGTCAAGTTTTGTACAGGAGGTTCTTCATTGTGCAGTAAACACAATTCTGGTATCAAGAAGCACTAATACTGTTTACAATAGTAAGACTTAAAGTTATTAATCAAAAGGCAATATGATGGCATGGAATGGATTCTGGCTAATTGCTACCATGAAGAAGAAAGGAGTGCATCAAAATAATAATAATTGCACAGATTTAAAATTTTTTTTTCCTACTGGGGTGGACCTTTCTGGCTGCTATTTACATATCAAGTATTGGGTCAATGAGCATTTGAGAAGTCTTCTTTTTTCCCCTTGAAAAACACACATGCACAACTAAAGGACAGATTTCACAACAACCCAAAAAGAATACAAGCATTTCTGCACTCTTGTTTATAAGGGTAATAATTCTAGGCATTGTATTTCTACTACATAAACAAATAAATAGCGACAAGTGGTATCAGAATATGCCACTGTGATTTGACTAGCAGAAGGTCTAGGGAGGCAAATCTAAAGACTGCTCTGCAGACAGCCTTTTTAAAAAACTAATTTCTTGCTTATAAATTAGAACCATGGGTCATTAAGCTTTCTGTGCTAAACATAATGCTACCCAACTAGTCAACCAAGGCAATGAGCCATGAAGAACAAACCAGATTATATATTTTCCTAATTTCAGTTTGGAAAACAGAAGAGAAACCTTGTCAACTAGCAGTGATTTTGTTCTGTATTGATCTGCAATCATGTGATCCAGCTATGACATTCAAGAAAATACTGCCCTGGAAGTTACTTAATAAAGGAAAAGCTCCACATTTTCTGTGCCAGGAACCTTACATCTGTTTTACCTCATCCTCACTACTTCATAGCACTTATATACATTACTGAAGTGCAGTGTACCTGACTGAAAGACTGCAAAACGTTCCAGGAAACAGAATGTGTGATGGCAAGAAAGAGTCTGTAGCCTTATCTGAATGCCTTTGGAATCTTTCTTCCCTTTTAGGATACGTTCCATCATTTATACCACCTACAACAGTCCTGAACTTCCTTTCTATGTAACCTTTTGTTAAGTCAAGTTTTGCTTTCAGCTTTTCACTAGTTTCTTTTCCTTTTAATAACTTTCCTCACCTCAACATGACAATCTCATTCCTATTCTCATATCCACGGGACATGCCCTGGGTGTTTCTCACAAAGACTTGAGCTCTTCTGTTCCACACTGTGCTAAACATTGATTTTACTGTAAAGTGACTGTTAAAACACACTTTGAATTTTTATAAAATTTTCAGTCTAGAGAAAAGGAGTCTGAGGGGAGACCTTATTGCTCTCTACAACCACCTGAAAGGAGGCTGTAGGCAGGTGGGGGTCACTCTCTTCTCCCAAGTCACAGGTGATCGGACAAGAGGAAATGGCCTCAAGTTGCACCAGGGGAGGTTCAGTTAGGAAAAATTTTTACACTGAAAGGGTTATGAAGCATTGGAATGGGATGCCCAGGGAAGTGGCTGAGGCACCATCCCTGAAGGTATTTAAAAGACAGGCTGACATAGCGCTTAGAGACATGGTTTAGTGATGGTTTTAATCAGAGTTAGGTTGATAGTTGGACTAGGCGATCTTAAAGGTCCCTTCCAACCTAGACAGTTCTATGATTCTGTGATAAAATCCTGTATCCATCATCACTTTCTGTAAACAGGATTTTTTATTTAAAATAGAATAACAAGAGAACTATGAAAAGTTTTTTGAGGAACTAGGTTAACTATAGATTTTCTAGTATGCCTCAAAGCTTCCCAAGTTTTTGTGGTTTTAGTGCTCAGCATCGCTATTTTACTTTTTTTTGACAGGAACACATTAATCTACATTTAAACTATCTAGGGTAGTATAAAAATATTTTACATTATTGATCTTTTTGTTCCAAAAGCACCGTTCTGAATGTGTTCAATAATAATGTTCCAAGTTCTACCAAGTCAGGTATTTTAAATGAGGACATCTTGACACAGTACACAATTTACAGGCTTGTCTATTCTCTTTATCCTCCATCAACTTATGCTGAAAAAGACAACAGAAATTCTTAAAAAGTTAGCACAAAAACTGTGACGGAGGGTGGTGGAAGAAATTGCTTGTTGTGGTAATTCACTTGAACTAGACAGTGAATAAAGTTTTCTTTCAGATGTACAAGGTGTTCCAAAGTGATTTACGAAGTACAAAGTTAGAAAGCAGCCTGGCAGAACAGATACTGAGTACTGAAAGACACATTATACACTCATAAAGGCTCTGGAATATTTTGAAAATTAGGCATAGGAAACTAGCTGCAAAATTGCAAATGCTCAGTTCCAGATGGAATATGAGGAAAAGAAAAGGAGAGCATTACCAAAGGACTACACCAGGGTCTGGTGGATAAAGGATCATCCAAATGTCACGACAGGAATAGAAGAGGAACTTTTATTTTTAATATTTGCCCGATTACCCTATTATGTTGACTGATATGCCATCCTCAATTGATCCATCAGACATTGAATAAATATCATTAGGATTATAATGTTAGCCTTGAAATAATGCCAGGGGCTTCATCAGTCTCAGCCTGTCATGGGAGACCACAGGGATCTGCTAACTCCAACCCTGATCACAGAGAAATGCATTCAGTAACACTAAATGGAGCTCCACGGTTAGCTTACTCTTGCCAGAAAATACTCAACATAAATAAATCATAGTAAGTAAAAAATGCATATTGCCAATCAAAACTGAACTCCCTTAGAATTCGGGTCCTTCTCAGACCTTCCATAAGGAAAAAGCAATAAGTGTGTTGACACATGTTGGTACCCACACATACAAGCTCTCACACTATTTTAAATTGCGCTTTGATTGTTTTTTCCTCGTCTAGGTCTTGAAACATGAAAACAAGAGCACGTATCCACACATTTGAGATGTAACCATACATCTCAAGTTCCAAACAAAAAACCTCTGTCTTTTGAATAACCGGTCTCAGAGATGTCTCCATGTCAGAAATCAGCTATTCTCAAGATTAATCCTTCTTGATACAGTGGGAGGCATGGAGAAGACACCAGGAATTGCCTTCTTTTCAGCAACCAGACACCTCCACCCCCTGCCTAAATCTTTCGACACTGTCTTTCCCAAGCTCTCCATGGCTGGACCAAGGCAGTGGCCAAGCACACCTTTCATATTGCCATCCAGAGACTTGGCTTAAAGTGCGAGGTTTGTCTTCACAGTCTACTCCACACTATATGAAGTCTCCATGCCATCAAAACCAGGGGTGAAAAATCATTAATAAAATGGATATCATATCACAACAGGTTTAAGAAATTCTGAAAGTTAATTTTGTCCATTTTTAGATAATCATTTCCAAAAGTATGCTGTCATAGGAAAAAAAATCTGCTAAAATAAAAAAGGAATTGCATTAAATAAGAAAATGTGATAACACAGATAAAAACCCCATTCATTAAAGTTCATTTTTGTAAAGGAGAAGAAATTTATGGCTCATCTTCTGTAAATTGGATTTTCAGCATTTAAAAACCTTTCTTTGCTTATAATAAAGACATACAATAAGACTGGAAATGGAAAACTTTTCACAGTAGGGAACTCTCCTTTCTGTTCTGATCCAAGTGGTTGAAACAGTGATTAAGACCTGCAGAGTCTCACAGCTGTAGCTGAAACAAACCATCAGATGTGAAGGTTATTTTATGGAGACTAATTAATAATCTAAATGGATGTATGGGTCTCTCTCTTCTCAGTCTTTGTCATAAGAAATCATTAACAAAAAGAACATTGCTGCTATCTTCTGTTGCAAAGTATTCTTCCCCCTTGCAATCAATGCTTCATCACTTAGATAAAATAAGTGCAGTTTCTTTATCAACCCAAAGAGCACCACGTTAGTCAACCTGAAAAAAACCCACCATTTCAGCTCCGTAAGGAGGACCTTGTTGAAAACAATCATTGCAACAAATTTTTACTTAAAAGATTATATCATTGATCCAGAAATGGTTCTTTCATAACATTTTTTTTTTTTTGCATTAATAAAGTTTTGGTAAGTGAAAACTAAGCATAGAGTAACAGAGATATTTAAAATACCGGCTTTTGTTTACTGAAAATAAATGCCAATTGCAAACTATATTTTGCAAGAATTCACAGTAGTCGTCAGTCCAAAGACAATAAAATCTGTAGCTGATTTTCCCCTACTGAGCACCACTGCCAAACACTGAATGAAAGTATTAACTTTCTTCTGCTTAAAAAAATAAACATTTTTCAGTGTATTGCTAACGGTTAAGCCCACAGAAATACATGGGACAATGAACTCAGAGTGGAAATAAAAAAGTTAGGCTAAGAAATGTCACCGTTAAGCTTCTAGTGCAGCATTCTATTCCCCTCCAGTATTGCTGGAGAAGGGATTTAAAAAGCTGTAAAAAGACAATAGAAATGTTTGAATCTTTAAGCTTTCCTAGTTGGGATCTTATTACTCTGGTCTCAGTCAATCAATATTTTGGGAACATTTTTCTGGTTCAAAAGCCAAGAAGCACCACTGTTCTTTTAGTTCTCTAATGTGATTTAAGTAGTGCTAGGAGATACAAAGAAATATTCCTAAAATAGTCTCTTACTTTCGGAATTAACTTTTGGTTGGATAGTTAGCAGCAGTGAATTATCAGATAACTGAGATTATGACAATTTGTCCCATTCACTTGGTTCAAAATATTCCACGTACAAGATATAATCTCAAATGTATGCTTTCACTTTTTCTTTCTTACAGAAGTCAGCAGACCATCACAGTCTCAAAGATCAACACCGTCACACATGCCAATGTGACTCTGTCTACTTCTTATTTTTGTCTGCAGACATAAGTTCACTCAAGCTGTACTTTGAGCTCACTAGATGTGAATCCTCTCCAAAGCAGAAAGCCATGCATCTGTGGTTGAAAGCGCTGAGGCCAAGCTAATGAGCCCCTTGGAGACACCAGATATAACTGGTGCCTGGACTCAGTGCCTGCTAACAGGGCTACGGTGCAGCCTCTGCCTCCGACGGGACTTGTGGTGAGTAGGTGGAGCAAAGTCTGCCAGCAAAGGCATATCAGCATCCCCTCATGAGCCTCTGCCAGTGCTTTCATAGAGAAACAAACTCACAAATCACATGGGTACTTTTGATAATTCTGCTCTCACTTCCTACCTCAGGACTGATTAGAAACAACTGGCAAATCTTGCAGTAGCAATCCAGCAGGTCACGTCCCTGAGCTCTCTGCCCGGCTCCTCTGCCAGAGGTCACCACTCCTCATCACTCAGCAGGTGCCCACGCACACACCTCCAGCTCCCCAGGGCACCAGCTCACGGCTCGGCTTTGACCAGGACACTGCTCTGGGGCACCAACTATGAACCTTCCTGCTGATCCCTCTACATGGCAGTGACCCACAGCTGAGGTTCACAACTTCTAAAACTGCTGTAACAAGAATCCCTCACACTCACCTATCAAGAATGACTGCAAAACTCAGCAGTGGGATAACTAGGCTGTGCGTTTAAATTATGTCCGACTGACTTAGTTGCTGTGGACAGCACTGAGAATCCAACTTTGCTCAGGAACCAGACCTTCAGAAACCTTCCCGCTCCTTGAAGAACATCACAGGTAGCAAAGGCAGACATGAGGGAGGAACAGACTGGACTGAAAAACCTGCTTTTCGTGTCAAAATAAGAATCTCAGTTACAGAGAGGCAGAACGTTTGGCAGAAAGGATCTGCATGGAGCTGCATGTTAAAAAGGCAGCTGATGGCAAATTGCGCTATGGTCTTCATCGGCTTGGGAAGGACCAGCAACACTGCAGGAGCCTGGGACAGATTTGTGTTGCTGCCTTTTGCTTCTCTTGTTTTTGTTTATTAGTTTGTTTTGGGTTCTGCCATGCAGGACGAGACTGCAAGGTATTTTCTGTATTAAAGAAAGGGTATTAACAATAGTTGACCTGATCTAAAGAACATTTTAGCCTTATCTATTACCAAAGACGGCAATCCTTACTCTGTTTTATACTGCAAAATATTTATTTTGAGATTGGTTTGGATTTTAAGTTGAAAAGACACTAATCAGTTCTAGAGCAGTAGTAACTAATGGATCTTACCTTAGGAGTCATATTCCCCCTCTCAGCACAACAATATGAACTGGAAAAAACCTACCCTATTCTGAATTGATTGAGCTGATTTTATTGAACTTCTAACTGTGAATCACAATATAAGAAAAAAAAATTGAACTCCAGGGAGATAGCGTTAAAGCATTTATACAGGAAACTTATTTCGTGACTTTTACTAGACATAAATGCTAAAATCCACAACTTTCTCAATGGACAGTTACCTTACTTATTAAGAACAAAAAGATGCTAGAGAGAATAATTCTTGAATACTACTTTTTCCTCATCCTTTGAAAAGCTGTCTTTATAAGAAATTCTCTTGTTTTTCTTCTTGTCGAGTACTTTACCATGTTAGAAACAGTAAAACAACAGCAAGGGCAACACAGGCACTATTTCAACCCATCTTGTTTGGAGCCCTTGCACACAAACCACAGCAATTTCAATACTTCCACTCCCTTGAGACAGTACAGTGTCAAAAAATATGTTGTTATTTTTTTCTCCCATTATCAGGAAAGAACACATGTGAGTGAGTTGCTGCTAACCAAAGCAGCAAAGAAAATAAAACACACTATACAAGAACTTTAGCTATTTGGTATTTTGTCTTGGAGGTATCACAAACCACTAAACAACTCATGAATCTATCAAGCTCAAGATGTAAATGGTGCTCTTCTAGCAAAGTCAATCCTTCCCATAATCCTCTAGGTCTGATTTCCCTACTAAAGACTTCTTAAATACTTTATTAAACTGACCACTTTGTCTGCTATTGCTTTGGTCACTCTCAACAACAAGCAGACAATAAGCACTGGAAAAAAAATCAGGACTAGACTACTGCTACAATATTGCTTTTCCTCATAAATATAGTCAAAACATGCAATTTCTTCTTACAAATTCTGGGTCTCCTGAGATTATCATAATACAAAGAGACAAGAGAGGGAAAACATGCCACTTTTCCCACGTGGTTTTACTTTCACAGCACTTTTTACTTAGTCAATATCGTTGCTTTCCTGTATTCTCACTTCTTGTGTCTACATCAACTTATCTAATTTCTTGGCACTATCACACTGCCACTGGGTGTCACATAGCTGTCATATCACCTACATCTTTTCTGAGGTCTGGGGAAAATGGTGCCAGCTGCCAGTCAACCACAGCAGATGTAACACAGAGGGAGAATAAAGGAGAGGAGAGCACTGCAGGGAAGACCTCCACGTGCCACTTTCTGTCCTGGGCAGGTCTGACACAGGACAGAGAAAAGACTCAACTCAAAAAGACACCGAAGAGTAGCAGTTTTGAAGCACATATAGCACCTGAACCAACTTTGCAAGAGGTGAACAGTTTAATTAAGGCTTGTAAATGAATGACAGCTTCTGACAAGACACCACGTAAGCACACAGAACAAATGAGCAATGCTAAGTCAAACAATAAAATCTGTGATCCTGCAAAACTACAATAACACCTACAGCTTATATATCTATATGATTTGTGTACTTCAAGAACTACTTAGGGTCAAATTTCCAGCTGTGAGTATTACGGCTGCTCCCCAAAGGTGTTTGAAAGCAGTGATTCATGTCCTCAAATGCTTTGATAGAAGCTTACTCAATGTGCCAATAGACTAATTAAGAGAGAAGAGGTGCGTGTACCTAATAGGATATTTGGCCTTAATATTTGCAAAACCTGCCAACTCCTTTATTTAAAACCAGAAAAAAAAAAAAATTCTGACTAGACTGAAATCAGAGGGGAGTTTGGCCTGAAGGCATACGCATACACAAAGGCCCACAGTCTACTGGCCACACTGCTCAGAAAGCATCAGAGCTCCCTAAACATCTCTCTGGCTAATTAAATTCCAGACAAGGTAGAAAATGACTGTATTAGTTCTGTACTCTCTGTACTGGTTGGTTTTATCAGCCATTCCTAGTAGAACTACCTGAGTAGCCTTTGGGCAAAAGTAACACGAGTTAGTAATAAGTAATAATGAAGAGCACCCACCCACCTTTTACCTCATGGCCAGCAAGATGTATACGTAGTACGGAAAGGCCAATTCTGGAGATAGCAAGGTATCACCTTCCAAAGGCTGCTAACGAGGAAGAGTTTCACCACACATGGGGGAGGAGGAGAGGCAGAGAGAAGGAGGACAGGGAGGATGACTCGGGAGAAAGGCTCCATCCTTGCCTGCTCCCCAAGCACCTCTTAAGTAAATGCTGGCATTTTGCTCTCCAATCCAGAACAGACTATTTACAAGTCCCCTGCAAGACTCAAATCCACAAATTAATTTTAAAAAAGAGGCTGTAAAATTGTTTCAGTGCGAAAGGAACATTAACACTGCCCAGTATATGCAAGTACTAACTTCCTGAAATTCTCCTTTTGAAATGTACTTTTAACGATTCTAGGCTAAAATATGTGTGCTGCATGCTCAGGCAAACCTTCAGCTGCATAGAAATGAAATATTACTGAAAGAGGTTGTTTACAAGAGCTGGTTGGAGCAGCTAATACATATTATAATATGCTAAGCTCTGATAGTCCCATATCAGTTGCAATTACTTAAAAATGCAATAGCTCTAAGATTGAGGCAAATTAAATTCTCTTTATTCATGAAGTAACTAAAACAATGGGCAGGGAAATAAAAGAATATCTGTGGTAAAAGGTAACAATTGGTAACAGACAGGCTGCAGGCAGCAAAATATGCTTGTTGACAGCACCCAGGAGAATGCTAAAGAAAACACCCAGTTTTCTTTAATTGTTTCTTATTTACATTGTTTGATCCAGGCACATAAACTCTATTAAACCACTGAAAGAAGCCTCGTTGGGTTTCCTCATTACAGTCACTTTATTTCAAAATGAGACACTGGGTGCTTAGCAAAGACTCTTGAATTTCAAAAGAATTTTTCTGAGCGTAGACATGCACAAGGCCAACCTGCACACAGAGAGGCAGACCCGGGTGTGCACCTCCAAACAACTCAGCCCTCTTAATCCAGATGTCTACTCAAATAATTAAAAAACTTACTGAAAGCAAGAATGGGGGAAGAAACATGGTGTTGATTCGTTTGTTCAGACTGATGTTGCACAGAACTTAAGGCAGGAATGAAAGTGGGACAACCCAAGAAGAAATGTAGCACTTATGCCATTCTGAAAATTTAAGGGTTGTACTTTTTGCTTACATGGGTATAGTACCCGCAAAATTTCACCTGCCTTCACTGGCCCATGTAAACTGAGAATAAAAATGGATGCTGGATTATTTTCAGTTTTCTAATTGGTGGAGAAACTGCTAAAAGCACATTCGCAGAGCAGAATTAGTAGAATAATAACCATTTATAATTAGAGAACCTCAAATTAGGGCACTTGCTTGGAGGGAACTGCCAGCAATACGACATGGGAGAACAATCTGCCCATGTGCAGAATAACTCAAGGGTGTTTGCAGTCAGAGGTGTGGGAAGGCAGGAGAGCGAGCACTGGCAGCTGAACTTGAAGTTGGCACAAGCTGAGGAAATGGGAACAGGCAATTCCCAGAACAACATTATCAAAGCGTTGGCACATCTTTGTAAGAGGAAGAAAAAGTTGCTCAGCAGAAAATAGCACAAAAACATAAATATGTGTGCTTATTAATAAGCAAATAAAGCCTTACTCTTCAGTAGAACCCAGAAGTCTCTATTATAAAATATAATAGCAACAATCAGCCAAAATTAGCTTTGTTTCAGAACAGCGATGAATATAGTGACAATAGGGTATAAGGTCTTGGGTTTGTAAAATATAGGGGACACAGAGAGACCTATGAAAGGATATAGGCTATTAGCAACATTAAATAATTTAAAAAATGACTCTTAGGGTCAGGATGTCTGGTAGGCCCTCCCCTAAAGCCTCACTATCTGCATTAACTAATGCTCAATAGCTCAGAAACTTAAATCCATAAAAAAATGGCACAGAACTTTATCCACAAAACATGGGAAGAACAAGCAGCTGAGCTAGTGGTCCAAATTAAGTCTCAGAGATTCAACAGAATTCAAATATTGGTACGTGTTCCTAGTCCACGCCCTCTTAATCCTCCTGAAATTACCATATAAATAAAGTGTCACCATGGGTTTAGTCAGTGATCACTTGCAGGTAAACCTTATTACTGGTTAGACTAATAGGAAGATTGCAAATAGATAAGAAAAATAAAGAGAAGGTGATTTGAGTCTCCCACAATTTTGTAAAAAGAGTATTTAAAATGAACCTTTTGGAAATCTTATCTTTATGACAATATTATTGCACAGATGGAGAAAATAAACCATTAATGGTCTTATCTTTCTGAAATAAATTACTATTAGCTATCACAACCACTCCCCCCACAAACAACCGATACCCATGGACAAGACTGACAGAGACTGATTTTTCAACTTGTCTAATTGGCCTGAGGATATAGAAAATTAACTGAATCCTGCTCTGCCCAAGCTAGCAGCTTTTCTGTTTGCTAGGAACAGAAAGCAAGCAAGATTACATATTACTTACTGTTATGTCAATTTTCTTGCTAGAAAAATTAGAAGTAGTTTTCTCTGCTGGGGTAATTATTTCTTTTGCATAGAAGCTGTACAGTTTCTGTTTTGTTTGCTTGATACTTGTTTGTTTGCTTAATGCTTGCTTTATTTATTAAATCTCACAGAATTACAGAATCACCTAGGTTGGAAGGGACCTTTTAAGATCATTTAGTTCAACCAATGAAAAAAACAAAAATAAAACAAAAAAAACCCCTGCACACATCACACCCAAAACAACACCAACCCAACACACTAATCCATATCCCCGAGCACCATGTCAACTTGTCTCTTGAATACCTCCAGGGATGGTGCCTCAACCACCTCCCTGGGCAGCCCATTCCAAAGCCTGACAACCCTTTCAGTAAAGAAATATTTCCTAATATCTAACCTGAACCTCCCCTGGAGCAACCTGAAGCCATTACCCCTTGTCCTGTCATCTGCGACCTGGGAGAAGAGACCAACCCCAACTGGAATTAATGAGATTATTCCTCTGCAATGGGGAATGGGGAAGGATGACTCCAAATGTTCACAGAGGTAAATGCAAACACATCACTGCTTTTCTCAAAGTTCACACAATAGCCCTGCAATGTAATAGCTGAGGGCAAAGGAACACACAGAGTACTGACACGCCAGTATATAACATACCGTGCATCTTTTTGAACTCTTTTTTTAGACTGTAAGCAGTTCAGTTTTGCCTTTTTTTTTCCTTAATTCATCTTTCAGTACTTGAACCAGAACCAGCAGGCAACCTCTGAGAAACATTGCTCTGAGCATCACCACCATACAGCTGTGTTTTCTGCAGCTGCCTCCCAGTTAGGCTTGTTAGCACCTAACATTAGGATTGAATTTACTCTGCAGTCTCTGCAGTAGCAAGGGTCACTTACTCTCCACCTTCTTTCCACAAAACTCTCCAAACCTAGCTTTTGTAGCAGCTTCAGGTATCTCAGGATAAAGGGGACAACGATTCTCATCAGTGCATAAGCTTCCCTCCTTAACTGCTCCCCAAACCAGGCTTTCTTTAAACTGCAAACCAGGCATAAAGCTCACAAAAGTTCCCAATACAGCATTCTCTTCTTGTTTTGCTAACAAAAGGATTAATTTTTTATTCCTGTCTCCTTGAGAATTCTTTCATTTTCACATTTAAACTTCTATATTTCTTCCCTGCATCTCCCTGGAAAGAACTCTTTTGCAGTCTTCCATGAAGTACTATCAATATCTGTATTTGCTGCTAATTCTCTCCACAGCCACACAGCAGAGTACCCTAATGTAATCATATTGTATGCTATCTGCAGCAATAAAGATAATGCTTTCTGAACCCCCCCCACGTATTGGCAGTCTGTGGTTTAATGGATTACTCTTTGGAGAAATTTTAAAATATAGCTACGGTGTAAAATAAAATTTTACCAGAAACAGCTTCAGAAGTCAGCAAGGCAACTACTCCATATTAAAACCGAAAGTTTCTATTTTTATGCTCCATTTCTTTCCAATATGGATTACTTGTTACTGAAAAAGTCTCTATTTTGCCTGTTCTAAAACCTGGGTGTTTCCAAAGACCCTGGAAAAATTAAAAAGTCAAATCAGCAATGCATATTAATGTTGCTTTTTGTATTACTGAATTCTGCAGTAATGTTTACTGTTTCGAGGGGAGTTTATAATTATGCAAATTGCTGAACAGTCTGCATAATGTACAACATGTTTGGGTTCGCTGACTAGAAGCTGAGATACATTTCTTTAACGCTGCGTGTATGCTATGCAGTTCAGTTTGAGTTTCTTACGCTCCACTGCGCTGTACCTGTCTCCAGCAGTATCCCCTGCATTTCAGAATTTATATGCAACCTCAGTACCTTTGCAGATGTTTGGCTTTCAGAAATGACTTAAATAATTTATGTGTGCTAACTTAACATTTTGCAAAGCCAAGCAACATTTTGATAGCCCTGGAGTTGCTGAAACCTAGTGAAGAGACTTTCACCCTTTTCATCACAAGCTCCATTGTTCTCATTATAGTTATAACTTAAACATTGTGAAAGCTGCTTTAAGGTGCATATATGATATTGAAGTGGGTGTTGGTTTTTCATCAAATCGAATTTTCTTACATGTACTGCATTGCTTTAAACACTGCATACCTCCTTCATACCACAAATGTCCTGGCTGTAGTCACTAACAGACCGTTTCCTGATCCTGTTTCCAAAGGCATACACCATTTTCACTTGCTTGTGCAAGGCAGTTCTGAAGGGATATGCCTATCCTGCTCCTGGTGTCCGGTCACAGCGCATGATACCAGAACGATAACAGAATATTTTGAGGTGGACTCTCAGGGGCCAACAACTCCCTAAACCTCCATCAGCCTGTTGAAACATTCTATCCGGTGTAAAAGGTTCATCCACTCAATCGCCTTCTTAGCATACCATCTAGGCAATGACCAGGTCCCTGATAGCCAAACAAAAGTGATGAAATACCCCTATGACAAGTGCAGGCAGCGATCAAGCTCTTCTGATGTTCCCCGCTATGATTGGCTCCGTCACAACCTTGTGTGTCCTGTAGCACTGTTCATGAGTCAGGTTTCCTTGGCCATGTCCAAAGAGCGGTGGCAAATAACTCTTTTTCAAACTGACAACCTGTCACAAGTGGGGTCCCCCAGGGATTGATACTGGGTCCAGCGTTGTTTAATATCTTCAGAAGTGATCTGGATGATGGGATCAAGCATACCCTGAAAAAGCTTGCTCATGATACCAAACTGAGTGGAGTGGGAAAGTAGACACTTTGGAAGATAGAGCCACCCTGTAGGAAGACCTGGATAGGCTGGAAGAGTGGGCTAACAAGAACCTAATGAAGTTCAGCCAGGACAAGTGTAAGATCTTGCACTTTGGAAAATATAATCCAGGAATGCAGCACAGGCTGAGATCTACCTGACTGGGGAGCAGCTCTGTGGAAAGGGGCCTGGAGCTCCTGGTGGACAGCAAGCTCAGTATGAGTGAAGAGTGCGCTGCTGCAGCAAAGAAAGTCAACAGGAGGCTGGGTTGCATCAACAAGGGCATCACCAGAAGAGATAAAGAAGTCATTATCCCACTCTACTCAGCACTTGTCAAGGCCACACCCAGAATACTGTGTTCAGTTTTGATCCCTTCTATACAAAAAAAAGACGTGGACAGGCTGGATGGGGGTTCAGAGAAGGGCCACCAAGATGAGCCAAGGACTGGGAAGCCTGCCATATGGGAAAAGGCTGACAGAATTGGGTTTGTTCATCCTTGAGAACAGGTGGCTTAGGGGAGACCTTATCAACATGTTCCAGTATTTGCAGGGTGGTTACAAAGAAGATGGAGACTCTCTTTTTATAAGGAGTCACAGGGAAAAGGAAAGGGTTAATGGGTACAAGTTACTCCTGAGGAGATTTCAGCTGGACACAAGAGAAAATTATTCGCAATGAGAACAATCAGCCATTGGAACAATCTCCCCAGGGAAGTGGTGGATTCCCTATAGTTGGACACTTTTAAGATTCAGCTGGAGAGGATGCTGGGCCATCTTGTGTAGACTGCTTTTGCCAAGAAAGGTTGGACCAGGTGATCCTTGAGGTCCCCTTTCAACCTGGTATTCTATAATCCTACAGTTAACAACAGCCTCTCAGGATCATAGTCAGCACTGGCTCCTGCCCCTTCTGCATACATCCCCCTGTGCCATAATTACACAATTTTAGTAGGTGATTAATTAGACCCATTATTAACTTCAGCCCATCCTCAGGGTGTGGACCATGCTATGCAAACTGATAGGCTTAAAAACACAGAAGGTCTTGACTCAGCTCTGGTTATGCTTTTATATAGTCTCTGTGGGACAGTGATACTCAATTAACTTCTATTACTGTCTCAACTCAATAAAGTTTTTATAGCAAGAAGAAATCTGTGACATTTTTTTCAAGCTTTCATGCCTGAGATTAGCTGAAAATGGCTTTTGTCCTTCTGGTACAAACCTGTGGTGGCTTAGAGCTAGAAAGTCTAGGTCTAGGCATGGGAGACTGAGCAATGCCACCATTGATCTTCCCTGTTCTCCCTTGCCAGTCATTATATCTGTTCTTATAAACTGTTTCTAAAAGATATAATATTCAATCCACATCCCCCCTTTGTAATAAAAAGAAAAAATCTGGAAGAGAAGATTTTTATTTTTTTCACCTTGTGTCTGCTTTCTACATTAGTTATTTTGTGTCTATAGTTCAGCCGAAAATGGATTTTATAATTTTCTTATATCCACTTATTTTAAAAAAGGATTTTTTTTCAGCACTTTCTAGGCTCCCTTGTGTAATTATATGAGGAATATAAAACATTTTTCCTTCAGGGACTAAGCCAGCTCATGCAGTTAAGAAGAAATTTTCCTTAGAGACAGATAATTTTATAATTAGCCACTACAGGATTTCTTGTGACTTCCAGCTATTATGGGAGAAAATATATTTGACCAGCCTGACTCATTGGCCTCAAACAACATCACCGTCACTGTGTTCTGACTAGACTCAAGTGGAGCGGACAAAAGCTGTGCTAAAAAAACCAACCAAACAAAAAAACCCCACAACAGTCTGCCAATGCCAGAAATGCCTTCCTTTTTTTTTTTTTTTCCTCTCCTTTCAGGTTTTAATTAAGGTTAATCTTAACTTACCTCCTGAGTTTATGCTTAATAAATTGGACATTATTTGTATTGGTAAGGTCATGCACCCTCTACATCTGCTTTCCTTCTGTAAGACCTCTTGTTTGTTCATCTGCCAGACTAGATGATACTTCTGCTATAGATATGCAAAGTTTAATACTGAACACCCGTGTGCAAGACTCAGTGTCATAGTGATGTGCGATGTCACTACAAGTCCCATTGTTTCTTTGTAAGACCTCAAGAAACTACAACAATCAGACCTTTCTTGTACTAAGACATGTAACTTACCAAAACATGCAAAAGTTTCTGCTTAAAGGAATACACAATTTCATGAAACAAAAGAACATGGGAATAAGAAAAAAAGAATATAGAACCATAGCTAGAAAATTATTTGCCTAACATTATAAGAAGAGACCCCAGAGAAACTTAAGAGTACAAGCCCAGATCCTCAGTAACAGACAACTTTTATCGCTCTTTCTGAAAGCTCCTCATTTTCATCTAAAGAGACGAACATTTCCTAGCTATATGCCAGGTGTTACAGGAAATAGAGCTGGTATTGCATTTATTATCTCTGGATCTTGGACTTCAGTGATTACAGTAACTCAACCAGATATTTAATTCACATTGCTATTTGTGCATTAAATATCTTTCAGGCATTGCTTTCTGTTCCAGAAAAATGCTCCAATCAGTCATACTCTTTAACTTGCCATTTGGCTGATTGTTGCCCCCAGTCAATGGCTAAGCAAACACTGCTTAACTATCTGTGGGTCTAGGCAGCAGGAAAACTTGAAAGAGCATTTGGACAGGAGTAGAGTGAGAATGTTACATACGGCAAGCCAGCCAGAGGAAAAGCAATCAAAGAATAGCTCTTAAACGCTGAGAAGACGAAACCCAATTGTCCTGGTTTGGAGTAAAACTGAACCGATTTTGTGTTCTATAATTTTACATTTTAACTAGGCATCCTCTAACTCTCTGAGAATGAGCAGTTTTCTCCACAATATGCCATTATTCTCAGAATGATAAGACCAATGTTTGCGCCAAATGCCAAGGAATGGTGTGCAGAGAGGCCCTTGCTTATACTTATTGCTATAACAACCAAGGTCAGCCAATTTTCGTTATTTGCCCCTTAGAGGGTCAGAAACAGAAAAGCATAGAGGGGTCCCACCTGTGGGTAGGAACGGACAGGACAGGTGACCCAAACCTGATCAACTGGGGTATTCCATCCCATCTGCCCTATGCTCAGTATAAAAGCAGAGGGATCAAAGAGTCAATTTCTCTTCCTGCGATGGCCGACATCTGAAGAGGACCCTGTCTGTTCATCTGCCTTTGATCCCGATCCATGTGTTCCTGACTCCAGAGTTGGAACTCACTTCCCATCCATTGCTGAGTCCAGTCTGTGACTTCCCCAGTGCCTATCAGTGATGTGACTGTCATCCTGGGAGACTGATACAGTTTTGTAAATATTGTGTCTATTTCATTATTTTCTTCTTTTTTTTAATATATTTTAATATTAATTTCTTCATTAAAGTAGTTTAGTTCATTCTAAACTTCTGAATCTTCTTATCTCTTCCTCTCCTCTTTTTTTCTGGGGGGGAAGTGCCATCTGTCACTCCAATTGAGGTGATTTCGGCTGGAACCACAACAGATTTATTGGTGCCCAACGTGTCACCTCAAAAATCGGTTCACAAAACACAAAATCAGTTTGGTTTTGCTTCAAACCTGGACACCAATTATGGATGGATGTAGGAAAAAGAAGTTATGACCTGAAGCAGATGGAAAAGAACCATAATTTAAATATATTAATTTTAATCTAAGCTATTTCCTAATGTTTTTATTTATTTTCTTATCTTACAGTTTGATCTTGGTTAAGTTAATACTGTGCATGTATCTCCCTTCTCTTTCCCCATGCAAGCTCCATACCCCATCTCAGCCTTGCCTCTTCCAGCTGGTTGGTGCGATCTCCCTGACCAGGCTCAGCTGCTGCGAGGGGGGAGCACGACCCCCTCCCTCAGTCGGCCAAGTTCACAGGCTGGTGCCTCCACCAGAATTTATTCCTGTTTGAGATCCTTGGTCACAGCCTTTGCGTCCCTGAAGAGCCAGGGCTGTTCAGTCCCTACAGCCTCAGACTCTAACACAGCTTCACAAACACAAAGACCAAAACCAGCTTGGGCCAACACTCTCATATAATAATTTTCAACACAACCTTAATACAAATTTCCCCCCTATGAAAATTATTCAAACTAGCTATTGTCTACCAGTTCAGGAGCATTTAAAAGTGATTAAGCATTGTTAAATACAAATTTCTCATATGACTACATTCCTATTGCCTATTAATTTCTTACCAATGACTCTCATATTTTAAAACAATCCTGAAGAAATGAACACCTAAACCGGTCTGATGAAGCCAAACAAGTGCTTTAGCCCTGCGCTCTGAAAGGGAAGAGTTGAAGCTTTCCAAGGAAAACAAATGCTTAGCAGGCATTACACAGAGACCTTATCTCAAGGAGCTTACCTCAAAAAGGGATAGGCAAATGGAAAACAGATGAAAATGAAAGAATCTTAGCTTCAAATTTATTTAAGCAAAATACCACAACCTCAGTATTCCAAAGCAGAAAATAAATTCCCCAAATGATCAAATAGGATTGCTGAGAATTTGCAGACTCTCACAATACCATAGTGCTGTGGTAACTATACTAACACAGCTGCATGTTATGGCTATCAGGATAAATATACTTATATGAACGTTGTAGTGTTATTTCTAACACAAGTCTACAACTATACATCAATAAGGTTTGTGAGAGGCCTAGCTACGTGTCCTACTTTTTACTAAATAGAGAAACAAAACTATTCAAAATGACAAAAGACTCGTACCACTTTGAAAATAGAAATATGGTGGTTTAGGGATAAGGAAGCACAATTTTCTTAGGTAGCACAAGGAGCGCTAACCTGGTCTTGTATGTAATGGGGTATTTTGAAATGGTTGCAATTAAAGTATTACAGCTGCAAATGTTCTCATCATAAATTAAATGAAAAAGGATAGCACTGATTATTAAATAAATACTGTGACTTTGAATGACGCAAGTGTAACTATCTGGAAAACTTCCTTGGAAGTTATTGTTAAGAACTTAGTCAATGAAAATAATTTATGAAGACATATGTAAATTGGACAGATTAATTGATTGAAATAGTGTGCCTAAGAATCTAGCTAAAAGATTGAGATCTCATATTTGCAGTCCTTTTTCTCACCTGCAGCAACAGGTAAATGCTAACATGTTACTTTGCTGAAATGCTATTCGATGTTAATAACATACAGTGTCAAGCTATATTTATTTTTTTCTGTTTTGAAATCATAAAACAGTCCCTAAAAAAGCTGTAATAATTTTTACATGACTATTACAATAATGAGCCTCTATAAATAACAAATATTCACCTGCCTTCTTTTTAACAGATAGCCAGGTGCACAACTGCTTATTTCCCAGACACCACTAACATTTGCTTCCTAGAGACTTATTAATTTTAAATGCCCGTACCTATGTTAAAATAGCTTTAGAGTGCTTTTTTTCCCAGTTCAGAAAAAAAGAAAAAATATTATCTTAATTTCACTGTCATGCAGATAGCTCTTTTGAGAGACAGGAAATATCACACACAGAAAAATAATGTAACATTCTGAGTTGTTTAATAAGTAATTCAAAATTCTGTAAGACAAACAGTACAAAAATATCTCCAGCATACCCTTTTTTTCCTGGAAACATATTTTAAATAGAGATGGGCTCTAACTTCTAACAGATATTTACAAAAGAAAATGGCCAGAGAATAGCCGTCTTTTATGAATCACCGTGCTCAGATTTTTCATTATAAAAAAGCCTGAGAAACAGATAAAATGAAAGTATGACTACAACAGTAATAGACATTTTTCATTAAACCTGGAGAACACAGTATCTGCTTTATCTCTGCATACATTTCTATATTAGGTTTTGATTGCTTGATGGTATTCATAATGATTTGCAATTCTAATATCATTTTGTTTGGGATGAGAATCTGTAGCTATTTCAAGGGGAGAAGGGCTAATTCAGCTGCTATTTATTGCGACTTTGAGTGCACCAAAATATGAAGGACTAATCTTGCTCCAGCTACATTACATACAGATTACCCAATAGAGCTACTGAAAGCATTGCTTTTGATTTATTGACAAGTCTTGTGATAGCACCCGGGTTATTTGTATTGGAGGGATACCCACCACCAAAGTCATCTCACTGGCTTTAGAGAATTATTTTCATAATTTCATATTAATAAGAGCCTAGGAGAACACAGGCATGGCTGGTCAGCTGTTTCATTGGTCTCCATGGGAACTAGTGGGCAGTACTTGCCTGAAGGAAAGCTTTTTTTAAGCTATGGCAGGATGAGGTAAGGTCCAAGCCAGGCAGCTCCAGTGTTGAGCAGACAAGAAACCACGGAAGCTCTCTGGTTTCCACAGGTGAGCTCCCTTGCTGTCACACTTCTCAGACACCTGATACAAAACTTCTGTCTGGTTTCACCCATCTTACATGTGCCTTTTTTCCACCTAAAATCTGAATCAGTGCATCCCAGGAGGCCTTTCTCTCCTGTAAAAACCTATGACAGTTATGGCTACATATGGATTATCAACTCTATCTGTGTTCACAGCACAAACCTATAGCTTGTAGTGATTTATCCACTTGCCTGACACTGAGAATGGGTTTGGAAGATCTTTACTTCTGGAAAACTAGATTTACCTCCCTAGTGCCAATGCCTGCTGTTGAAATGAGAAAAATAAAATAACCCTCCATACAGTAAGGTATGTGTATTTGAAGTAACTTACAGTCCAGAGGAATACAAACAGACTGTTAACATATACAAGGAAGCCAATGACAAAATATTGCTTATCAACAAAAAGTAGTTGCTTCCAATTCACTTGGATGCAACATCTACTGTTTCTATTAAGCAAATGTCATTTTTCCTTAGTTAATAGATTTGCAAAACGAATTTGTCTACATTTTTTGCAATTATACACTTAAACAACACATATACACTGTTAAACAATGCTTATATATCAACTGGATATTAAGTTTTGTGGCAATGAGAACCTACAAAATGATACTTGCTTAACAAAAGTGTCATTAGTTTTCACTGAACAGGAAAAAAAAACAGACACAAGGGGAAAAAAAAAACCAACCAAATCAATCAAGAAACAAAACCAAACCAGAATTACTTTTGTTATGAATGTGAGCAAAGCTTGCAATATGATTTAGCAAATTTGAGTATCTTTTTGGGCCTTGTATTATCTCATTAGGCCAGGAGTATGAACTAGAAGCAAAAACAACATGAGCACTATATAAACCAGACAGTAAACATAAAATATTAATTGAAACACTTTATAAGTGTTCACAAAAATGTAGAGAAACGAAGTTTCTGACTGAAGAAACGCACAGGCCTAAAGGCCTATTAACCAACCCTGACATTTATTTCCCCATCTCCCAGCCAAGTAGTTTTTAATTTTTACATAAAATTTCAAAGATTGAGACTGTATTAAACACAAGCCACAGCCACCTGCTAACCTTTTCATTAAGGGGGATCACCGAAGGGGTTTTTTGACATCTATTGATCTTCGATGTTTGTGAAGGGAAAATGGCGGTAATAAGAAATCCTCTGAAAATACAGGCGAAACATGCTTCCCTATGTTTTCAGGAAAAATAAAGTTACGACAATTACACATGATTGCACCACAGATTTTGACTGTGAGGGGTTCTGCTGTTCCTATGGGGTCCACTCCCCCACTCAACATTGTGCCAAGGTGGGTACAGCTGGAGGAAAGCTGAGCGAAAGGCTCCTGGCTGCTTAGCACAGGCCAGGAAAATAGACCCTAAAGAAAGGGGTCTTCATAAGGCAGTTAAGGCACCTCAGCTCACAAGGAAATTCTTCATATTTGTATTTGAAGACAGACAAAAAAGAAAAATCAATAGAGGAAATGCATACAAGAGAGTCAATGATGGAGGTGCAATGGGACAGTAGATAAACATGCAGTCTGACAGTCTGCTTGGGGCTATCAGGCTGCCATTCTGAAAGAAGTTTTCAGTGTAGCTGTTCACTTTACTTAAAAAGTGAATAGTCCTAAAATCAATGTATGTCTCAAAGAGGTATGTCTACCACTCACTATAAGATTAAGTTATATTACAAGCATCTAAACTCGGAATGGTAGCACACTTAGCCTGCCTATCCTACCACCAAGAATGCTCAGAGCCATGGACAATGAGCTCTTCTGCAAGTTCTCTGGGGTCACTATTAAGAAATGGAGTTTCCCCAATAAGACATGATGCTTCTTTGAATTCATAAAAAAATTCATAACCCAGCCTGTGGGTAGCTGGAACTGCAAGACAATTTTCAATTTTTCCCTTGCACAGCTGTGACTTGCATTTCAATGAACCTACGTCATCAGGGTAATGGAACTGCAATCTTCTAACAGAAGTTGCATATATAGGTAGAATTTTATTCTTCTCAGTGTCCTGAACACATTATGTCTAAAAAAACCAGACAGTAATAAAATGTTTCCTTGAATGCTTTTCTTTCTCCTTGTTTCATTAAGGTAATTTTGACCATTCCTGTCACACAACTGCTGGGACACCCTCTCCAAGTGAATTTTTTTTCTCCAGCTGAATCAGGCTGTGTGGCAAGACACTCGTGTCAACTCTTCAAACAGCTTCTAGCAGAACAGTGAGAGGAAGAGCACAAACAGCAGAGTTCCTTCTCTGCACTTCCTATCCCAGTTGATCCTTCACCATATGGATCACAATCCTTCTGAAACTGTACAAAAGCTGAGATTCTTAGCATCAGTAGAAAACAGTTAATGTTATTATGATGTTAGGCATAAAGTTATTCCTCTGAGAAAAAAAGATGACTAAAAGGGAAGAATTGGAAACAAACAACATTTTGATCAGTTGAGCACCCCACTGTTACAAATGATATTCAAAACCTCTGATACCACTGAATTTAAAAAGTGTCTATAATCCAGTATTTGGACACTAGATGGCAATGTTAGATTTTATTTAGTCATGTGATTGCAAGTGATTAAATGGAATCTTCTAAAACAGGAAAACCCTTTTTTGGGTTAAAAAGGAAGAAAAGAGTCTTTGATCTGGCCAAATATGAATAAAGATGTGAATCTTAGTGAATAATCCATGTAAATCCATGTAAAATCATGGAAAATCAGCAAAACACTTTTCCATGAGATACAAAAGATAGGTAACCTGGATGCATTCATCAATTAGAAGTTTAGGAAAAAAAAAGAACATTTGATAGTAAAAGCACAACGTGCAGTAAAACCATAAGGCTTTATATTGTCCCTTAAAAAACATTTTACGATACAGTTTCAGTGCTTCAAAGAAACAAAAAAAAAAACAACCCACATGAATTTAACAGACCTTTACTAAATTCTTCCCTTCTCTATGTTACAAGTATTGAGACACCTGAAGACACCAAGTCTCCCCCAGCCATCATGACCTGAAGCTTAAATTTCACAACAGTCTGGAGGAACCAGCTCAGTTTTAGTAAGGACAAGCAATATTTAAACCTAACACGTACAACTGCATAAATAAATGCTTTTAGAGGTATTCCTGTGAGAAATGGTGACAGGAGAAAGTTGAAGGAAAGATGATAATATGGAGAAGGAAAGTTTTATAATATGCAGAAAGCCTAGATTTTTATCAAGACTGTCTTTTTAAACTTACTTCACAGAGACGTTAGGCCTCAGCCCATCTCCCTACACAACAGAAAATGTGTGAAATAAAGGGTAATTTCTTTTATTTTGCCAATCTAACAGCAGCAACAACTATTTTCTCTTTGTCTCTCTTTCAAATAAGAGGAATAGTCAGTACAGAGATCAGTTCCATTCCTGCTGTCATTTTCATCTGCCCCTGCTGCAAAGCACCCTTTTATTCAAATATCTTTCCTGTTAAATGAGCAAAAGTTGCTTAAAATTTTAAATATGTTTCTCTACATTATCAATCCTTACACACAGTAATAAACAGGCAAATTAATAATATATTATCATAAAATCAACTGGTCTGGTTATGTTGCTTCACACTCAAACACTCTTTACTCTGTGCTGTAAAGGGAGCATTAAACATGCAACCTCTCCTGCTGTTTTTGGGAAACATACCCCGAAATCTTGCAGGCAAATAGATTTCAGAAACACTCCTAGTAATTCAGTAATTGTTTTTGCTTATCATTATATTAATTATTTAAAGAACATCCAAATCAAAACCACCCAAAAAGCCATTTTACTTCAGCTGCCATCATTCTTGTCTTCATAGGCTTTGATAAAACTATGTATACAAGAATGATTTAATGTACCAACAAACTTAGTCTTGTGACTAAATGACATTAATGACCATGTTAATTATTCTGACATCAGAGATAATTTTCTCAGAGAAAAACAAGCTGAAGGTTAAATAATTTCAGAAAGAAGACCGGAATACTGATTTTAATTTTAAAATAAACTTCCCAGTTATTTTGTCTTTGCTGCTCTCTAACCTAAGAATAGTAATCAAACCCAATCTGTCTGGCAGGATGCTATGCTGCTGCCTTTTCAAAGCCATGGGGACAAAAATGCTTGGGTGTTAATCTAATTATCTGGTGGAAACACTTTAGGCAGTGTGGTTAAAAAGAGGAGAACACAGCAGGAGATGCAATACAATTGCACTACTGAAACCAATCACAAATGTTTTCTACCTGTCTCGGCCAAATTCATCTGTCATCTCTCCTTTTAACAGCTCTGTGATGATTCAGATTTTGCCTCGTTTCCGTAACTACAACTATAAAAGAAGCACAACAGGAAGAGAAGGAAACAGAAAAGATAGCTTAAATTTTATTTTTAAATTACATTTGAGATTCAAAAAATGGCAGATGAACACTAAGCATACAGAGCAACTTGGCCTTGGAAATGCGAATAAGTCACAAAGTTTCCAGACTAAAATACTAAAAAAGTACCTATATACTGGTTAAAGAAGATAAATAAAGATGAGAAGTACATTTCTCTAAGTGGTTATGAACACATCTCTCTCCCATCTGATTATTTGTTATTTATTCCCTTGAAGTTTCAATAAAGTCCAGTACGAGTCCTCTCCCTAGTACGAGAAGGGACAATTCTTGTCCTACAGGAGACAAAGCAAGTGGTAAAGGAAGGTAGAAGCAATGGACTGACAAAATTAAAGGATGCTCCTAAATGATATGGTATATCAGTGGCAGAAAGAAAAACAGATGGAAGTGTCTGGAGCCCTGGTCTTGGGCACTGACCTCAGTGGACCTAGTCTCAATGCTTGTCGCCACTGTTTACTTAGGACATACCAAAATCTGCCTTCCCCAGGCTCCTGTTTCTCCATTAAAACCTCTGTTTCATTAAATGGTGCTCTGCAGTTGAGCTAGCTGGGCTGGCACTGGACCTGGATCCAAAATTAATGGTGGGCAAAACTACACCTGGAAATGCAGGCAGTAACATGGTTCATCATTTACATCAGTTCAGGCGACAGCTCGTCATGAATAATTGACATAATTGCTCTGTGAAACCAGAATACAACATTGGGACATGGCTCACTTGAGCTAAACGAACCTGAAAATAATTCAGGTATATTAACTTATACAAGCTGGCATGGCAAGAAATAGCACCTGCTTTCACTGAAAGGAGAGGACTCCTGACACCGGTTGCCATCCTCTTTTTCCAGTACACTTGTTTCATACAGAGTATGGGAAAAGGGCATAAGGAGAGGGAAAAGCATTCAAGGAGGAGTTACTTTTAGCTGTTGCAAAGGATCCTTATGCAAAGGATTCCCTGAAACTGAAGGGAAATCCACAAAGCCCAAAGATGGAATTAGTTTTAATCATCTCTGCACAGTGCAGAGCTTACTCCTGTGAGCTGTAGGTTTCCCCCAAAATATTAATTTTTAGTTACTTGATTAGCTTAAAAGAAAGGAACAAACATTCTTCAAATTTGAAATATAAACTAGATTGACAATGCCAATTACGAAGAGTTTATAAAGATTCAAAGGAAGTATATTAGTATACAAGAGTTTAGAATTTGTGTTGTAACTTCAGAAGAATGACATATTGCGCGTAGAAGATCAAAAGGAAAAGAAGAAGGAAATACCCCCAAAACCACCTGCTGTTCTTTTGTAGAAATATCTCTGCTCTGGGCAGCCTGCCCAAGAAACAGCAAAAGATTTTGTCCAAATAAAGACTGCATTGCAAAACAACTCCATAGCCTTTGTGCTTAAACAAGTGTTTGAGTTTTGCCTCCAAGGCTTCTTCTTGGCTCCTTTTCACTGCAGTCTAAAGACAGCACCACACCATGCACGATGGGTGGGTGTCAGACGGCATTTTGTCTTCATCTGTGGGAGTTAAGTCCCTCAGTTTCTAGCACAATCATTCTTCTCGGATTTTTCATTCTAACTATGACATGCCCCAAAAGTCCATGTTAAGCTTCTCTGCAAAGCAAACATCAAAAATATTATATACCATTGATTTAGTTTAGTTCAGTAGAAAAAAAACCCCAAACAACAAACAAAATAGAGCAAGGACCAAATATTTGAGTTGTTCCTTTCCATTCAAAATCAAAGCATAAACTTCACTGAAAGATCTAGTACTTATAGTAAAACTATAATTCCAGTGCTCATGTAGCTTTTATGACTTAAGAATGTAAATGAGGCCATGTTTACAGGGAGTTATATACCTTTTATTAGACCAATTGACAGAGATAGGGGGAAAAAATCATTTAACTTTCAGGCACTTGTAAACTGAAGTGAGTCCCCTTTGTTACTTAGAGCAGAATTAGGCAGCTATGCAATACGATCGTCTTATTTTGATGATCAAAATAGTATAACATATTTATTAGCTGCTTTTTCCCTTTTCATATGCATTCCTATTTTTACTATTTTATTACTCAGAAGGTTGAATCTGGAGGCTTAAATATTTTCATATTTTAGTTCTACTAGACAGATAAAAATAAGTTTCTAGAAGACTTTAATAACGAGAAGTTAAAAGTAACAAGGAAAAATTCCTGGGAAGACAACCAGAGCCACAGGGCACGTGCAGTTTTGATCACGACTGCAGCAGATCTCAAAGAGGGCTCCTGCTCTGCATCGCATCCAATAGCTAATACCTGAAGTGTATGCGATCAAGGCATTTGGTAGGTCAGAATTCCTAAAGGGCATATAAGTAACATAGCAGGTTGATGAGCCTCTTTAAGTTCAAGATCCAGCCATTCAATAGACTCTTGTGAGAAGAGCTCAAGTGGTTTTTAATGATTACTGAGATAGTTCAGTTAAAGGGACTGCAGGGATAGGATGCATTTCATGGCAAGTAAGAGAGCAGAGGAAGATATTGAAAAACCAAGCATGCAGGATGTTTCAGTCGATGTAACAACCTTTATTTGTGTTGCTTTGGGAGATCTATGTTGCTTGCAGATACAGATCTGCCATGCCTGTCTTTATAGCAAAGCATATGGCCATCCACATTACGGTACAGACACAAGGCACAATATCATTCTTTGTTCAGTTGAAACATCCAGTAAATCCAAAAAGAGGCATTGGGACTTCAGATTTAGGCATTTGTCTGTAAAACATACTGAAAACTTAAATTGCACCATTATTTAGAATTTAAGATATCAGTGCCTTATCATAGCAAATGCTCCCTGAAAACCTCGTGCATAAACAAAGAACATTTCCCAAAAAATTCTGAACTACTATGAAAGTAATACAACTAACAAAAGCTTGGGAATAAGTGGTACATTAAACACTAATTAATGAAAACATAAACTCGTGTCCTCCAAGCAACAGCATTTCAAAACATTCCATTAAAGAAAATAAAATTCAAAGAATACATAGAACAGATGTTTGGTAAGTCTACTAAATTAAAATAGGCTTTCCTGAAAGCACCACATGCGTGCTTAATGACAGTAGTTTTGATGACAAATGTTTTTAAATGTGGTATTAAATGGCAGCAGTGTAGGCACCAGATCTCAGGCTAACTGAATTACATTCAGCAGAGCCTCCAAGGCAGGACAGAGGTTAAAGTCTCCTTTTCTCTGAGTGACTATTGCTCTCTTTGAAACACAGGCATACCCAAGACAGACATCAGCCTTTAAGACACACTTCAATGACTTTCTGTTCTGCTCTACAATTGCTGCAGAGCTGCCTTAAATGGCACAATGTACATCGATGTCTGTAATAGATGGGGCAGAAACAACAGACAGCTTGGAACTGCATGCTTTTATTTGCATTTTGAGATAAAAATTATTAATACGTTAAATACCAATTGATTATCCAAACCATTAATTCAGGATTAAGGAATATTAAAAACTCACATCATGCATAACTGCTAATCAGCAACAAATCCAAACTTAATAAACTGGTATTTAATTGTATCTTGTTAAATTTAGCAGTCTTCTTAATCATAATTAAAAGCAATTCCAAGATGCAATTTAAATCATTACCAAAACCTTTTACTAGTCCATTTCAAAACAAAAATTAAAATTATCCAAAGTTACTATTGATTTTTTTCCTTCTCCAAGCTGACTACATTAATTTATACACAACCCTGTGTCTGCCCCAGTAACCACGATTAACCCATATCAGCCAGAGCCAGAAAAACTGTCCACGGTGACAGCCAAGACAGGACAATAAAATATAGCTGTACTACCAACAGCAGTAAAATGTTTTGCTTCACTGCTCTGATTTCTCTGTAGTCTCACCTGGCCAGCAGCACTGTAACGCTACAGCTCTACGCAAGATTATAAGGGAAAGATAGAAATAATGGGCCACATTTGTACGTGACCGTGCAATGCTCCTACGGGTTGTCATGTAAAAATGAAATACTGCAAAACAAGGCACGTCACTTACAGAAGTTAGCTGTAAGAAAAGGGACAGGGACCTTGGATTTACAGATTCTTTCACCTCACCAGCAAAGGACTGCAAGACCCAATTATGTTCCGTTGGGCAGGTTCAGATAGCAGGAAGCCCATATTTGCCCTGTTGTCTTTTCATCAGGGGAGATGGGAAAGAGCTTTTCAGGCAATACACACTGCCCGACACCTAAGTGTTTTCTGCTGTTCCTGAGAATGGTCTGAATACTTCCCATGCCTCTACATGAGAGGAAAGGATGAGGCTGCATGCTGACACACATGGCCACGGACAGAGCCGGGGAACACCGCCACAGCCCATGAGGAGGGTCTGCCTGCCTTTGGTATGGTGGCAGGCACTGGACAGACCAGACTCATATCTCCTGCACTTCCAGCAACTCTGGTACAAACAGGCCTGCTCATGTAACCCACCCTCAAGATTTTTGGACACATGATTTGACAACTGGCTGGGCAGGATTTGGTGATACAGTTATGTTGTACCCCCAAAGGGCACAACACATGCTTTTTCCAGAGCACCGTGGGTGCATATCGGCACAGTGCCAGAAAGCACAGACATGGCATTAACTTTGTTGAAAAACACATGTACCTGAAAAAAACAATAATTGTTTTTTCACTTTGAATCTGATAGCCCCAAAATTCACTTTTCTCCACACAACTGGACTCCTAGAGATGGAGAAATGGATTATGAGACAGCTTTTACCACAGAATTGTTCTCATTGCTTTGAAAATCTGTGGTTAGGATTGCCTCACAAACCAATTCTCCAACACTTTGAAATAGTTTCAGAAAAATGACTGGAAATAATCCTCTGTAGGTCAAGTAATCAGTTATGTAAATAGGGAAAAAAAATCTGGTGCTAGTTAAGCAAATCAATTAGTTCAATGGGAAACAACAGGAGTAAGGACGTGTTCTGCTTGCTCTTTGCATCTTTCTACTTAGGCTGTTATAGCCCTGGAGTTTTATTCTTTTACAGTCTAAATGAACTTTTTCTGCTTTGAGTGCTTTTTCTGTTTGCTCTATCATGGTATACATCTGACTGTATTAAAGCTCATTTAATACACCAGGGCTCATACTTCAGTCTGGAATCCTTTCAAGTCTCCCTTATTGTTTGTTCCACAGCCTCTGCTGCTCCAAATTTAGTTTCATCAGCAACTAACTAGTTCGCTCTCCCCGTCAGTCATGTATATAGATTAGACACCGTCTATGTTCAAGGACTACCCTGTTGGGAACCCTGCTTAATACTTCTCTCCAATTTAGAAGAGCTTTTCTGACAAGCAATTGCTTGTTCCCATTTTTTTTTAGCTGATCTTTATCCTCTGTATCCACTCTTATGTCCTCCTGTGGCTTGCTGCAGCTTTCAGCTTAAGCAGAAGTCTGTGAAGCAGAACTTTTGCAAAGACTTTTCTCCAAATCCATAAATTAAGCTGTATACAGTGCACTACGAAGGCTATTGCTGTGTCTTCAAAAGAAACAGCAAGAAAGCCTGGCTTAGCAGGAGCCACACTGTTCCTGCAATGTGGCTTCTGCAGTCATGCTGACTAGTTCCTTTGAGGTTAACGTAAAAGATGAATGTTTCATCACGTATTTCTTACTAACATGTTGAGAGGGAATCTGCTCTGGGTGACATCAAATTATGTGTGGAGAAACTTCACAGATTTCAGAGATTTAGTGACTTTTCCCCTAGTATGGATGTCAAAACTCAACATCTGGTGTTACAGATTCTAGCATTTAACACAGTTATCAACTAATATGCGCCCTAACCAGTTCAGGGAGTGAGACTTTACTTAAAATAAAAAACCAACCAACCAACCAAGGGACTCAGAGATTAATGCAAGTCCTATGCATAGAACAAGGGCATGACGTGCTTAGGATTTGTTCTGCAGAGAAGAATTCAAGTTGAGAATTTTGCCTTAAAGGGCAGCTACTACCCTTAATCTGTGCTCCAGCTTCCACCAGCATCACTGTAATATGAAGCAGTTAGACTGCTTCCAGCCAACCTTCATGACTATTTAAAGTCTCCGTAAGGACTCTCTTATGATTTGTAACCACACCATATGCCTTCTTTTGTTCAGTTGTACATCTTTTCTACAGTCTCTGAGAGCATCCTGATTCTCTGCGAATACTGAGCCTAAATGCACATGTAAAGATGCTGAAAACTGCTCCCAAAACTACCAAACACTTAACTCATGCCTCTCTCTGGGCATCTTAATGGCATTGCAAGAAACTAGCCATATATTTGCTGTTATTTTGCATGGAAATCAATTGACATGGAAGTAATAACTGAACACAGCCAAGGAATCAACATTTGTGAAAGTGTTATCAGCGCACTGTTTCCCTACATCGGGAGACAATGCAAATCCCTTCCCTCAGTGCAAAATCCTAGGATTATCCTTGGAAAAATAAGATGAATATATCTGAGAGAGTGAAATGCCAGAAGGAAAGAATAAGAATGAAACTGAACTGAATGTATAAGACCAATTGTTACGTGCCTCTCACTATGGACTTTGTGATGTAGTCACAATCATGTTGTTTTAGGTTGAAGAATAATGGAAACTCCATACAAGGAGAATATAGCAGCCCACATAATCTGAAAAAGGAAAATCTTGTCAAAGGAAAAGTAAAAAACAGGCATGGAGCTTACAGCTAAGGTGTCCTTAATTTAACTGTTGCGTAAGAATTCTTTCTTTTTTCCTCCAGTAAATCTGCATGCAGAATCCCCTCAAATCCAAGGAATGAATCCCCTTCACTTTACATTCAGCAGCTGAACAAGAGAGACAATGCAAATCAATAAGAGGTTGCAACTTCAAATCAAGACTGCCAGCAGAAGCCACATCTTGGCTGTTATCAGCAGACAGATGGGGAATGAGGCTAATAAAAGGAGAAGACAGCACCTCCCTGGAAAAGGTGGAGGAGGTCCTCTATATGCATTCTGTCCTAAATCCCACCTCTGTAAGGATAAACTAAGTGCCCTTGGTGAAGATGAAGGAACAATGTGCAGATGTCCAGCCTGGGGCTGAGATGAAGGACAAAGCACAGATGTCCAGCCCAGGGCTGAAACATCCCCTTCATTATAACGTGTTTAAAAATAAAAGTTGAAACTACACATTCTGTTACAGTAAACACCAGATAGTGAATACGTATTACTGTGGTAAACAAAGACAAGTGGCCAAGCAGCCACTATACTCTCCAGGTCGACTGGCCTAGGTCAAGGATTCTAGCCATGCCAGGGGAACCTGCTGTGGGTTATGAACTGAATAGGAATCGGGGGCCTCTCCAGAGGCCATTAGAAAAATCTCTGCAAAAAGTTTGAAGCTGAACTAAAACGTTACAAACCCTTTGAAGCCATTCAAACTCCCTGTTCCAAATTCTCCAATGAAGTTTCAGTGTAAGTTTTGTTTTACAACTTCCTATCCAGCTCTTAATTCCAATTTTTAGGCTACACTATTACTTTACTTCAGTAACACACATGAGCATACAGATCATTACTAAAAATCCTACTTAACGGCCCTAACTAATAGAAAATTCCCACTGTGCTATGCATCATAAAGCAGATCATTTTTGCAAAGAAATCACAGTAGAAATAGGTAGCTGTTAACTTTATTACAGAAACAGAGGTAGGAACTGAATCATTTGTCCAAATCCCATAACTTTTGGAGTACTGACAGAAATCAAATCTACTTTGTCTAAAGACTGTTCTTGTGTGCTCCTTCTCAAAGCCAATTATTTTCTAGTTCTATCATGCTTTTTCATGCACCTCCAACAGAAAAGGAGCTCATTTAGTTCTTTCATATGCCACTAGATATGGAGCCTGAAGAATTTTTAGTCTAAAATCCTGAATGAAATATAAAATGTAGTTCCTTCATCAAGCTGATAATTTGAGGTGAAAGGAGATTTTCTGTCTTGTTTAATGTCTATCAGATATTCAGTGGACTATTCCAATAACTGCAATTTCAGTTTTTTTTTAAACTATATTTTTGAATGCAAAGAATATATATTTCGTCCTGCAATGCTCTGAACAATTATATTTATGTTAGCACCAATAACTATTTTCTTGCTGTAACTGCACATGGAACTATTACAATTCAGTAAAGAATCAACTGCATGGAAAAAGTATTTTGTGAGTTGTTCACTTTCTATTTTTCAAGCCTATCGCTTCCGCACATAGTGTATATAATGAGGTGTCACATTGCTCATCCCCAGGCCTTCATTAGTGCCCTTAAAGCCAATTTCCTATGATCATTCTCTTCTTTTCAGTTCTAAGATCAATCGTCAGAGAGATCATTAGTGATGCAGCATTTAGCTACACTGCAGAAACTTTGTTGGACCACAAACACAAGCAGGAGCAACTACTGAAATTTTGTAAGACACCATGAGAAAACTATAATATTTTAAAGGATTTTTCCCTATTAATATGGAAAATAGTAAGCTCAGAATAGTCATGCATTTCCCAGTAAGCTTTTTAGCTGATATTCAGGAGTTGTTGAAAGTGTTGGATATGCTTCATTATGTTCATCACAGCCTCTTTCCTCCCATTTCTAAAAGTTGCTCTGAGCTGTACATTTGCTTTTATAAATATGCCACTTGCAAGCATATCCCTGTGTTAAACATACTCCCGTACCTGTAACTGTAACATAGAAAACGAATAAGATTTTAATACAGTTTTTTGTTTTTAAAAAAAAAAAAAAAATTCTGTTTGATATATTTGATCTTACCAGTCAATAGTCTCCATAAAACAAATGAAACAAAGGAATGACACCAGATCCACAGGGAAAAACTGCAGTATCTATGATTTTGCACCAAGCATGACCAAATAAAATCTCCCCAACTGAGATGTTAATGGCATTGACAAACATTGTACAAAAACATATCGCCCACAAATCAGTAAAAAAAATGCAAACATGATAAAAGTATCTTTTGCTGGAGGTCCTTATATAGCTACATAGCAATTGGCAAAATAAGTGTGCATAGGTTTAATATCTCTTTATGGAGAACAATCAATACATAGCAAGAGAGAACTTACACACAGCTTCACGTGGAAAAAAAAAAAAAGTCAGTTTTCACATGGAGTAAAAGCCTGTCCTCTCTGCCCTCTCTCTCTCTCTGCAACCTCCCTTCCTCTCTCAGCTACACATACACCCCCAGCAGAGATAGAATCCATATATTCCCTACAGATATAGTCATGTTTTGTCGAATTTTTCAGAATGCTCAGTTATTATGTGGCATTTACTTGGTAGCAGAAGACAAAACACTTTCTTCATGCTGTAAGGTAGGGCACTAGCAATTCAAGAAGAAAGCAAGACATAACAAAGACCTAAGTCTCCTGAATTTATTTATATCAGACATTAGAAACCACTGTCCTAAAAAATCTGGTGACACATCACTCAACAGCATCAGTAGAGTCTTAAACTTGAAGGATCGGACTAAAATACAAATGAATTCACCTCTGATCAAAGCACAATGACATGAAGAGGCACCAAAGCATACATCACTTTCCAATCTCATACTGACATTTTTAACACAGCACCTCTAGGGGCTGCAAATTCTAGGAAGGCAGACAGCACCACCTATGTCAGTGTTCCAGACCCTTACAACAGTAGAGACAGCAGGGTACGCTCTGGGAGCCAGGGGTCAACCCATAGAAACATCAGCCTTTGCTGGGGACAAACCACACAGGATGTTTTGGGTTACTTGCAAGGTTTTTTCCATCCTGTGCATACAAATGAGTTTGGAGCTATTATTCTCTGATTCTTGTGTGTTTTGTATCTAATTTTATAAACAAACTAAGCCCTACACATATTAGAAATTCTTCAGATTCTTGAAACATAGAGTACTTGCAAAACTTATGACACAATGGGTGCAAGACTTATTTAGAAATAATGAATTGTAATTGATTTAGTAAGAAGACAGGATCTAAGGAGCCTGGCTGGATTTACCTGCTTTGCTCGTCAGTCAGAAATCCATGAGTACTTGAAACTGCTAATTATGTCTAGATGCACCATGCTAGGCTTCTGTCTATATCTAGTATAGGGAAGCCCATGTTCCTGGGGAAATGGAACAGAAACAAAGGAAATAAGTATCAAAAATAAACAACTTAATTTGAAATAACTGTTTTGGAGCTGGAGTAGAGAACTCATGAAAATATGGCTAATGAGCATTTATACCTGAAGAGAGCAGCAACCACTAGAACAAATGGTATCCAATACTCTTGACGTGGTATAGCTACAGTAAACAATAGCCAAGGACTGACAAAGTCCCAATTATTACCATGCAGCCCTGTAATGAGTCAGTCAAATCTTTGATCCCAGAAAAGATGTTAATGAAATGTATTAAAACGAAAAGGAAATATTTGTATTTCTTCTAGCTGCTTCTCTGGCATGCAGCAATCACCAGTCCATTTAGTGCATATCATTACTGTTAAATTCAGCGACATCTGGTAGAAGAGTAAGCTTGAAGCTAACTAGGGAGAGTAGTCTACAAATGAAGCGGAGTGTTTGCATCTTGTTTATTACCAGCAACGGGCACGTGGACTGCCAGATGCCAGCAATAACACACAGATGCTGAAAGCAAAATCTTGTCTCCCTTTGCTCCCTGGAGAATTTGAAGAAATCAGTTGTATTCATGAAACATGGTGACAGATACATTCCCTTTTTACCAGGCTCCAGAGGATAAAGTACAGTAGATAACAAAATCTGTTATAACTTATATTGTCAAACAAATTAATAAAAACAAAGAAAGGAGTAGAGCTGCGCACCAGACAGCAAGCCCCTTAAGACACACACATCACGTCACTGGGATATGAAACACTAATAATGTAAAATCTGTATTACCCTCGCAGAAAGCAGTTTGTTTAACACAGCTGCTGCTCCAAAAAGGACTTTGGCTGGCCTTTGCAACTGTGCCTTATCTGAGAATCTATCACACTAAACTATGATAGCCTTTGCGGTGGGACAACTCAGGCTCTCCAGTGAAAATATTTCCCTTTATACCTCGCTTGTCTGCTGTGAAACAAGCAGCCTCCCCCTACAGGAAAGTGATGTAGGAATTGCAGTTATTATATTGCAGAAAAACAGTAACAAGGTTCCTATTTTCACTGCTCTATTTTTTTCCATTTCCACTCCACAGCTTGCCCCTTGCTTTCTACCTTCCTGTTTTCTTCAGATTACGTGTCCTAAATATCAGCTGCCAGAACTCCAACCCACTTACAGCCCATATGGTGGGAAGCAATTGCTCCAGATACTCCACTTATCACTGCATTCGACACATATCAGTACTTTATTTAATATATTTTTTTTAACCTAGGAATTACCACAAAATATAGAACTTTACAATTACCTTCAGTTGTTTAACTAAATAGCTGTTGATTTGCTCCCAAACAAAATGCTGGCCAAGTTGTCAATTGTGGTGGAATTTTAGCAAATCCTCTGGAACCTCGAACATTAGATGCTTATCTCTCTTTAGATGAGAAGCAGTGACAGAGCAGTGAGACTTCAGCACGTGCTATCAGTGACTGCAGGAACACACCACAACTCTTGGCTATGTACGCTGGTTGCTCACCAATTTGAGAGCTATTTTGCCTCCATGTTCAGCCAGTCTGGAAAGACACTACAATCACACCATTAATTCCATCCGTCTTAATCCTTGAAGGGGCAAATTTTCCTCTGTTCAGATACTGAAAATCACGAGTGGTATCTTACATGTCATCCTTTACTCCAATTGGTGTTTCATATCTCATCCACCAGCGGAGGTAAAACTAAAAGGATGTATTTCTGAAGTCTGAGCAATGCACAGCAGCTTCCCATGGTACCTACATGAACAGAAGGTAGAAAGCAGGAGACGGGAGGGATCTCAAACTGCTCTTTACCCTCTACGTGTTAAAACTCAGTTGAGTGTGTCCCTAGTAATGGAACATATACTTACTACTCCAAAGAATATAAAATCAATGGAAAAATAAAAGATTTGGTAACTGCACTTTGATGAGACAACAAATAGCAAAATAAGAAATATTTACAAATTAGAATAAAATCAATTTTTTTTTCATATAGAGAAAGAGGAAAAAGGACCATCAATTCAAATGAGATGAAACATTCAGTAGATGCTATTATGGGTAATTATAATAACATTCTGAAAAGAAGATAAAATCTATGTTTTAACTGATTAGTAACCTAATATAACTGTTCATTTGTTAATAACCTAGAATCATTTGTTAATCATGGCTGCATAATTTCAAGCCTTGAAAACAGAGGAAGGTTAGACACAGAGCTACACGTTAAACCTCTCATCTGCAAAAAACACTGACTTTCTTATCTCCAAAAAATATACTCAAAAAGTAACTTCATATTTATCATTTCAGAGGAAAATCTTCATTTTAAGATTATAATGATGACCAAAATAATAGCTTTAAGTAGATCCAAGAATGTAACGTGAGCAAATAACGTATAAATAAAAGTCCACAAAAATTAGGACTTTTTAATGGCCTTGACTACACATACTTTCAGAATGCAATGCCTTTACCATCAGATAGAGATAGAACACAATTTGTTTGTTGCTGTATAGACACAATTTTAAACTTACTTTACTATCTGCAATGGAAGGCTTAATATCACAGCATTTGCCAACAGTCTACTACAGTGTCAAAAAGGAAGGAAACACTAGAACTATTCTCCCAAAGTGTACTCACCTCCCACCTGAGGAGTCAAAATGAAACACAGTATGTCATAATATCATCATACCTGTCAAACACAACGTTTGACAGAAAAGCAGAGATTCCTGGCACACTTTATGAACCCTAATTTACCTGGTTTTATTAAAATGCACAACGCTGGGCTAAGAATGTATTTAAGAGTATAGGAATCCCTGTTCTCCCAGGGGGTTTATGCATCTCTTATCTTTGAAAACTTACAGATTTATTTACGTCCCTTACCTACATTCCAAGCCTTTAATCCAAAGCTAAACCACAGCTAATATTTTTGAAGTTGAATTTGAGAAGGTGGGCATCTGTTTTTAACTGTTACTACTGCAGACTTTCTTCTCAACTATACATATTAAGAGATAGGGATCAGCCAGGAATCCAGGAGGGAGATTCATCTAAGATAATAAAAACAGTCAGCAAATAAATATAGGGTAAGTGGATACAATAGTTTTAACTTGAGTCTGCACACAGGCTGAAACAGTAGCCCCAAGAAAATTTATTTTTTAAATGCTTTTTATCATGAAGTCACGCAACATCAAATTCAGAAGTTTAACTTTTTCACTTTTATTTAAACTGAGAGGAGACAAATTTTAAAGTCAGTTTAAACTATAACAACTTCTAACTTACTGTATGGATGACAAACTGCAAGTTGGTATCGTAACGTACAAATCACCACAATGAATGATGAATACAACATGCAAAGTTATAGAATCAGCTTGCTCCGAGCAGATTGCCTTCATGTCCCCTTTTAGCTCTCAACCCATTACAAAGCATGAGCTAAACCACTTTGGGACAAGAGATCCTAACTGAAGAAGTACTGAAAGTCATATTTTGCTTAGATAGTTATATAAAATGCAGACTAGCCATGTTTCCAGCATGGTATGTGTGGGAAAATAAATCAATTGCTAGATTGACACACTCATTTTTCCCCTCCAGTTTCTTTGATTTGGGATTATTACAATCCAGTTTATTTTGTGATATGGGATCCAATTCAGTAGCTATGTCTCAAGGACACTTGAATGTAAAAGTAAAGGCTTTTCAAACTGATTTTTATGTGCATATTGGCTATTACACTATGACCAAGGTCTATAAATCTCTTACTTGAAACAATAATAGCTCTTATTGATTATAGTTTGATCATGCAAGATAAAGCAAGTGAGAATAATAAATCACCTTTATGGATTATTTGTGTACATTAAGTAAATGGGTTTAAATGCATGTTTCGCATGTTTGCTGATGAATCTGATCCATATGTAACTAAGGATGGTTCCATGTATAATCTGTTAATGAACTGTCACACAGAAATGGAAGAAATATTTTCAGTAATTTTAAACCATCAGTCATCTGTCTCAAGGGCAAACACACCAGCGGTGCAGTACTGGGAAATACCGGCACATAAATCATCCTACCACTGGTCCTAAGAACAGAGCATTTCCTTAATTTAATCAAAAGACTGCATGAAAACACCACTGAAATTCACTAAATGGAAGTAGATATACCTGGAAAATTACCCATACCTACCTTAATTGTTCATACAACAGCTGTTCTCTGATACTCTTAGGAATTAAACTCTTAAATTGCAATGACTTTACAATTTACCTAGATTATCTGAGCCACCCAGGAGATATCTGTAACTTGCTATGAAGAATAGCTCATCGCTGAATTCACTGGTTTTGAAAACTATGTCAAGATATTCTGGATTTTTTTCCCCACGAACAAAACCACTTATGGACTCTGCTGCAAATAACAGATTGCACAAACCCCAGAAACAGAAGAGATACAAAAATTCCTCCTAGTGCCTAAACTCTATGCCCATTATTCCTGGAGCTACAGGATAAACTTCATTTGCAATAAACATTCAACGGTGATTAGCTGAAATTCTGGATTTTGGTGAAATGTAACACAGTATGTAACACAGCAGTCCTAAATCTGCCTTAGAAGAAATGCAGTGTTACCCACCCCAGTCTTCCCAAACTGGCTCCCCATCTGTTAGTGTCAGGTCCAGCAGTGTTTTCTCTCTTACATTTCTCTCTCCATTCTTCCTGCATCCCTTCCTGCCTTTTCTTCTTTTGTTCATGATTAGGAGAAAGAAATAGGGGGATTTAGTTAGCCTGTGCTTTTAGGCAAGCAAGCAGAACTTGATTCTTTAGTGCCCATAAAAAGCTATGTTTTGCTCAGGAAAAATAAAAGAAAATAAAATAAGTAAAATAAAAGTCAGATTTAAAATCTCAGTTACGGGCTCTCTTAAAGTGCTAGTGTGGTTAAATAACTCCGGGGTTTTTTTTAACTCATCATGCTGGCCAAAGGATCTTGCAACATTTTGTTATTAGTTCTGGTAAGATTGAGCGTGTCAGAGGAATGCTTCTCCCATTTTACAAACAGAAATGGAGGCACAACCCACACAAGCAGCTGAATGGCTAAATTCACTACCTCCAGCCACACACCATTTACTTCTGAATGGCAATTCACTATTTCATCTACTAGTGGAACAAAATCTTCTCTCAAGGAGAGTTGGCTGTGCAGTGAGATTATATGCTGTCAGAAGGTTATATTTCTATTACATTACAGACTTCAGAAAACAATGACCTTATTATGGTAAGTCATGTCCACACAGAAGACTAAAGCTATTCTCTCTCTGGGGGACTTGAAGTTATACAGGCAACAGAGCACAAGCGGGAAGGGCATTCTACAAGGTAGGAAAAGAGAAAAAATTGCCACCCACCCTTCCCACCTCCCCACCTCACAATCAAAACTGGATTCTATGGCAGGATAAAGTATGTATGGATAGTCACCCAGAAAATCAGGCAAACTGTAAAGTGAATAATGTAGCTTTTTGATTCTAACCAGGACCTCTCAGACCCCCCAGAATACTGCTCAGGTCAAAACGTCAAGCCATTGAAAACGTAAGCTTAAAAAACAAAACACCACCAGGAAACACAGACCTTTGGTGTGTAGGAAGAACAGCATGCTAAATAACTTTAAACCAATGAAAACCAATTTCCTTTCTAGACAGTAATGACTGTCGAAACTCCCCATCTCCTGAATCATTAAAATTCAAAGGAAGTGTGATAGAGCATTGGTAAAAGTCATTAGACAGCCATAGGGAAGAGCTTGCAATCCCTGGAATAACAATTAATTCAAATCAATGCAGAAATTCGAAGGATAGATTAGAAACTGCTGAAATTTACCCAGTGAGAACTAATTTATATTTTTAGCAAAATGAATACTGATATATGATCACTAAAGCTTCAATTTAGAATCAAGTTTAAGTTCTCCAACTTCTTTTTAAAACACAGTGTAAATATATTACCAGTCTTCAGAAAGAAATGCAGTTGTTTACCATAGCTTGCAATAAACAGCTGTAAACAGCTCAAAGTCTGCAACAAAGAAATTAAAATCTGGCAGAAGTAAACAAATGGACAAGATTAGACTATTTAAGAGGTCTGAGCTGTTTTTTCTAAAATAGGCAACAGGAAGACTGTATCGCAATATTTAAGCCTGACAGAAGAATCAGTCATGGTGTGGTAGAAGGAATACATTTGTTTTCAGGGTGATCACTGAAAAGATGGGCTGGTGCCTCATGAACACTCCGAGGGCCAGGTCTCCACAGGCACTGATGAGGAGGAGAGGCACCATCTTGCTGCCCAAGCACTGCAAGTTTTAGTTACAGCTCAAGATATAAGCATGCATTTCAACATATATGCACACGTACTCATTCAAACAGAAACAGCACACTATAAAATTCAATCCAAAAATTCAAAGCAATTTTCACTCTGGATGTCTACCAACAAATTCTCATTATGTATCGAGCCTGACAGGCAAAGCTTTGCAACATTCTAGATAATGATCTGAACTTTCCCCTCAACAAATCAAATAAATAATGACTCCCTACTCATGTTGTGGTCCTCCTTTCCCATTTATTTTCTCTTCATTTGACAACAGAGAACGTTCTGATGCTTTTCTTTTTTGCCTCTCCGTGAAAAAGGGCAATAAAAAATGGGAAATACATATGCACACTGGCAGATGACAGCCTGCCATGACTGTAAATTATTTGAGGAAAGAGCTGTTTCTCACAGGTCTCCTGAAAGCATTTGACATATTGTTGATATTTTGAAAACCAGCAAGCAATGATTGTGAGCAGTGATAATAAAATATTTCTCGATAATATTTTTTACAGGGGATGACATTACTGAATAGATTTCTTGCCTTCCCACCCATCATATTTGCCTAAATCACCACAACAGTGAATTAATAACATCACACTATCATCTGGTATGATAAGAGGTCACTGCTGAAAGCACTCGTCTGTAATGCCTGCAGCCTTCTGGAAAGACAAAAAAAATCCCGAGGAAGCTATGGGTCCTTCTATTTCTAAAGGTGTGGACTGCTAGTAAGAAAATAAGGACAAATGGAATTTCCAGTCAAAGATTGCTTATAGATCCCACCTCCTGCACAGTTCATTATAAGAATAGGACATCTGAAATAAACGTCAGCATTTACTATACATTGACATGTATACATCAGCAGTCTGCAATGTTAAGAGGAAGGACAGTGTGTTCAGGTCAGGCTCTTCAAATGATTCTTGAGAAGCCATTTTCTTCGAACAAATACATTTGTGCAAACATTGACATTAAGATAAGCTGGTCAATTCTTTTTATTGCCATGAGTTAACTGAGAGACAACACAGGAAAATAGATCTTCCGCCTTCTCAGCACAAGAATGAGCATCAGACAGCAGGAGGCTAGCAGAGCTGAGATTACTTGGAGACAAGAAACATTATAAGTGATCCTAATGTGAAGCACTTTCAGCTCACTAGTCTGTGAAACCATTATAATACAAACACTTTCAAATTTCTCATTCCTCATGATTTGGCTATTATATCACAAGTCCCACTCCAGGCCCACAACTCCCACTCCCACTCCGCGTGCACACGAAGTGCAGAGCCTTAGCCTTTTCCCCATGCAACAGTTGTGGTCCTCTGCCACACATCTGTGGAATCCCATGGGGAAGCACAACCCTCCTGAGCAGCCTGCTGCTGCTGGCCCTTCTCCATCACTGAGCTCCCTGCCAGCTACACACCCCCACGCAGATACCTGACCTGTCACCATCCAGATGTTGCAGTCTAAGAGGTACCAACTTGAAAAGTATCATTGTTCATACCCTGGGGTTGAAAGGATTCTCCAAGTGGGTCCTTGGTGCAAAGGAGAGGAGTTTGTATGCCGTTGCCTGGCCCAGCAAGAGGACCTGAGTTCCAACAAATAATCTAGCTCCACAGGTGAAATACTTTAGGATGTGGGAAGGAGCAGATTAGATTAACAGCACCCACCTTTGTATTTTTGTGCCCCCTTTGGAGGTTATTGAGCTCAGTAAAAGGGTTTGTCGTTTCACAGGGAAAACAAGGGAAGGAATTGTCAAAAGTATTGCCCAGATCAGCTGTTGCTAACCTCACCAACTGCCCCTCTGCCACTGCTTTTTTCAGCAAAATTTTCTTCCTGTCACCTTGGACCACTCACCTGATAATCATTGAGCGGGTCAGTGGAGAGGAGGAAGGAGAAATTAATCAGCAGCCAGATAAAACACAGGCATTGAATGGAATATTTACCTGAGATAAATAAAGGGTAGGATACAGTAAGGATGCAGGAGAGGGGAAAGAGGTGAAGCCACACAGACCAGGGGAAGGGGAGGAATCTAAAGCTTCACTACGCTACGTTCCATAAACATACTCCTCCTCTGATAAATTTCTCTGTGACATGGAAATAAATCATCCAGTTCTCCCAATCTAACAATGCCCAACACATCTGCATCATAGAATTTGACCAGAGAATAGCAAGATGTTTTCCTTTTCCTTTTAAACCTATTTCCAATTAATGACATCTTCAAAAGGCTTCAACTTCTTATTGCACTCTTTAAACTTTCATTAAACTTGGCAGACTGGTTTCTCGTACTGTAACTCCTGAGAGCTGGGCAACCTTTAATAATGGAGAAACATCGTCAGCAAATTAAGCCTCAGGTTACACTTGCTTTCCAGTCAGCAATTTGAGAAATTAATAACTTCTCACTTGCAAATATGAGAAAAAACTACTTCACAATGAGGGTGCCAGAGCCCTGGAACAGGCTGCCCAGGGAGGTCGTGGAGTCCCCTTCTCTGCACTTTCAAGACCCGCCTGGATGCAGTCCTGAGTAACATGCTCTAACATGCTCTAGGCAATCCTGCTTCAGCAGGGGAGTTGGACTAGATGGTCTCTATGGTCCCTTCCAACTCTAAAAATTCAGTGAAAATTCAGTGAAATTCAGGGAAATTTTCTAGAAATTACTGAAAAGCTGCACATACTCTCTGGTGTTAATAACTCAGTGATGAGGATGAGAGATGTTAATACCAGCACAGCAGCTGTGTAATTACTAAACACACAATGTATAAAATGTTGTTAATGATCCTAACATTTAGTAAATACTAAGCATTATGATATTAAAACCATATTTTAGTTTTATTCCTATATTTAAGTAACTTTTAGTATAAATTACTCTAAAAATCCATTTTCAACTATCTGCAAGACCTGCACATCTGAGACTACAGCATCTCAGGCACTGTGCAATGAAGGGCACCCAAGACTACCATTTTCATTAGTGTTTGCTTTATCTTATACTTTTAGCTTTCTAGTAGGAAAATAGCTAGAGGACTCTGTACCATAAAGACTGCATTGCTAGCATATTTCCATATCTTGTGCATTGCACCGTACCTCGCATTGGGAAGTGCGTGATACTTGGCAATATGCTGTTATGAAGTGGCTTCAGCAATGATCATAGAACGTTAATAGCTCACAAACCACCAAACTCCAAACCCCACAGGTGTGACCCTCTTGGTCCATGAAGAACTCATTCCAGGCTAAAGGTACAATGCGCTTCTGTCCAAACAGTCTATCTGCGGAAATTCTGTAAGCCTCTCTCTACAGCCTTTCAGACTAAAAAGCCTCAAATGAAAATGGAAAAAAGTAGCAAAACCGGGAGAAAACTTGATTTCAGATACAAGTGATGAGTCACATGGAAAGATATCTAGAGACATTAGTCACTGCCTGCTTTCTCATTGTACACTACTGTCATTTAATTTCTCAATAGCTTTTCTGTAGCATCAATTTCAGTATTTCATATAGCCTCACCGAGAATAAAAACCTGCAAATCAGATGACTTTAAAGAAAAAAAAAACCACAATGAAACCTGGTATCAAAATAACTTTACAAAATAACAGAGGACTATGGAAATATTTAAGTTAAATAGTCCTGTTAGCAAGTATAAAATATCAGTTAGAGATATAAAACCAAACAATAACATTATTTATCAGTGCTGGTTACAAAAATTTAATACCAAAATTTTTGACACTGACTAAAAATATTTTGCTCTTTTTTTTTTTTTTCACTGCTTTTGTTACTGTTGGCTGACACATCAAGAGATTTCAACACCAACATGCCAGAGATTATTGGTGAAATGGAAGTTAGTAGATTTCAAGTGAAGACACATGAAATGTTGCCTGAACATGAAAAGCCCTTGTGCTTTATTTAGAACTGAAATCTTAAGGAATGGTTCTAATGCAAATTTTGAATACTGAAGGAATTTAAGGAATTTTAGTATTATTTACCCGTTCAAGCCCCTCTCTAATTGAATTAGGAAGATTTGCTGGCAGCTGTCCATTTGGATTCCCACCTCTGCTGACCTAGAACCAGGTGGACTTGTAGAAGATAGCAAAAAGACACCAGAAGACAGTTTGAATGGTGTCAAAGCATTCACTGTGTCAATTGCAGTAGGAGACCTGCATTGAAATAAGGGAGAGAAGCCAAAGCAGATGTAAGCGTGCCATCATAAGTACGCTAGAAGCAGTGGTTAATTAGAAGATAAGGAAATGTGTTAGTACAGGAAAAATAATGAGATCATAACATTGAGTATAATTGGCAAAAAAGAATATTGGGGAGAATACCAAAGGTTACAGGAGGGGCAACTGCAATTTCCAGTCTCAACCATATCTAAGTTTAAGATTTTAAAAGCATTTCTGAAGTTCTGTTACTTAAAGTAAAAAAAAAAAAAACCAAAAAAAAACTTCTGAGAAGCTCAAGCTATTTTACTATTCCTCACGTGTGTACTTTGGCTGTTTCTGTTCATTCTTTACTTTACTTAACAATGAAACTGTAAGTCTGACAGCCCCTGTCAGAATGAAAATTCTACCTTTGAAAACAGACATTCTCTCAAATTCTTTTTCCACCCTGTCACAAAGACACTTGCTTTGGTGTTTTCTACCCAAGTATTACCCTGCACAGGTGCTTTATAAAAACACGGAGTTTGCTGTAGGACTTATGGACATGATTTCAGTTGTTGCTACTTGAGATATTCCTGTCCTGTTAGGCAATCTTATTAAATCTGGGTTCATGAGTTTATTGATGGCCATTGGCATACAATCAGGGCAGACGCAATGACTGAACCAGCTATTTGTGTTCTCATTAGTTTCATTAACTGAATTAGTTTAATTTGAGGCCTGTAAAACTTGTGAGAACTTTGCAGCAAAATTTCTGAATGTCCACAGACACCAACTAACCCCAGTGGCACATAAGAACAAAAGCAAAAGAGCATCCACATGACTTAAGTCATTCCTACTTTTCTTCCCCATAGATCAACTTATCTCTTGCATCATTTATCCACTCTCCTTCTCTGAAGGATCAATTCAACGTATTCAGGAGCAGAGAAAGTTTAATGGGAACTGGAGAAGGCAGGGCAGGCCATCTGAAGGATTGTTTTGTTTAGAATAGAAGAAACTGTGTTTACTAGTGGCCATGGTTGCTCTCCGTGAACGTCGTTAGGTAGGAACAAACCACTCTAACAGACAGACAAAAAGGTTAATTGAAAAAGTACTGGACAGTATGAGCACAGTGGAAAGTGTAGGAATGTTCCTGAATATTTTCAGAGGAGGCAGAAGACAACAGCTTCAAATCACCACAGACTCTCTAGGCTCCCTCCCTCTTGGTCACCATTCCAGGACTAAAGAGGGTACAGAGAGAACATCCACTTTGTTTTTTTTCAGAGAATTGCTATATCTAACAAAACTGAGATCAGTAGGATGGAAAGGAAAGGGAGGACACAGGAAATACCTTTTGGTGCGGTATTTTTGCTTTTCTCCATCTGTGTCTACCCACAGACGTTTGTCCAGGAATTTGGTAGAAGTGACACGCAAAACCATGAAGTAGTTCATGATCATATGAAGTTAATGTACCCCCATCTAAAATTCATTAAATGTTTAAACAAAGGATGGAATTATTGATTTTGTTTACAAAATTACACAGATTAATAGGAATATTTAAAGTACAAAGTTTGACTCTTGGTAATGTAGTTTGCTCCTCACAATCAGGATCCACAAAGTCAAGAAAACACTGAAGAGTCAGGGCAGATGGTAACCACTGATTAATTAATAAACATCAGTAAGTATTACAAATATTATTCATTGCTCTTCAGTTCCCAAAAAAGGCGGATGAAAGGCTGGATTTATCAACCCTAACAGTTAAATATTTTTAAGTTGCTATGCTTTAAAGTATTTTTCTTTTTACTCTTCAGTTGAAAGTGCTGACAAATCTATGATATTTTGTAATAAATTTCAGTATATTCCTCAAGACAAAGTTTCTTAAGAAGGTGGAAACTTCTGTCTTTGGTGTAGGACATTAATTAGCTAAATGCCTACTACATCATGATAAAAAAAAAGGCTGATGACAGTTTTGGAAACCTAAGATTTTCTGGTCAGGCTTCCAATGACCACCTTTTTTCTTATATTTTTGGAAGGACTGGGAGTCACCTGAAAATTACCTACTTGCTAGCTTTTGTTGATATAAGTAATAATGAATTATCATGTATAGCCATTCTGGGCTGTCAACACCACTCAGGGTCAGTAAGAAGCCAAAGGAATGTTTCTTAGGGAGGTACAAGTCTTAAATATAGAGAATTCATCAATAAGAAAAATATAAAGAAAGAAATACATATTTACTTAGAAAGGAAAGCAGAGCTGAGCCATTTCAGCACAGGATGGTGAAAGAAGCTTAAAGTGTGTCCAAAACCCTCTGAAAGTCAATGAGATTTGGGAAGCTATATCCCTTCTGTGTCCATGGAAATTCCCAACTTATAAAACATTGGACACAAGTCATAATGATCGTGGTGAATTAGATGTCTTTTGCTTTGATCTTTCGGGTCAATCCAAGCCCTCAAATTGAAGCCAAATATGTGGCTTGTGAACCTGCAACAAGGAAAAACAGAAGACAGTTTATAAATCCCTGTAAAGAGATTAGTAAAGCCCTATGTACTTGGCTGTAATCAGAGAGAGGAAATGCAAAGCCATGATATAAATTACACAGACCAATGGCTTTGGTTAGAAAAAGAGAAAAATAACCCTTAGATGTTTCCTACGAAGGTGTTGCAACTAGTATGCTGTTTGAAGTTAAATGAAAAGCAAAAACTGCTAATCAAAGACTCAGCAGCATGCTATAATCAAGTTACTGCAAACTTGGTCATGCCTGTATTTTTTGGCTACACAATCTTTGTCCATTGACATAATGTGAATCTCTACAGTTTGCTGTCAGAAAAAGAACACTGAGAACCAAAACAGTACCTAATTATCACACCCACGTAATTACCCATCAGCTCTTCCAAGGCACCTGTTTGCCCTCCTGTGCACGCCAGCATCACAGCCAGTCTGAGCAGCGTGCTCTGCCCAAAGTGCTCCCAGCACTGAAAAGGTCACTGCTGAAGCACGCTGGTTAAATCCTCGCTACTATTTCAGTTTGTCCTCTTACAAGAATGAAATTTAACCTTTAAAGCCCCTGCCCATCCCTCCCTGTAAACCATGCTAAATTAAGGGAATCACAGAAAAATCTATTTTTTACCTCTGCATTTCCTGCATTCTGCTTTTCACAATATTACAGAACTAATAATGACATTAATGTTTAACTGATAGTACTTTTAAAAGCACATCATAGAATGAGACACAGTATCCTTACAGAATCACCTATGTTGGAAGGAACCTTTTAAGATCGTCTAGTCCAACCAATGAGAAAAAAAAACCCACACAAAAAAACCCCCACCCAAAACACCCACACCACCCAAGACACCACCCAACACTAATCCATATCCCTGAGCACCATGTGAAAACTGCAAAACATCTGAATAATAAAGTTCAGAAATGGATAAACCAATTGCAAATTAAGACCATGATTTTATTCGCTTCAGCTATTATTGCCTAAATTATTAAAAAAAAACCCACCCCAAAACCAGCACTCAACCAATACCAACAAAAAAACTCCCAAAAACCTAACCAAGCCAAAAAACCAACCCCAAGCTCCAGTACCTGCAACCTCCTGCCCCCAAACCTAAGCCATGGATTTCCATATTTCAGGATCAGTTCCATTAAAAAGTTTGGCAAGTGCTTCACAAGCACAGTAACTACATTCAAATACCCTTACAATGCTCGAAAATATTTATTTTATGATCACCCATCTGTTTCAGTGAGGTTCATTATGGAGTAAGGTGCCACTCAACATGCACACAGTCACAGCATAAACCCAATGTTTGCTTAGAATTTACATCAGGGCTTAAGCCTGCGAATGTTTTATTCATGTTGCTCTCAAGGTGTGTTCAGATAAATGACTGGTGGATTTGTAACCATCCATTACACAGCTCAGTCTTTTGGAAATTTCCTTCTCTAGAAAGCAGTCATTTAAACCATTAAGAGACTGAAAGAGTAAGGGCAGCACTATGGGGGGCTTGATATTTCTGCATCTCAGGCAGGGAGATCTCAAGTCACGCTTCAGGAACACAGTCAGCCCACTACCTCCAGATATAGGTGCATACCTAATAATATCACCATTGCAGCTCTGGGTATACCCAGAATTTTTGTTTCACTAATCTGTAGAAATAACAACCAGCCATAGCAGGCAGACCTTCTGTGCTAGCTTGATGTTTGCTTTAAAAAAAGAAAAGTTTTCACAACTTGCCTGCGGCCAGCCTGCCTGCTGAATTACTCTCCGGTTCTATAGCTGGCCATTCAGCGTCTCTTATATCCATACGTAGCAGGGAAGGGTTTGTCAGCAGATCACTAGCTGCATGACTCAGCGGCAGCTAGTAACAGTGAAAACACAGGACAGGACTTCTGTGAAAGTTCCCTTAAAATACAGAATTCAGCCCAGGATAAACTCTCCATGAAGCTCACTTGTAGAGAAAACAAATACTCCACATAAGGAAGGCTGTGAAAAGCTCGTTAGCTAAACCGAGCCCAGAGTCAGCACTCGCAGGCACTCACTGCTCTCTCTCCAGCCTTTCTAATCACTGAGCCTTCACACGTTTGCACATAGGAAGCCTATTTAAATTCCACTGAGTCAGGCCAGGAATCAGATACCTAACTTGGCTATGAAGCTGGCTCACTTCACAGGCAGCACTTACTTTTTCAAGACTATAAACACAAGATTAATGAAGGTAAGTGATAGCAGTGAATCCAGGCCCCGACCCAACAGAATGGCTTTGCTTATGTCTCTGCTTTTTCACTCAGATCATTAAGCAGAGCAGGGGGCATCTTCTGAGGAGCATTTTCTAATCTGAACATTTCAGGACTTCCTAGAGACTACTGAACTTAATGCATTAGCTCCATCTCCAACACTGGGAAACCTTTAAATGGAAAGTTCACCAAGCAGTGCAAAAATCAGTGAACACTGCAGTTCCCTGGAACAGTTCATACTCTGAAATTACATAAGTGAACTGAATTGAGTGAGAACTACAACCCTTGGGAGCAATTTCCAACAGCGCTAATGAGAGCACATTGAGTTCTTTATGTCCAGAAACTGTCACTGTTTGCAATAGCATTTAGAGCACATCTTGATGCTGACTCACAGATGCCAAGCATATTATATCACCTTTCAGTGGTTCTGTTTAGTCAGCTATAAAGTTCAGCATCTGCTTCCCATTCGGGAGTTTATTTATATAGAACACCTACTTATATTCTACACATAGAGACACGAACTGTAAAGACACAAAGGACCAATGACTAAATGGAGCATAAATGCAGATACAGAACACCTCATTCAGCTATATGTACATAAGAGCAGAGGAAAAAAGATACAGCCAGGTTAAGAGGATTACTCAAGTGTTTCAAGTTATCATTTTGGGGAGCCATAATACTTAAGTTGTTAAATTATCCAGGACAGTCCTAGTGAAGACATATCACTTATTCCTTAAGTCAGTTGGAAGTTTTTTAAGGTGGCCTTCCAAGTTCCTATCTTGTTTGCTAAACAGTTTTAATGGGTAAGTGCTTGAAATACTCTGGTATTAGCACACACCTGAAGAGGGGCAGCAAGTGAGCTGACTGGAAAAGCAAAGCTGTGCTATTATCTCTGATTCTGGCAAAAGATCAGTTTCACAAAAAGACTTTTATGAACAGACAACACCAATAATGCTCAAGTACAAACCCCACTGGGTAGGAAACAATGTTTTCTGTTTCTCATCATTGCATCTTGAAAAATACTAAACTAGGTAGGGTCTGGTCCATCAGTGTATTCCTTGATGTAATAGGCTATACAAAACAAACTGTGCGATATTATATTTAATAATAAAACAGAATGTTAAAAATTACTCTTCAATATTCTTCATTTTCTTAAGCTCAAAACCACTCCTCCCTGACAATTTGTCTTTCTTATTTGATTTTGCTAGAGACTATTGCATTTGCAGGCTAGTGGTTTGTGCTGTATGAAAGTTTGGAATCCCACCCTTCGGACAACACTGCAAGAGCCTCTGTTCTTGCCGTCTTTTTCCGACATCGTTTCAAAGTGGATACTGCAAATCCCAGCTCTCAGGCCAACCTACATTTCATTATCTCTCCTGTCAACGCTGCGCTCCAGAGGGCAGATCTGTTACGCTTTACATATTTGTAACTGGAAGTATGCTGATTTCCAGTGTGCACCTTGGAACAGACGTAAAGGTTTCTTTCTCCCCCCCAGTAACTGTGTGATGGATATTTCAGACATTTGTCACCAGAGGGAGATGACAAAACTCCACAAATGAAAAAAGACAGGAATTGACTAAGACAGCTAAAAATATTTGGGTTTTTTTTTTTTCCCCTCTAGGTGGCTGGAAACCAACTACATTTCACAGTACTATCTAAGCATAATGTGCATGCCATATTTGATGAACATTTAAACTTAATTTACTATTTTTTCCTCCAGTAAAGCAAGAACAAAAAGGAAGAAAGGATTTTCCTATTATAGAACATTATCAAAATGCTACTTTTTAACCATTAACATTGATCCATTGTCCCTTTTATAAAAGCAAATTTTTAATTAACAGTTATTCTGAAAGTTTGTTTTACTTCATATATAGAAATACATATGAGAAATGGAACTCTTTTAAAAGTGTTCAAGATGTTAGTTAAGCCGGAATTGCCCAGAAGAAGTAGAATTTATAGGAGTCCTTTTTCCTGTTTGAAAGGCACAGTGACCATGAGCACTCGCAATGGCAGAGGCTGGAATTCAGCCCCAGGTTCAGGAAGCTCTGACCTGAGGACAGGGATACACCAAACTGAAGAGCCCACATCCACACAGAACCAGACATACATACAATCTCCAAAACCAAAGAGCATTGCAATAATTTAGGATAAACTAAATCAAAAGCTGATCTACACTGAACGTAAAAGTTTGTTTCCACCTGGCTTGAAACATCAAAAGGGAAATATGATGTATTCTGGATTTTGAAAAGTATAAATTTTGATGGGAAAAAGCAGTAGTGAGTTCCTGCATGTAAGAGAACTCAAAGCAAAGTCCAGATCAGCTTTTGGAGAGTAGCATGCAAATATTCATTCGATTGGTTTACATTTAGCACAAGCCTCACACACAACCCTCCCTTCCTTGACATCTTTCACATTTGTGCCTGTACAAAGATCTCGATCTGGGGGATCTATTCTGTATACAAGTTGTAAATTATCTTCCTGGCAAAGTCTGCTCGTTATAGAGAAATGTAATAGCGGGAGAAATATCTTCTGATTTTAAGTTTGTATTTCTATTACAAGGCATTTCTTTAGCCTCCCTCTTTCCAGCTGTAGGATTTCTTCCCAATACCATTTTTATCTTTTGTAGCTAGAGATTATATCTGTAAATGCTATCCTTTCATACCATGCTCTTGCCTTTTCTCCAGATAACTAACGCTCCTAGTTTCTGAAGTTACATCGGGCACTTGCTGGACGGGAGTGATGCCTGCTGGTGTCCAGAGCAAGCGCCTGTAGGGGAATACACTTGGTCCAAGAGCTGCTCGTTACTTGTAAGGAAACCTGCACCCCACAACGTAAGGGTCAGTGGAGCTGAAAGCTTATTACCCACCATCTGTGATGTGCTATAGGGACAGAGTGACCCTACCCATGGGACTGACCTCACAGCCATGTCCCACAGCACAACCAGAAACACCACAGAAAGAGCAAGGTTACTCAAACCGAGGGAGAAGGGCTGTTTCCCTGGTTTCCTTAAAGTTTCTCTTATTGTATTTTTAATATTCAAAACTGACTGAGAGGGATTAGCATCACATTTGAGAGAAATTGAAAAAGGCATATAAAAAAAATAGCCTGTGCAAACTGGGTTAGTCAGGTGAGGCAGCCAGCACAATCCGAACTGACTGCTCGGGGCTGCACTGAGCAAAATCTCTCCAAACTTCTAGCCTTGAAATTAATTAGATAGACCCTTCCCCAATTAGAATTTCTCTACTCACTTCTTTTTAAACTAATTAGCTCATAACTTATGGATGCAATAGACGTTTCTGGTATTTTTTTGCAGTTTCAGGCAGAATACGTGTCAGGGCTGCGGGTGTTGGGCAGGCAGGGGGAAATACCCAACGGGGGCTTTACGGAGCCCTCTTGCTTCTGCAGCTCTGGGCACGGTAAGAGGCAGATTGTCAGACCAAAGGGATCATCGGTCCACTCTGGTTTTCAACTGCTCTCTTTTTATAAGCAGGACCATATTTTAACAGAATTACCCTTTTAATTAGCACAATTAGCTCCACTAAACCTTTTTTTTTGGTAGTCTTATCTAGTAACAAGACAAAGAACACCACCATGGGGTGGTTTCCTGTGCAATAAGAGCAATAAAAATGGAGAACAATGAAACGGATATTTCACAGCCCATGAAACAACACAACAGGCAAGTCTGTGTATTAAGGCATTTTGCTTCAGCATTTATCCCTTTCACTTCTTAATTATTTCTTTTCCTTCGAGAGACACAACTCAGAACTTCTCCACTTACATTAACCAAAATTGCTCTGCCACCAGACATGACTTTTGCTTGAGCATTTAGGGTGAGAACTCTTGCTATATCCTATCAGAAAGGCAATGCTCTGCTGAAGTCCCTGCTGTCACCCAGGACCATTTACTGTCTAGATAGCTGATCCTGTTTTGGATCCACCTGAAAAGATTCCTCTCTTTAACTCTCTGTTATGAGCTGGGGTTTGCCTTTTAAAAAAGTCGCACCAAATTCTCCACTTGTAAGAAAGGAATGTTCCTGGCTGTTCAAAAGAGCACTACTAACACACACGTGAAGTTCATGCTGTACTTGGCTTGTAAGTCTGCACTCCAGAAATATTTGGCAAAGACACACAAAAAAAGACAAACTCTCCAAAGGACTGTTTCATAAAAGAAGCTTAGGTTTCTTTCAGTCTGTGCTAAAGAGTTTCCAAACCAAAAACTCTTTCCAAACCAAAACAGTTTCCAACTCTTTTCTTTCAGTAAAACATTAGTTTTGGAGAACGGTTATTACAAAAGAGCTTAGCATATCCCTAACTGGTTTTACATTGAAACAAAAGGAATTTGATTTCAAGGAAAGCAAAATTTAACCTATCACTGGCAATTTTATTTTCCTCCCTAGAACCGTACAGTTGAAACAGTGAAGGAAAACGAAGGGGAAACTTACGAAAAAACAAAATAATTAAGTTAATCCCACCCCCCCTTACAGGCCTTGCTTACCAGAGAAGTGAAACAGCATTCAAACAACTAGGGAGTTGAAGGAAGGAGGACTGTCGAGGGAACACGGAACCCATGAGGGTTGCTGGATCCTTGGCTGAACAGGCTTCAGCGGGAGGGTCAGTTCTGGCAGAAGCAGCAGCACCTCTCACCCACCCCGCTCTCCCCACGGCTCACCTGCCCCACGCTGCCCACGGGAGGAGCCGCCGACGGAGGCAATCCAGAGCCAGGGCTCACCTCATGCTCCGGGGCTACCTTTCTAATTAACTGCTGCTCACAATCAGCAGGCAGAAAGTTTCCAACAACACCCTCTATTATGCATGATGACTACCATTAACATACTGCTTGCTAACTATTAGAGTGTTAATCATGACTTCATTAATGCATTGTTTTCCTGTATAAGATAAAAAATATGGGAACTGGAATGAGAGATGAAACATGATTAAACTTTTAAATAAATCCATGGTGACCGACGTCAAGGAAAGAGTGAAATCTGTTAGTGCCTTGCAACTCTATGCTGTGGACAGCGAATAAACTGTATAGTAACCAAGAAGAAAAAAAGCTGTTTTTATCTTCATAGCCAAACGTCTAGTGATAAACATGATATACTTTTTGATTAAGCCTGACCTTGAAACCTGCCTTCTTAGGAACATGGTAAGTGATTTCTTAGTAAACTGATGTTGCAATTAAAAAAAAAAATAGAACAAAGTATTATTGCTTGTGTTACAGAACATTTTCTCAAATATTTGTTTTAAAAAATGAACTGCACTTTGGCTATTTGTTGTATAAATTAGTTACTCATCACATTACATTCACTTAATTACCAATTGTTCATTTTCAACAGTTAAGTTTGAATTAATTATCAGAATTCTGATTAAACTGTGTCTGCCACAGCAGACATCACATTAAAGATTACAGGAGTAATAAGACTACCACTGGATTTTATGCTTCGGGCAGACATCTCCCTTTGCAGCATGAGGTGGGAGAAGTGTGAGTCAGGAGCTCTGTAATATAAAGTAGATAATTTTATAGTTTCAAATAACTCTAGAATTTCTGTTGCACTTGTAAGCCTCTAACATCTTAACCAGTAGGGAAAAAATTATCTCTTACTGCAAAACAGGATTTTGAGGTCTGCGGAGCAAGATCACAGAATCATAGAATGATTCAGGTTGGAAGGGGCCTTAAAGATCACTGAGTTCCAACCCCCCTGCCCTGGGCAGGGACACCTCCCACTAGAACAGGTTGCTCAAAGCCCCATCCAGCCTGGCCTTGAACGCCTCCAGGGATGGGGCACCCACAGCTTCTCAGGGCAACCTGTTCCAGTGTCTCACCACAATTACAGCAAAGAATTTCTTCCCAAGATCTACTCTAAACCCACCCTCTTTCTATTGAAAACTACTACCTCTCGTCCTGTCACTACAATTCCCAATAAGGAGTCCCTCCCCATCCTTCCTGCAGGCCCTCTTTGGGTATTGGAAGGCTGCTATAAGGTCTCCCCGGAGTCTTCTCTTCTCCAGGCTGAACAACCCCAAGTCTCTCAGCCTGCCTTCATAGGAAGATGCTCTAGCCCTTTCATCATTTTTGTGGCCCTCTGGTGGACCTGTTCCAACAGGTCCATGTCCTTTCTGTATTGAGGACTCCAGAGCTGGGTGCAGTACTTCAGGTGGGGTCTCATGAGAGCAGAGAGGCCGAATCACCTCCCTCGCCCTGCTGGCCACATTTCTTTTGATGCAGCCCAGGATGCGGTTGGCTTTCTGGGCTGCCAGCATGCATTGCGGGCTCACGTTGAGCTTCTCATCCACCAACACCCCCAAGTCTTTCTCCTCAGGGCTGCTTTACAGCCATTATCTGCCCAACCTGTATTTGTGCTTGGGATTGCCGTGTCCCAGGTGCAGGACCTTGTACTTGGCTTGGCTGAACTTCATGAGGTTTGCATGGGCCCACCTCTCAAGTCATCCCTTCCCTCCAAACACCAAAGAACATTTCAGTTAAACCTAAGTATATTTGCAGGGGGTTTTATTCATTAATTTGTGAACATTTTCTGCTCCACTTCAGGATGATGAAAGTATTTCACCTTGTGATCCTAACCCAGCTAGTCTCAAAGTAACTCTTAAGTGACAAGAACTGCCCCAAACCTCCTCCCTTGTTCAAGGAGACAAAATGGGAAAGAAAAAATGTTTTGGCAAGGTGGGTTACTGAAACAGCTTGAGGCAGTGGCGGCTGTTCAACAGAATACGGTTGTATTCATTTCTGCTCCCTGCCAAATATACAGGAAAAATAAAGAAAGCTAACTGGACAGAACAAATTAGTAGATGGAAACAAACAGACCTACCCCGGTCCTCTAAACACTCTAGCTTCCCTTGGCAGTGCTTTTCAAATTAAATCTACAGAACTCAAACAAGCAAGATAATCAGTAACATCACTACACTAATCGACATCAATGTGGGGAAAGAAGAGATAGGAGGAAAGGTTTGATTAAGATTCTCTCAGTGTCCAATCTTGAAATACAAGAAATAGTGAGGGGGCTAGAGTAGGTTTACTTATGAATTATTAAAATTTTAAATTGCTTGTTAATATGTACACTCAAAGTATAACTTCCGCAAAGTTTTTTGTGAAAGAAAATACCCCTCCCACAGCATATGCCAAAAGAGCTTAAAAGTATTAAATGTAATGACCTGCTCTGTATATTGCCCAAATCTTAAAAAGATACTTATTCTTTATTCTAGTTTAAAAGTTGTCAGATTTTTAATTTAAAAGACCTAATATCAGTGGCAGATTACAAAATAATGCAGAAAGCAAATCGAGGACCAAATTATTTAAAAATTTGATCCCATCTCAGGAGTCTGAACCCATGTAGCTTTCAGCTTCATATCTCACATATACATAAAGAACTACAATATCCTCAATGTCCTTGTAATAAAACTCATTTTTGTATAAAGTCATCACATAACTTTAAGCACAGTCTCCAAATTTAGCTCAATGCAGAATCTGAGAAGCGTGGACCCATGTCATTGGGCTTCAATAGAATAATATAGGAGGGAAACCCCAACACCATCATATACATGAGAACAGGTCATATTTGTGGATCATTCAGCGATCCAGCTCAAACTGTAACTTTGACATCTACCACTCAATACCAAAACTGGGGTGCTACTGTATGTAACAGTGTCATATAAATCAGTGTATACAACAAACTGCATCCAAACTCCAGACAACTACAGGAATTTGATGGCAAAATTAAACTCAATCTCACACAGAAAGCAACAGCCAAGTCACAGGTGAAAGAAAGTGGAAGACAAGGATCTGAACTTTCAGACCAGTGCTTTATTAAAGACAGTTCAGTTTCAGGTCTACTTTAGGTGAAATCCAGCTACCAATGTAATTCGTAAGCTTAAAGGCTCTGAAAAAATGTCACTGAGTTGTCCTGGCTACAGCTCAGCTCTGAACCTTCCTGCATTTTGGAAACTCTCTAAAGAGACATTATAGTTTCCTGCTTAATTTATCTTTTCTATTTAAATGAGCTTTGATATGCACAAAAGCAAGCATTTTTTTTTTAATAACAGCAACTGTGATAACTACAAATACAGAATTTTGTCAATAAACCAATTTAAATCATTGCATAAATACAGACTAATTGTTGGGTTTCATTTAACTTTGCACTTCTATTTACTTCTATTGAAATTAACTGCCCTGCCTCCTTCAGGAAGGCAATTTACACTGAAGTCTGCTGAGGAGACTTCATCATCCCTATAACAGACTTGCCAATGCTGCCAGAGTAAAACACAATCTTTTCATTCTGCAAACGTAGAAGAGCACAAAGAGTAATTGGTCTGAGAAACAATTCTCCAAGACATTCCGAGAATGTCTGGTTTGACAAAACATAATTTGTGCTTGAAGGAGCAGAGGGCAAATGAATTTCCATCCAATATTTTTAAAGCAGGTTGAAGAAAGTAAAGTGCTACTTCACATTTATTCTTTTATCATAAAAACCCCAAAATAAACAAAAAACCCAATCAAACAAAAAAATCCCCACCTAAAATAAAACACCAAAAAACCCAACCCCAAAACAAAAGTATCACCCACAAACTAATCAGAATAAAGGTAAGTTATCCACTGACTTCCAAGTACCCTTTTGTTACTGGTCGCTCCTCTTTGAAACATGTAATTGGTGGCAGCAAATGGAACTCTCATCTTTCTAAAACCATTTCCATTCAACTACCTCTGTTTTACAAAAAAAATTGCATTAATATAGATCAAACAGAGAATCATATTGGGCTAAAATCTGGACAGAAAGCAGCTTCTAGCATTCAGACAGAATTTCTTTGGACTCTGCTGTGAGTTTCTTTGTACAAAGAGCTCATACAGAGCTTATAAAATTCTTCAAACATTCTCTGCAATATTAAAAAAAAGTTATGCCCATTTTAGAGGAAGATGAAGAGCAAACAAAGCACTTATTCAAATAAAGCACAGTTCTGGAAAAAGTCCAGCAGCCTGGGTTCTTGACTCCTCTTATATTCATGGTCTCTTTGGAGACCTGCTAAATACAAGAAAAATCCTCATACCCTGGAAACATGGACCTTACCAGAGGTTAAGTGAAAAGAGGAGTGGGAGGGAATCAGAGCTGGGGACATACTGAAAGACAGCAAGACTAGATTAGAGGCAATAGTGCTGGCAGAGTGAATATACAATATGATATGTCTATATATGATGACATGTATCCTATGCACATGGCTGCTGAATCACTGCAGTATGAGCAGTGGCATTTAAAAAGCAATAACCATGGTTTACGTACGTGGGATTTTACAATCTGGGAGGATTCTCCCTGAAAGACAACGTTGTCTACTGAAGACTTGAGATCTGGAAAACATGGGCTCTAACTTTTCAGAGTGGTTTTCATCATCAAGATATACTTCCAAGCAAGATACCAATTTGGAAGGATGTCTCTCAAAGAGCACAACTCACCATTTTTGACTTTTCCATCATGCACCAGCTAAATTACATGGGAATTTGAAAGGGTGAGCCACGAAGATTTTAAAATCCACTGAAATTAAGAGATCATCATTATCACAAACACTTGTTTTTAAATGCTTTGAAAGTGTGACTAAAAAAATAACTCCCAAAAACTGGATTCAGACTGAGTATCTGAAATTTGTATTTCAACACTTCCAAACTACTTAAGTATTTTTCTTCCTACTAATCACTAGTGTTAATAGGGGCAAAGAGGAAAAATACTTTTTGCTTCATTGCAATAGAATCACACATTTAAAGTATATGCTCTGAGATGTACAAAAGCTCTTTTACAAGATAAAGTTCAAAAAATCATTTTCCTGTTTTCATAATTGCTTAAAATCAAGCAAACAACATCTATAAAACCAGTTCACGAGATAAGCATTCATTGGTGATTTAATTCACACTGGACACAGGACCATTGTCGCAAGTGTTCCTTTTCTCAGTCTTACAGATCTTGGGTATTGTGGGGGTTCAATAGTCATGAGAACTGTTCTGACCATCCAGCCCCATGAATACAGGAAACAGAGACTACAAATGCATTATAAAAAGTTTTGTCTGTTACTGCTTGCAGCTTAGTCCCTATATTTTCCCCTCTGACTTTGTCACTCCTGTGCCTGTGCAGTGTATGCATATAGAAAAACAAATTGCCTTTTGGTTGTGGCTTCATCCATAATGGAAACAAATTGGATCTCTCTCACACTAGCAAGTTGCTGCCAACAAAGCCTTGACAGTCAGAGACATGACTGTTTCTGTAACAAACACACTGATATAAATGCACACACCAAACTGAGTTAGAAGAAGGAATAATTCATCCGTGAAATAATGCTTCGGTTCTACACTAACTACCTTAAAGAAATATAAAGTAGAAAGAGACTTTCTATATTTTAATAACATACAGGTTCTTAAAAGTCTCATTAAGCCTGATGTAGATGTGACTATTAATTTATCACATGCAGCGACTACTTAGAGGATAAGGGAGTGAGGAAAAGAACCAATCTTAAAGTTAGTGTCATTTCTAACTCAAGCAGTCTTATCTGTATCAAGGGAGATGGTGAAGATAAAATACTGTTCTCTAGAAATCATTTTAAGTTAAAATTATTCCGACCAAATTAATCCCCAGAGTAACTGTTCATTTCCCTGGAAGTAAACCAGAATTGAATTTAGCTTATAGGGTCCAATGAAGTAAATACAAGTATTTCAACCTGACTTAAGCAGGCATTATATAAAGGTTTACCCTATTTATATACAGAGTGGAAACTTCATCTCCATACCAATTACATAGAGATAATTTATCGTTATATCAGTTCCTTTGGGTTGTTTCGGTTTGACTTTTTGTTTGTTCATTTCTTCCAAAGTCTTCAAAAAATCAATTACAGCCATGAAAGGATAAAAGCCCAAAACTCTCATCTGAAACAAGCCTGCAGAAGTTTATTCCTCTAAAACCACCAGGCCATATCCTGTTTGTTTTCATACATCCTTAAGTCAGAGATCATTCCACCAAGCCTTTAAGGAATTCCTTGGCTGTAAGGAATTTAACAGAACACTACCAGAATGCTATATAGCTTAGAGGTCCAACCTACAATGTTTTACAGGTAATTGTATTCCTACCACACAGTTCTACCCAAAGAGTTTAAGAAACATAGAAAAGTATTATTCCCTAAAAATTGACAGAAATTAAGAAAGTAATTTCAATAAAATTGAACTGAATACCCAAAGGAGAGTTTATGCTAATGGCAGAGAATAGACAAAGCCTGACATAGCAAGAGAGTATAAAATAAACTCATCCCAATTTCTGAATAAGTCTGAACGAGCAGAACAATCTCATACCAGACTGGTGCTTTGCGTCCCGTGGCCGTAGCATTTTTGATTCAGCGTGTAAAGTCCTCAAATCACGTTTTTGTACTCTCTAACCACAGTCCTGGTTCAGTTTTGTGTCTTGCAAACTTGTTTCTGTTTTTTCTCTTAAACAAACTTTAGTCACCCAATTTTTTATCCGTTGAAAACATCCAACACATCTTGTTTTCCTGACTTTAGCCAGGTAGATTGCAACAGGAAATTAACTTCTGGATAATCCTTTATTTTTCGTCATAACCAGTAAACAGATAGGGGAACTGAAACATGCACAAAACAGTCTTAAGTATCCAGACATTTAAAGTTCTCAGTAAACTAACTTGCACCACAGTCCATGCCTCGAGCTAAAGGAATGTGCATAAACAACCGAACAGAAGAAGGAAGCTTGTCTTTGAGAGGTGGTAGATAACTCTTACTCAGGTTCCCTGATGGTTCTCAGCAATTTTCTCCTCTTTTTCCTCACACAAAAGCTGTTTATCACCTATACACACTATAATTTAAAATTCCTAGGATCTCTGACTGAAAGACCGCTTATTACTCCATCTAGAAATCTGGCTTTAAATATCCTTGAACCAGTTTTCGGGAAAGGTGAAATTCCTGGTGAAATATTGATAAATGTTATATATTCTTGGTACTGTTGAAAGAAAGAATTAGTACAAGGTGTTTCAGAGGGACTGACTGCTACTTGCGTACAGATTGCTGAGACTGCTGAGATAAATGTATCACTACGCTTTCCTGCTTAGAATTTGTAATGGAAAAGTACACTTCTCCATTGCTTAGTAAATGTCAACATTTCAGAGATTTTTTTTAAGTTATTAAGTAGTATTTCTCGTTTGAAATTATGAAATACATATGACATCAAAACCTCCTAGTTCTGCCTTCAGAATATAGCCAATTATTTACGTGTGTGTGCATATATTGTTTCACTGTTCATAACTTTTGCAGATCCAGCTGAATATTAACAATTGATGAGTATTTCTAAAACAGATCAGCTTTGAAGAAGCAAGTTTACCTATGAAAACCACAGCAATGTTGCATTCTCCTTTCAGCATTAATCGGAGCAATAAGCAGGGAGTGAAAAAAAAAACCCAATGCTTAAATGTTAGGTTATGGTACTTACAAGTTATAATATCTATAAGCTATATTATATTTCTTTCCTCTTCATGTTGCTCCTACAGCATAAAAATCTTTTCTGTACTACACACTTGTGCATAAGCTCAGTTTTTTGTTATTGTTACAATAGTGAAACAAAAAATAGCTCTGGTCATTTCCTGTTACTCTCCACCCAAAGTCTTTGCCCCACTGAGCTTCTGTTAATATTTTTTATTATTTTGTCAAGGTAACATTGGAAAAAATCATTAACATGCAGTTTGTTGTGTTATAGCATCTGTGATGCATGAATAAGGAAAGAGATACTTTCAGAATAGACTAAATTATATTTCTGTTTGCCATTGGTTAATTTGAGTTTATTGAAAAGTTGCTTAGTTATTATAGCCTGTGCTAAGAAGCCAAGGTGAAATGTGGTCAGTGTAGCTCACTACTTACAGGAAATTATTTTTGTTATCAGAACTGGTTCAGTGCATTTGTAACTTCTTAGAGGCTTGGAAGTATGTTTTTCCTAACCACTCTTCAAGTTACAACTTCTATATCAGCATTTTGAAAACCGAGCTTCTAATCTATGAATAGTGAGCAAACTGCCTCTGCTTCTTACCTGTAAGATTTTCATCTTGCATAGTCAAAACGCTAAAGGCGAGCGAGCGTGCCACAGGTAACCAGCAGAATCGGGGATCTTCATTTCTCAGCCTTAAGCAGGTTTTAAGGTAATGATTTTTACTTCTTAAACCATTTATTCAATTCCAATTGAATTCAAAAGGGCAGAGTTAATACCAGTAAGCTGAAAGCTAGATGCGTCCTGAAACCCAAATTAATGTACTCTGGGTAAAAACATTAGAATTTATGAACTCTGCCCCCCAAAAAGAAAAAAGCAAACCAAAACAAATTGCTTCCCATCTAATAGTTACTACATGGAGAAATCTAAAGAAGGCTTTTGCAAAATAGATTCTAAGTATTAATCAGATAGACATTATTTAATGACGAGATGTGAAAAAAACTTAGAGATAACCAGTAAAATAACTGAAACAAGTGACAGAAGATACCTTGCTGGCACAAAGAGGTAGAAGTACTATACAATTTACTTAAGTACTTATATGCATAGGAAAACACCCCACTGTAGCTTTCAAGGATCACAAGTTCCAGTGGCTAGAAGAGGGCTACAGTAATGAGGTATGGATCCACTCCAGTTCTAGGCCCACCACACAGGTATCAATCACAGGGAACAGCTAAGAAGCCTCAGTTTCCTCCACCATCAAATAGAAGGCTCCTTCACCTGCTTCATGGAGAAATCTGTGAATATAACACACTTCAAAGTACTCAGTCTTTATGCATGCACTCAAGGGGCAAAAGGGAATTTCCATAATTTCCAGGGTTGCCTGAAATCAGGAAGATGGAAAGAGCCACAAGACAAGCCTGTCTTTCGGTAATAGCAAGAATGGAAAGTGTTCAGATCTGTGGTTAAAAAGTGGGATTCATCATTTGCAAGAGGCACTGAGGGTCAGGTTTATGAAAACATGATGCTGAGATGTAAAGATCTAGAAAAAGTAAACTTAGGAGAAATAATTGCTACCATAGAAGAGAATACATTGCATTTTTTTCTTACTTTACCTGAATATTCTTAATAGTCTTGAAAATGTTCTTGGATATTGTTGGACAACCATGTGAAGCTCAAGCCAAACAGCATGTTTTGACATGTGTTGAGAGACTAGAGACTTATTTGTTATATTTCTCCATACACCTCAGCAGCAGAGATTCTGCATTTCATTGGCACAGTCCCCCTAGTACATTGTGCCAAGTAGACTTACAGTGCTGTATCATTAATAACTTTTTTGCAGTAGGCACTTATGCTTTTTAGCACACCTACCATGGGGACATATGGTCTATTGCATCAGCCTTAGTAGGCTCCAATTTTTACCTACCAGGAAAATACTTTTTCTTGTGAGTCCACAGATTGGATTTTTCCTGTCATATTTCCACAAGTAATTCCCTGAAGCATCACAAGGTACAGTTGAGTATTGGTGCAAAACCCCCAATTGGGCAAACTGAAGGAAAATGCCTCATCTCCTGACCTTGTCCTGAAGAGCAGAACACTAATGCCAGCTGTTTATTGATAAAAATCAGTGTCAGATTTACCTCAGTCTCTTCCACCTTAAAAAGATGCAGTCAAGCTTTCTAAAATTGACTTGACTTCAGAGTCAGGACCACTGTCATATTATGCTGTTAATAGCATTTTTTCCTTTGTTGTTTATTATTTCTTCCCAATGTATTTAACAGTGCATTCAAAAGGAAAGCTAAGACAATTTTCCAGCAAAGTAAGACATCATAGGGAAGTCTGGCTTGACTTCTGAAATTCTATGGAATATCAGTATTCTTCCTGAACTTCTTTTTCATGTTATTATATATATATTTAGCAGTTACAGACATTCTGCTTCTGACAAAAACCCAGGTTGGAACAGCAGAGGTGTTTGAAATGAAGAGTTGATAATACAATGCATGAAAGCAGTTGGCTGACTGCAGTGTAATCCTTTATGCCTTTTCAAAACATGAGCCGTATGTAAGAACACAACTCGGTGCAGCCACATTCTGCTAATGAGGCACTTACATATCCATCTCTTAAAGGAATCAAGAAAAAGAAACTACAATATCAATTTCTATCTGTAAGAACAGCACAAAATGGTGGAAGCTATACAGTCAAGGAAAAATGTTGTTAACGGTGGAATTCTCACAGCTTCACATTTTCATTGTTTGAAATGACAACCAGTTTCAGCTAGAAAGATAGCTTGAGACTTGGTGACTTTTTTTTTTTTTTAATAGCAAAGAAAACTGAAATTGTGGGCTGTTAAAAACTTGGAAATCTAGAATAATGCAGAAATTTTAGTTGGAATACAGAGACTTATTTTTAACACAGAAGTGTGTCAGACTATGATGATATTTTAAAATTATTTCATTTTTTAAAACAGTAGAGTTGTCCCAGAGAATATATTTTTTGGAACTGATTTAATACCATGCCCTATAAATTTAATAATTAAAAAAAAAAAAAATTGCAGCTTTAGCTGCTAACAATTGCCGGTTTACAGACACTGTTAAATAGATTCACAATATCAGCTTTTTTTCATTTAGAAAAACCCAAACCAATATATATACTACTGCAGCCTATTTTAAAATTTAATTTGAAGAGCTACTTTTTTGAACTGAGTCAAATCCAAATCCTGCTTGTACCAGTTCCAACAAAACATTACTATTAATAACAAGGTGGAATATCTCTCCCTATAGAAAGGGCATCCTGCTGTGACACACTATCTTGTTTGCCTTTCATCACTGAGAATATTAATCTCATACAGTTCCTGCTGGGACAAAGATTTATAGTTTCTCAAATTTTGGAAACAGTTAATTGAGCAGCTGCACTAACTGAGTTTCAGTAAAAGGAAACCTAGGATATTTTGAAAAATGTGAAGTAAAGCTCCATACTCAACTTTCTGATTACAACTGGAGCAACTAGAATACCCTGAAAAGAAAAAAACCTCTTTTCTATACATGAAATGATCCACGTGTTTCAGAGTCCCATCCGCTGGCACTTTCATAGCTAAATACTCAGTCAAACAGGGATAAGACTGGAATAAAAGGAATTTCTTACCTCCTTGGAGCTTGCCAGTAGAAAGAAGAGATCCTATTTGAAGGGGAAACCTTGATCCACAATTAGCAAGGACAAGTGAACTAGATTCAGTGACCCAAGTTATTCCCCGCCTTGTTGACTTTATTACAACGTGGGATGAAAGTGGGACTGGAGAGGGCTTCCTTAGCTGTTCAAAGGTAAGAAAAAGAGATCTGTTGTTCCTCTAAGAGGCTCAGAAGTAACTGTTGGGCTAAAGACAAAGCTTAGGATAGTTTGCCAAAGTTCCGCTTGTTTATAAAGTGATGTGTGATGTCTAGGAGGGAAGAAAGAAAGGAGGTGCTGGGAAGTTTGATATCTTTAATCTTTCTTCTTGCTTTGCTTGGTAGCTAACAGATCAAAGCTGCTAAATGGACTGAAGTCATTGTTTGTGACTATAAACAAGGCGTCCCCTGGAATTCCCCCTTCCCTTGCAGAGAAGCTCAAAGGATTCTCTTTACTGTTTCTTCTCTCTGGGTCCTTGGCCCGGAGTGATGAGATGAAGAGGGAGGTAATGAACTGAGTGGCTACTTAAAGCCCCACCAAACAGACTGGCTGTGCCCTCCCAGATGCCAGAGTAGGATCAGTTAATGTGTGGGCTTCAACAGGAATGTTGGGCTAAGAAGGGCTTTTTTTTTTTTTTTTTTCTTTCTTTTTTCCCCCATGATATTACACTGGAGTTTTTAGTCCAAAGCTGGTGGGCGGAAGTAAATACCTTCGTGACTCTTAGCCTCCTCTCATTAAATTTTTAATGTTTGCTGAGAGTCCTGTGGAATTTAACTGTTAACAGTAACACCCAGTTAAGAGAGAGCTCTGAATGAGATTTGGCTCTGGAAGACGGGGAACATCTGGGACATGTAGGAAGAATGGCAGATTTTTAAAAACTGACAGCCTATCCTAAAACCTCCAGTCATATAAATACCTCAAAATTAGTGGTTTTCTATAAAAACTCTTAAGTTTTCACCATTTTAAGTTGGCGGTTTGTAAAGTTATCCTACTCAGTTTGATTTTTCAAAAGCCAGCAAAAATTGTTTTCCTTTACTAATCAAACAAGAATTCTTTACCCTGGTCTCCATCAAAGACCAATAAATGTGCTCACATAAGGTCTGACTGAATTCTGAAAAGTCTTACGGGCAGGATTTCTATGTGAATAGGGCTGCCTGACTGGAGCAGTCAATGCATTTAATCAGATGTGCACATCGAATACTGTGTGTTTGCGCTGTGTACAAGGAAGGAAACCTTTTGTAGCAGAGACAGAATACTGCATAGTTTTAGCTTCCATAGCTTTCTGTAAAAAGTCACTTACTGACTGTAAATACCTTTAAAACAGAGTACAGTTGTCACACCCATTGGTCTATAACAGCCAAGCAGTTTGAGAATCAACAGAACACAAACAGAAGACTGGAGAGCAGAACTTCCTATCTGAGTGGTTTTTTAGGTATATTTTCACAATACCATGGCATATAGGACCATTCAGAATCACAGAAGAGCCACAGCTGTTTGCACATGCACCAGGATGGATGCTTTTAATGGGCATTAAATTTTCTATAAATGCAGAAGCGTGGCCAAACCTGTAGAACAAACAGTTCTTTGGCATTTCCTTTTTTCTGCCAGAATCAGGCTGCTGAACCATTTAACAAACCTGGCAAAGTAAGGACAAATAATTACTGAGGCTACATGCTTTGAAGAAATGCTGTATGATATCTTTTTGAAAGCTATGGCATATGAGAAAGATTTCAAGATAATTACTCATAACTGTTGTCATGTACCACAGCCTTAATTAATATGCTTGTTTTGCTAGCTCAAGTAGTATTCAGGAGACAAAATCCAACAAATTTACCCATAACAAGATAAGCAGAGAATATTATTTCCAAGATTTATTTCTTACAGTGTCAAAAATTGACAGTTTCTTGCTGTTCCCTACCAGCTTCTGCTTTACAGATTCAGATATCTACAAACAGTAATTGATAAAGTTTCATAGCAACTCTGCCACGACAGGAAACCGTGTGTTCCATCATATAGGAAAACACTCTGATCTTTGCCCCAGAATAAAACAGCCAACCCATGATTTTTAAATGTTAAAGTAACAAATGAAAGTCCAAATATGCTATATCAGAAGGAAATTTTACAGTTAAAAATTTCACTAAGTTATAATGATTGATTAGAGAAAAGCATTTAGAAAGAGGGGGTTTGGTTGGTTGGGTTTTTTTTTTCGCTTGGGCGTGGGGTTTTTTCCCCTTCCTTTTTCTTTTTATATTCTAATCTTCCTTGAGTGTAATTAGAAGTTACCTGAGCTTTAAACTGTCACTTAAAAAAGATTCCTTAAGCTGAGCAATGACAACAAATTTGAAGTTCATCAATTCTGCTAGCCCCTACAAGATCTGCTTTACGAATCTGTTGTGCCATTATTTATCTATTAGACTGCAATTCCACCACAGTTCCCTGGTGGAATGCCACACTGCATTCATTATAGGCAAAGTATTGAAGATGGTTCAATCAGGAGATCTGTGATCTGAAAACAACACAAATATGATACAGCCCCATATCATTTACACAGTGCCCAAACTGTATGTTGTAAGTCTTGAGGAAGAAAGGGTACTACTATGGCTCGTGTTCAAGTTAGGAACATACCAGAATTATTCACTTAAAAAATAAATCAGCTTGAATAATAGCTCATTTGTATATTCACCTTTAATCTGTGTATTTATGTGACCAGCTTTGAGCGAGAAAAGATTCAAGATAGAAAGTGAAACTATAGCTACCTATCTACAGACAATCAAAACAGAGTTAGACACTACATTGCTACAGAAATTCAGCATATGCCTAAGTGCTTTGCTGGAATAGGGCCCAAATACGAAAAATCTTTGTTAACCCTCTGATCTGCCATGGCTGAAAGTTATCAGGCTCTCAGCATTTTCTTTGCGCTCTGGCATGAGTTAAAGATTGAAGCATCTGATGCTAATTTTAGTCGTACTTCTGACTTTCCTGGGGTTCTGTAGGGTTGAGTCAGAATGGTGATGCTATTCCAGGGCAGAATTCAGCTGGGTTCTGTTTTCCATAGAGGAAAATATTTAATGCAGAAGTAGAGTGCTTACTAGGTGAGCAGTAAACCTATTTAACAGAAGTTAAATTGTATGAAACACACAAACCATGATTTTTTCTTAGGCGACAGAGAACAAAAAGGCTTTATGGGCACCATTCCAGTTCCAATGCAATTGGCAGAGAAAGGTGTGAGAGCACCTAACCTAACAAATGCAGGAAAGCACCCATCCACATATCATTACTCTCAAAACAACTGTTTTCAATAACATGAGCTATTGTTTATGTAAATGGATGTTTAGGAGCAAAAGTACAAGGCAATACCTGGCGCAACATCTAATGCATCATTTTTGACATATGGAGAGAATATTTTCTTCTTGTCTCCCCCTCACAACACTTCTTCCCTTTCACTTTACAGAGCAGGGATGAGTATCATGTCAATTCTAAAGTTCTAACCAAAGTATCTGAAACTAAAGTCATGATGCTGCTATGTAATTAAATCATTTCTCACAAGGGCTTCTAAACACAGGAGAAAAATAATAAGGCACACGGATTTAATTTTATGCAAGTTCTTCATTGAATTGCAGATACATACAATCGGGTTTAAAGCAGTGAAGAAGGGGAACTTGAGCAACCAACCAGGCTCCACTCTTGCACATTAATAAATACCCCATAGACTAGCCTAATATCCAAGAAAAGACTATCAAAATTATATTGCTTTTATTATTTAGAAATATTCCACAACACAATGTAGTGCAATATCTTTTCAGTGGAACAGCTAATGCCTCGGGAAGCAGAACAGTTTTATCACAAGCATCTTACCAAGTACTTCCCTCAGCAAGAAGTACAGGACTGCTTCTGTAAGCCTTTGAGCCAGTGACTCTGTATTTCCTTCTGAGATATTGGTTCTGGCAGAAGGTACAGCAAAAGACCATCACGGTTCACGTACTGGGCATTTTTCCCCTGTAGTTAGAACTAGACATTGGCATTGTATTACTAAAGGACATCTTTTAAAGAAGGAAACAAACTGTGTGCAATGGGGAATAAAAAAGATTTCTTAGAAAATTTCCTGCCATTCTATATTTTGAGGACATAAGATTTTACAACAAGAAAATAATTTCAAATCAATTTTACATAGTTTAAAATATCGTTTCATATGTTACTCTAACATTTCTATTAACTCTTTTGTTTGTATCAGGTTTTTTTTCAAAGGCTATCTGAACAACTGATATTCATCATAACTATTGCTGCAGTGCCATTTTTAAGGTCTCATATCTGTGATCACTGAAGAGTTTAGGAACATTCCTGTGTATATTACTAGTGCTGGGTCAAAGACTTCTGTGCCAGAAGAAAACAGTGGCAGAAAATTCTTTAAGTTATTCTGTGCCTCAGTTTGTCAAATGGGCATAGTCACAGTTAGTATCGTAGATTATGCATCCCAAAATTTTTTAATTTGAATTGCACGTTTAACTTAACAGGTAGAATCATCTTCTAAGTGAAAATACAAATATAAGAG
>JAOQGH010000051.1:36889958-36934504 GCA_025769975.1 Gallinago jamesoni | reverse complement strand
CCAGGCTGGATGGGGCTTTGAGCAACCTGGTCTGGTGGGAGGTGTCCCTGCCCAGGGCAGGGGGGTTGGAACTCGATATTTAAGGTCCCTTCCAACTCTAACTGTTCTATGCTTCTATAATTCTATGACTCAAAGACTGAATTAGGGCAAGCGGACAGAAGCACCGTGCTGCAAAAGAACAGCTGTAAGCTTGTACAGGTATCTTTCCACTGTGATAAATAAGCACACTTTTCTTCTTGTCTTTCTGTGAAAAATAGTAACATAATTTTTACTCTGTTGAAATACAGAGGTTTATTTACGTCCTCCTAGAATTTAATCACGCCCAGCTGTCACTCGTGCTAGCACAATTTAAAGCTGCAGTACTCTGTGCAACGCAGAGGGAAATAAAAGGGAGCTCAATAAATATGCAGGGCTCACAAAAGCTATGAGTCTCACCAGAGGGAGGAGAACTTGGGAAAAATCTCTTTCTTACCAATTTCAAGTCACTTTGCAGTGGCAACCAGGCTTAGCAAACCCAAAAGCTGTAGAGCTGGGCTGGACTAATGAACTGTGTGACATTTTACGTCTGTTTTTGTCAACAGTAAAAAGAAAAGATTTCTACCAAAGAAACATTTGCATGGAAGGCACAAGAATAGATGGGACCAAAGTTGGAGTGATTTAAACACCTTCAAACATTTAAAATTAGACCAAAATAAACCAAATAAATTAAGCCACACAAGGTGATGCTCAATAACGTTCACATAACTTTTGATGGAGGGTATTCATAGAATCATAGAATGGTTAGGGTTGGGAGGGACCTTAAAGATCATGGAGTTCCAACCCCCTTGCCCTGGGCAGGGACACCTCCAACCAGACCAGGTTGCTCCAAGCCCCATCCAGCCTGGCCTTGAACGCCTCCAGAGCCTTGATCCCCTCCACAGCTTCTCTGGGCAACCTGTTCCAGTGCCTCACCACCCTCACACGAAAGAATTTCTTCCCAATACCTAATCTAAATCTCCTCTCTTTCAGTTTAAAACCATTGCCACTCATCCTATCACTACATACCCTTTTAAAAAGTCCCTCCCCAGCTCTCCTGTAGCTCCCTTCAGATATTGGGAGGCTGCTCTAAGCTCTCCCCGGAGTCTTCTCTTCTCCAGGCTGAACAACCCCAGCTCTCTCAGCCTGTCTCCATAGCAGAGGTGCTCCATCCCTCTGATCATCTTCATTGCCCTCGCTGGACCCATTCCAACAGGTCCATGTCCTTCCTGTGTTGAGAACTCCAAAGCTGGACACAGTGCTCCAACTGGGGTCTCAAGAGCGCAGAGTAGAGGGGTAGAATCACCTGTGACCTGCTGGCCAACTATTGAGAGCTGAAGGATCCAAAGAGCAAGATGCATCATAACACCTTACAAAGACGTTATTCAAAAGGCTGCCTGGATGGAGGAGCTCTCAGAAGTCAGTAAAATTGGCTGTCTTTCCTTCTCCATAAATGTCTAGTTAGACCTGGGAATCCTCAAGGGCACCAGGGCAACCCTATTTTTTTCACTGTGTCAGAAGAAAATAAAAACACTTGTTACCTCTTTTGTACAACGTGGAGGCCTCATGGATGGTGGGGAATAGCATGAGGCTGTAGAACAAGCACCTAAAGCTCTGTCTGGATCATGTTTCCTTTGACTGATATAAAAGTGACTGCAAATGAAGAGCAAAGCTCCTCTGTTGGGTCGTTAGTAACACAGGACAGCATCCACACTCCCATCAGCTCCTTGTCCCTTGTCACAGGTTCTGGTGTCGAGTGTGGAGAAAGCAGTGACTTGCCAAGCAAAAGCTGATGTTTTTCTTGCTGGAAAGGGCTAGTTTAGGGAGCTGGACCCGAGCACAGCCCCAGAGGCCTTTCTGGCCCTCCTTAGGTGGGTCTGGGGCACTTCAGGGAAAACAACAATGAAACATGGAGTTGACATAACCAGTGGATCTCAGCAAACTGGCTGCATTGGTGAACAGCAGTAGGGCTCTGATGAGATTTAAGTTCATTCGCCTTGTTCTGGCTTCATCGGGAAGCGTACGGAAGGATGGCAAAAAGCCAGCAACTTCTCCACCCGCTTCCCTACCTCTCTGTAAATCATCTCCTTCCCTCCAGGAGCAGGCCTCTCTTACTGAGACAACTTTCCGTCCTTGTTCTCCATTAGGACTGATTTGTGGGGACCACAAGGGCTGCCATCCCTTATCCCCTGCTGACAGACCTCAGCTCCATCTTTCCTGCAAACCACAGGGTCAGGATTTAGGTGGGCCTTGCTCCCCTGGAAGAGAACTGGGAGTTGTCAGAATTACTGAGTCTCAGAAACCTGGCTGTGCTAGTTAAAATGGTCTGAAGTTGGGGCAGGGGAGGTTTAGATGAGATCTTGGGAAGAATGACTTCCCTGAGAGGGTGGTCAGGCACTGGACCGGCCTGCCCAGGGAGGTGGTGGAGTCCCCATCCCTGGAGGGATTGAAGAAACGTGTAGACATGGCACTTCAGGGCATGCTCTAGTGCCCGAGATTGTGGGGTTGGGTCTGTTTGTGTTGTGTTTTGTGGTTTGGTTTTTTTGGTGTTTTTTTTTTTTTTTGTGGTTGGACTTGATAATCTCAAAGGACCTTTCTAACCATGAAGATTCTGTGACTCTGTGAAAAAGAGAAGGGGACCATACTCTGCACTATTTCCTTATCTGGGGAGTTTTTGCCTAGATTTTTTCACCTGAAACTATTAACTTTGGAATTTTTGACATATGCATCTCATCCAGCCAAGTGAGTAATACACATCTTCTACACCTTTACCGACTCATCTCTAGAGGAGCTGACGCACACCTTATGGAAAATATCCAACCTCAATTAAAAGATTAAATTAAGAGATTCCAGCTAAAAGAAAGCAGCTAAGCGAGAGAAAATGGAAAGTTGTCCCCCTGCCCAGAGGGAATACACGCTTTCCTCCTGCCTGCAAAGGGAACACACAGGGTCTTTAAACTGCTTCCACCCTTTCACTTATCTTTCCATTGACCTCTTCAGGACAAACCCACGAGCAGTAAGAGGGTGGAATAGCCCTCCCTTTCATTATCCCTTAACACAGTGATTTTCTGAACCATTATTTCCCATAGAGGTTTCCTCATTTTTCAGCCTGCTGCACACGGTGATGGCATTTTAACATTTTTTCCATACTGCCCGAGCACTGGCATTTACTTCTGATTTCTAATTACCTTTTTCTGCTAAGCAGCCTTCTCTAAGTCTTAAACTGTATAACCTTCGTTGAATAAAGAGCTCTTTGAAGTCCAGCTCCTGACTTCTCCCAAAGAGTTTTGCAAAATTGCCTTATGCTTAGCCAGAACGTACGGCGACTAATGCTGCCAGCAGAGTTTCTGATATTCATCTTCTCCATCTAGTTAAATTTGTGAATGAGAGACCTGTAAACAAGATTAACGGGCGAAAATCAGTCCTTTGCATATCATACTTGTTTTCTTATCTTTCCTCTCATCTGGCAAACCATCTGACGAGGAATTTTTTTTAACTTTAATATGTTAACTGCAGCGCAAGCTTCCTCGGGTTTGTAAATACAGATTTGTTTTGCTTTCTGTTACCCTGTGTTTCAGAGCACGCCCACACACCTGCCAAAGAAATACCACTGCTCCCTCTCGTACAAACACTGAGAGATTAAAATTGATTATGTTTCATCCAAAAGGATGATGGAAGCCTGCGTGATCGATTACCCTCTGCACATTTCTTTATATACATACATATATATGTATTTATCTATAAGTAAAATAAGTAGCTCTAAAACCTCAGGGCAGCAGGATCTCCTACCTAGAGGGAGAGCTTGCTGCCCTATCTCTTCCCATCAGGTTGGGGATCGGAAGGGTCCCCGAGCAACAGCAGCTCTTTTGTTCTGACAAGACAGCTTGTCAAATCCCATCACATCCATAGGAGCGTGCGTACCCCACGCCACCCGTAGGAAACCATTTTCAGGTCAGAGACAAGGAAAAGCCCTAAGAAGCAGCAGGCCAGGTTGGGAGAAGAATGAGGCTCGGCTTTGCGCGTATTTTGTTTTGAGCTTTGCAGAGAGTTAAAAATCTGATTTGTAAACCCCATCCAGATTTCCCTTTACAGCAGAACAGGAGAACGTGCTGCATTATAAACCAACTTCCACCACGAGCCCAGAGCCCCTGCAGGCTACCCTGTTAATAACAACCACTCTGTGAACCACCGAGCCTGGTTCCCCGCGGCGTGCTCCCCAACAGATTCTCCAGTGCCTAATTAAAGCAGCCGGGCTCCCGCTGCCCTCCTCTCCGCTCTGCGGGCGTGTCATTCTCCTCCACCACATCCCGAGTTCTCAGGTATGTTTTAGGAACGTTTTCTTTTCCAATCCCTGCCCTTCAGCTAACTTTGATTCTAAGTGGCCAGCGAATTCCGACGCTGCTGAGGGAGCAGAGAGGCGAAGAGCCTGGCCAGCCGCACAAGCCTCGTATCCTTGGGAAACTACTCACCAAAGCATGGCTGAGGGACTTGCCATCCTTCCGTGGGGACAGCCGCCTTCCCTCAGCCTGCTTACAGCCTTGGACAAACCTGTCAGCATCTGCTTTCGCAGCAGTTTATGGCCCTGCTGTACCTTCAGTGTTTCTCCTGGCTTGCTGAGAGGCAAGGAGCACACCAGCCCCCGTCCAGCCATGGTACTAACTTCTCAATGTGTCATTTTGGCAAGGATGTTCTTACATGGAATAGGCTCTGCAGGAGCAAGTGGACACACACCATCATGTTATATTGGTAAAGGTATCACGGTATGCTCTAAGAAACATATTTATTCCTCTTTTTTTTGATCACCTAGTGCTTTTTTGAACCTTTAGTCTGGGCTGAAGACAATGCTCAGTGTTCCCACATCCCCCCCCAATCTCCTGGAGGACAGTAGAGCTGAGCATTCACAGAACGATATGGGGTTGGAAGGGACCTCTGGAGATCATCTAGTCCAAAGCAGGGCCACCCAGAGCAGGTCCCACAGGAACGTGTCCAGGTGGGTTTGGAATGTCTCCAGAGAAGGAGACTCCACCACCTCCCTGGACAGCCTCTTGCAGGGCTCTGCCATCCTCACAGGAAAGAAGTTCCTCCTCATGTTTAGGTGGAACTTCTTCTGCTCAAGTTTGTGCCCATTTCTTCTTGTCTTATCACTAAAGGCTGGATTGATAGCGACAAAAAAACATTACCAGTGCTTTTGGGAAATAGTGTGGCTCATACTTTTCAGAAGGGAGCAGGCCTCCACCGTATTTGTCACTGACAGCTTCATGCATGGAACTGCATGTATGCACAGAAGTCAACTTGAGGCACCTTCAAACAGAAAAGCTCATTGCTTTGGCAACCTCCTTTTCACAGAAATGCTGTTTTTATGCCCACAAGTTAAGTTTTGCGATTCTCAAAAGAAAAAAAAAAAAAAAAAAAAGGAGAGCTCTGAAAAACTTAAAAGCTGTTTTTCAAGTTTTTTCCTGTCTGGCAAATCCTCCTCTCCCCACCCCTACTAAGTCTGGAAAGTTTGACTGTAGGTATCTGAATAATCAGAGGAATGATGCCCACTGCACATACTCAACTTGAAAGCTTGCTTAGTCCACATGGAGAAATACTACTGCAAGCCTCTGAGTGGGCTCCTCTGGCTGTTTCTGGGTTAGAGTTATTAATTTATGACTTCAGGTCTCAACTTAATGAATCGCTGTATTCCAGTTACAAGGCTGTTTTGCGATGGGAATAACTTCTCTTCCCAAACTGTACCTCTCCTCCCAACAAATGCAAAACGCTCTGTCACTGCGAGCGCTGACCGGGGACGAACAAATTGACTTGTTTTGCTCTTTCCTCTCCAGCTGCACGTCGGATCCATTCGAAAAGCAAACAAAAGGAGAGGACAAAAGTAAAAAAAAAAAAACGAGTAAAAAAAAAAAGGTTTGATTTAATTACCTGGGATTGGAAGGATGTGCCTTTAACCCTATGGGTGCCCAGCTGCTTTAAGTGCGGCCAGTGGAAAAAAAAATCCCTTTGATTTTAAGGAGAACTAGAACGACACCGGTGCTGCGCAAATCTCATCCTGGGCATTGTATTGTGGCGACTTAAAAAAAATAAAAATAAAAAAATAATAAATCATCTGAAATCTGCAAATCCAGTACGAGAGACGATGTAACGCAGGCTTTCATGACACACGTTTACAATACCAAATAAAAAGTATCAAGATTGTATTTGCAGTCCAGGAGTTTCTGTTAACCTAAGTTACTTGACGTAAAATCATTATTTAGAAATCAGAGAGCAATTTGACACAGGTAGGAGGGGGCCCGGTGCCCGCCTAATGATCTCAAACAGGAATCGTTAGCTAATTATTTACACAGCGTTTCTCAAACCACCGAGGAACCCTACCAAACCAACCAAGAGTGCAAACTATCACACAAGCGGAGGGGAAAATAATGAGTTTTCAGAAGAAATTTAAATTATTCACAGAAATCTCAGTCCTGCTGCCTGCAGAGAACACCAGTTATTAGTGTTCTACATCCACGCAGAACACAAATTCCTGTCCGGAACCAAAACACGACTCCCTACAACTCTGCCATCTTTCTCAGCTAACACCTTATTCCATAACACCTCAGGATATCCTCAAAATTACAGGCACACGGAATTGCATGGAATTCAGGCTCCGAAGAAGGGGCCCGATAAGGGATGAAACGGCTGCAGGAGGGGAGGAGACAGCCAGAAAGAGGAGGTGCACAACCCAGAATCTAAGGGAGAAGAGAAAGAAACACTCAAAGCTATGAAAGCTGCCCTCACCTCAGCCAGTAATTGATTTTTTTTTTTTTGGTTCAGTAACTGGACTGGAAACCCCCAAAAATGCTGGTACGCGCAAGTGCGCGCAGAAAGATGCCGAACCTGAACGAAACTATTTGTTTTCGCACTGAAAATATTCCTCCTCAGTGGTTAACGCAAAAAGTAAGAAAACGTTCCGTTTCATCCCAAACCCGCTTTGTTTATTTTTTTAAATTTCAAAATAAATAAATAAAACCTTATGCTGAAATCAAAATATTTTGGCACGTACATCATGGCACAACCTTTTGTTTTGAAAATATTCACTGCATGGGTGTTTTTTGTTGTTTTGTTGTTGGTGGTGGTTTTTTTTTTCAGTTTATGTTTGCATTTCTGTTTCTGACAGCCCAGAAATACCACGTCTTTCAAAAAAAAAAACCACCTGAAACGTCTCGCGTGGATGTTTTAGTGCAGATTCACACGAATCCAAGAGGAAGGTTGTGGGAGATGTCCCTCCAGGCTCCCTCAAGCCAAGATGCCCCTTGTGCCATCCAGTCCAAGCCTTGGTCCCATCACTCTTGGGGCAGCATGAATAATGCAGCAATAGCAACAAAGCACAAGGATGAATTTTAATTTCAGGTGAATTTTAGAGCACCTAAAGCACGTGCTTTGCGTTTGCAGACTTAACACAACTGCCATCCCCATTTCTCATAAATAAGCCCCAGCGCTTGCTTTCTCAGAAACGTACCAAAGGGCTGTAAAACGAGGTGCTAGAACACTTAACTGCCAGCGCCCAAGCAAACAGTATCATTACAGTGTATATAAAAGCCTCCTGGGGGATAGGTTGGGCATAAAAATTCAGCTGGATCATTAGGAGCTGATGATTTAACTGAGAAAGCAATATAAGTCTCCGAGTTGGCAGCAGAAAGACATAAACTGAGTTGGAGGAATTATTTAATGACTAGCAGACCACTAAGGGGGGTATTTCATTGCACTGCAAGATACTCTGCATCATAGAAAAACTGCAATTTATTAAGTACGAGTCGTTAGGGTTTTTCTACCCCTGCGGCTCATTCCTGTCATGACGGGGACACCGGCGCTCTAAAAATCCCAAGGAAAACAAGCACCAAGCGGAGTCAGAGGGGGCAAGAGTTCAGAGCGTGGAGCCCCCTGGTATCAGGCAGAGCAGAAGACTTTGGGTGGTAAGCCCGCGTGGGAAGCCATCTCCTTGCACTCTACGAAACACAGGGACGCAGAGGATACCAACCTCAGATGCCAGAAGGCTGCATCCAAGTCCCCAGCAGTGCCCGGGAGGAAAAATTTTGCCTTGGCTCCCGCAGACTGGAGTCCAATACCTCACTCCTGTGCATCCCGGGACATCTGCCACGACTTCTTAACGTGGTTTTTTTTTGGCAGAGTTGTCCTACATACACAACTCATCAAGCTGAGCCCTGGGTCAGAGCCCTGCAGACCCAGCTGGGCTCTCACACCTCTTCCCCCGGGCTCCAGGAGATGGCAGGTGCCTCTATCCTTCTTACTCAGCTTCCCCGCATTCCGATGCACAGAGAAAAGCGCCAGAGATGTGAAGGACACGCAGGATATACCTAACACTTACCACGTTTAATTCAGGCAAAATAATAATAGTTAGGCTTTTCTTAAACAGCTACACAAATTAGACCCTCAGCTAGCTCACACTGGCTTTCAAGAAGAAAGTAAGCCCAGATGTCCCTGCCAGCCTTTGAGAATGTCATCCCAAAACCAAACAGGAATGGATATGATGCACACAAAAAGCCCACGCTTTTTTTTTTCTACCTATCCATATATCTAAGATAGGCAGGAGAATTTTAGATCCTGACCTTTTCCTCTTTGCACTAGAGGAGCAAAGCAAAGGGCACAGGCCCAGTGGGAGGAGTTCCTGGGTGAGGAACTCCCTTTACTGCTCCCACCACAGTATGAAAGAAGAACACCACAAGAAATGGAATTGTGTTCCATCACGAGAGTCACGTAGCCCAATTTGGCTATGAAAGAATCACACTAGAGCCCTTTATTCCAGAACTCACTGGAGCTCCCAGTTCCAGAAGGACAGGGAACTGCTGGAGAGGGTCCAGCAGAGGGCTACAAAGATGATGACGGGCCTGGAGCATCTCTCTTACAAGGAGAGGCTGAGGGACTTGGGTCTTTTGAGTCTGGAGAAGAGAAGGCTGAAGGGAGGACCTGATCAATGCTTCAAGGGAGGGTGTCAAGAGGATGGAGCCAGTCTTTTTTCAGTGGTGCCCAGGAACAGGACAAGAGGAAATGGGCACAAACTTGAATAGAAGAAGTTCCACCTGAACACGAGGAGGAACTTCTTCACTTTGAGGGTGGCAGAGCCCTGGCAGAGGCTGCCCAGGGAGGTGGTAGAGTCTCCTTCTCTGGAGACATTCCAAACCCACCTGGACATGTTCCTGTGCGACCTGCTGTGGGTGGCCCTGCTTTGGCAGAGAGGTTGGACTAGATGATCTCCAGAGGTCCCTTCCAACCCCATGTGGATTCTGTGATTTCTTACTGCCAGTGATGCTGTTAAGACTTCTCCATGGCCCTTCTTGAGCCAGGTCATCCTCTGTATGTTCATGTACCTTCCTGACTTACAGCAACCACAGGAGACATATTGAGAGAGTTCATCTAGCAGCACCAATGGGAAGTTTCAGAAATGGTCAGCATCAGTGAACTGAGTCCTCTTGAAGTTGGTCTGAATTTCAGAATCAACTTTTCAGAGAGACGAGTGAATGAAAAATGGGAAAATGGTACGCAGGGAGGAAACCTCAGAAGTGAGATTGTCAGACCGAAATACAGCACATTAATTCAGAACATTCCAAACTGGAAAAAAAAAATTGTTCTACAACAAACAATAAAAAAATGCTTCAATGCATTGGTGTGATTTTGTTTAGCGAGGTTGAAATGTCTTATGCTTCACAGGAATGAGTTATTAATATTTTAAAAATATAATTCATTTTCTTCCTCAAAAATCTCAAACTAATTAAAATCTCTTAAAATAAACAATAGAGGGTTTTGTTTTTTTTCCCCAAGTACAATGACATTATAACTCCATCTTCTGTTGGAAAACATATTTAAGACATGAAATGCACCGGTTCTTTTACCTCGTGTTTTTTGATCTACATTTGGAAAATTAAAATATCACTGCTGCCTCAGTAAGGCATATATCACTATTATCACATATTAGGATTAAGTTAGGGTCCCAAAATTCCTAGTCAGGAACAGGCCATACTGAAGTAGATTGTGTTAAAACACAGAATTGTACATAATTCAAGAAAAGGTTTTATGATGATTTACTGCTATTTTTTTTTTCCTGCACGGAAAGGTTGACAGATTTCATAGGTTTGTATAAGCAAGAGAAAAAAAGTAAATTAACTCAGTATCTAACTGGAATCAAAATCTCTCTGCTCAGCCTGTGTTGTGTGTACCTGGGCTATTACATTATATTGTAATGTCTCCCTAAAAAAGACATAAAATATGACTTGCACTCTGTCTCTGAAGGATCTGATGGAAATATCTTCAAAAGAAGAGGAAATCTCACCCCTGAAGGACACATCCAGTTATTAAGATGACACTTCAGGAGCTTGGGCACCGATGAAAGCGCTAATGCTTTAGTCCTTCCTTGCCATAATCTGACATTATCATCAATTAGTAAACGTGCTTGAATGAAAGGAGGAGCACTTTCCCTTCTCTGCCTGCTGGATGCGGTCAACGGGTACCTGGATGTTCCAGATTTTGAAAGAATTTTTTTTATTTTATTTTATAGCAAAGGCAAATGCTTTCATTTGGGCTGGATTTTCACAAACGTGTATCTACAGAAATGCCTTGGAATAAAAGTGCTCCACACAGAGGAGGATGCTGCCCAGGCAGGCTGTGGTAGGAGAGTGAGGTCCACCACTCTTATGGTACGAAGTACCTGGTGGAATCCTTCTCTAGCTGACCTAAGAAGAGTTAGTCCCACGAGAGAAAAGGTTCTGCTGCCTTCCTGCTGCTATATTTTATTTAGGGTATTTTACTGGGAAGGTTTCAACTGGCTTTCACCATTCTCCCTTGGCATTTGACAGAGTTTTCTAACAAATATTCTTCTTTCCTGCCTCTGTTTGCAGGAGGTTTGCAGACTTTTCTTTTTTCCCTTTCTTTCCTTTTTTTTTTTTGGGGGGGGGGAGGGGGGGGAAGAGGAGGGTGGTGGCAACAGGAAACATTCCTTATCAGTTTGAATACTTATGAAAAGAAAACATGAAAGGGGTAATAAAACAGCCAAGTGATATCACTTCAAAAAGTCAAACTAATATTAATGAAAAAATGCTTTATGGTATTAATGCTGCACTTTTTTAATGCAGTAGAGAAGGTTAGAAAGGTAAACCAAATTGTTCCAAAATAGTTATTAAATGAAACATTATAAATATATATATTTACATAATATTATATAAACAATATGTTATTTATATATTCTATAAAGATGTGGCTTTGTTTAGCAGATGGAGATTAACTCCTGAAAGATCTGTATGTACTCCACTACTATGAAAATCATCCCAAGTATCTGGGAAAGTGAGTCTCTTAGGTGAGGACTCCCTGTCCTGCTCCAAGTCAGGCTGCACAACAAAGGTGCCCTGCAACGCGGTACCTTTCTTAGGCACAATCAAAGAGTCTCATTGCAAAATGCCCTTTGGGGTGCCCTGGTCTGTACAACATGGCACAGATTTTGGGCAGGGTAATTTATTCTGCACTGAACTCTTTCCTGCCGTAGCCAGACTGCTGCCAGTAGCTGAGCTGCCCCCCTATATCACACTGGAATCTGCAAGGCAGACCCATTTAGTGTGCTGCAAATCATTTTACTTCCACTGCTTTGTAACTAGAAGGTAATACTTGTTACCGTGTGTGTGCAGAACTTAAGAGTTTATTAATTTGCATGCTATTTGCAGTTCTGACTGTATCAGAAACTGTACTGATCTAATGAAATTTTTTTTTTGCTATGCCAAAGCAATTTCTATGTGCCTTTTCCTCTCACAGACCTTATGTACCCCAGGGTCAGTTAATCAGCTGACCTGTTCTTGTGCCACTGAGCTGGAAATGGCTCTTATGGTAAAATATTCCATTCTCAGGGAGAAATTTGAAAAAAAGGAGATTGTTCAGTCCTCTTCTAAACAGAGAATCAGGTTTACCTGTTTATTCCTTGATCTAGAGTATCATTTCAGAAATTGTAGAAATAAAAGCGTGTTGAATGCAAAAGGCTAAAGCTTTTCAGCTAACAGTAAATCCTCAGTGCTGAACCACAGTTAATTAAATGACATGAAGCCGTACTACACCTCGGTGATACCTGTTTATTCTGATTCAGCCACTTCTGGAATTTGTATAGATTAAACTAATCTAGAGAACAAACGTAATTTGTTTCAACCCAGCTAACCCACAGAGGTCATAATAGATGACTACCATAATAAGTTTTATCATAATAAATGGCAGCAAGTCATGAGTAAATGAGGTAACCTAACTGATTCATAAAGGCTTAAAGTTAAATTCCGTGTGAGATAATTTTTCCTGAATTACTTCATGTAATCAAATATATGCATGTAGGCAAGGTGAGAGAACCTCCGTGTTTTCTGGAACATAGACATTAATCCATTCTTACTATACGGCTGGTGAAATAAAATTTAATTCCTAGAGATCATGGTCTTCAAGGGCAGAAGGTACAGAGGACATGAAAACCCAATGTAAAGTCTTTAAAAGTTTGAGGCTTTACCTGATATAAATGCAACTGAACCAATTAAATGGGACCTATCAATTTAAACTAGATGAGAATCTGAAATCCTGGACCCCTGGATCATGGGTGTTCAAATGCAACAACTCTACATCCAGCCTGTTTCTGGTAATTAAACAATTGATATAAAGAACACATTGCTAAGAAATGTTTCTGTATACCAATCCTGGCACCATCTTGTCAGACCCAAACATTTTGGGTTTTTTCCCCTCAAAAAATGGATTATTAATGTGGTATTCAATCACAAAGGGAGGAAGGTAACCTCCTTTTGGACTCCATGCACAGTTTTCTTCCCCGTACCCACACATGCATTGGAAATTCAAGAGCAGTGCCACTCAGCACCCTTGCAAGTACTGACAAATAACATCTGCAATGGAAATGGAAGTGAAAATTAGACAGACAGAATGTAATTGCTTGCGCTGGAATCTGGCCAAGACATTCAAATTAGCAACAGGACGACGAGAAAAATCTTGTAACAAAATCTGAAGCCAAGTAACACCTGGAGTGCTCCTTTTGCTAGGCAGATGAAGTATCAAAAACTGGAGGATGGTAGCAGCAGCCAGAAAGTTAAACAAGACTGTGATTCTAACACCAGGTGGATGCCACCTGTAGGAATACAAGCAGCATGTCTGCCTGAAGGATGCGGCAAACCACCTCGAGGTGTTCCTCAAGCATGAAGGGGAGGGAAAATCAGCTTCTGGACAAAAGGATTAGAACACACAGCATGTGGCTGGTGACCTCTGCTCCAGAACATGTAGGGAAAGACGTTGGCAAAAATTGTCATCAAGCGCATGATAATTTGAGTACGTTTTTCTTGATGTGTTGGGTTCCATGACACTTTCCAGAAGAGATGAAATAACCACAGAAAATGCTTCTGGTTTTGTTTTCTATGACTTAATGAACTACTATTTATTTTCTTAAGATTTGACCTGTAGATTAGCTCTGCAGAACCAAAACCTAAGAAAACAGATCAGATGCTGTGTGAAAACTAAACACTTCACAGGAAGACCTCTATTATAACACAAAGAAAACATCTGTACCTGTGTTGCCTAAGGTGGATTTAGTAGCATAACAGTCTGTAACAGGCTGATTCTAGAATCAAATTCTAATTAATTTGAACACTATCTCCCCTTTTTCTACTCCTCCTTCACTGTAAAACAAGCAAACAAAAGATGCTTCTGTTATGGAGAAGTACAGAAGCAAGAAGGATGGTTTGTGAGTAAAGGCACGACAGTGAGGGATGGAGCCAGAATTTGTTGTCCATTCTTGCTTCAGACACTGTCTGGTTGTAGCATAGCTTTAAATTGCAGATTGGTGCCTACTGAATTTTCCAAGGTGGCCCTTCCCCCTGCCTGAAGCTCCTTTCTGTACAATGAAGATAACAAGGCTTGTTTATCTCCTGGAGAAAGCAAAAGATAAAAATAACTGGTGTCAGTAACTGATGTGTACAAAATGTTATGTTCTCTTTAGATAACTGTTGTATGAATCCATAAAATGAAGATGGAAAAATAAAATCTAAACTTGCGTTTGGATTTTCTAGGAGACAAGCATGAGGCTCCTAATTGTTATTGATTTTTGCCTCCTTAATCTTTTACCTTTAAACCTTCTGAAAAAAAAAAAAACAACACAGTAAAACAAAAAGGTTGACTTCTAATAATATTACTATTAGCTAGCAAATTCCATGATGATTTGTCACTAGGGCTAAGGAAATGCTCACTCTGTGATGGAGCATGGAGCTCTATGATCTGCCTTTGAATGTGCTGGCACATCCTCTTGTTGGAGCTCATTAGCACTGGTGAAACAACAGCTTGTTTAATGACAAAGGAAGCATGCTGGTATCTCAGAGACCCCAAGTTATGTGCAATATTTCATAGGGATTGATGTTGCTGAAGGAGAGGAGAAGGATAGCCTGTAAGAGAGCTCCCAAAATCTGAATCCAACGTCTTTGACAGACCTCTGCAATGCCACAGGGAAGTGGAAGGAGAAAGGGAAAGGTCACAGGCTACTAAAAAAAACCAAACATAACTGCTGAACTAGGAATTACAATAAGAACCACAATTATCAGTTCTAAAATAACCTCAATTTAAGTAATTTCTGTGAAATTTTTTGGGTTAAGGATCCTGTATGATAGAACATATGCAGCATTCAAGCGTGTATATATACATATATATATATATTACTCCAGGTGTCTATATGTTATGTAAGCTTATTGCTTGTCTTTTGATTTCCCACATCTAGCTTTCAAATTGTCTAGCTACCCCAGTTTTGAACAGTAGCTTTTTATTTCTCTAATCTGTAGGCAAGCCAACATCAGAACAAACCTATGGATCGTGCTCTACTGGTTCTCAGAGAAGCAAGGAAAAACGCAGGAAAGCTTTGAAGGAGCTTTGACTATCAGAAAACTCTCTGGCAATAACTAAAGTTCATAGTATTTCTCTGTTATGGGAACCTAAAGCAGTAGAGAACATGAGAAGAGGTGAATAGGCTTAAAAATATCCTCAAAGACCAGTGCTGCTCAGAGGTTACAGGCAGCGTGAAACAGAACACCAGAAAGGTATGTAAGGACCAGCTTCAGCATCATGTTTCTGATTTACAGTCAGCAGAACAAGAAAAGTATTATCGGGCCATTCTGATGAGACAGTCTGAGTACACCCCGAAGAAATACCCAACATGTTTCCTTCTGAGGTAAACGAAGAGTACAAATAAACCAGCAAACTGGCTTCAAATCATTATAGTACATATGTTTTCTACTGCCTGGTCATATACAATGTCATTGCTATTACAGAGCCAATTGGACCCTTTATATTCCTGACCGGGGGCCAATAGGTGCAGCCAGGTTCCCAGTGCAAATGGATTAGAGTGGGCAAGTGTGCCATGAGGTCCAGCGAGGCAGACAGTCTCCACAAACGGGAGAGCAGTAGCTGCTGCCAGCTACCTAATTGTGGAGTTGGTGTCTGCTGGGAAGCCAGCTGCCTCCCCAGTCTCCCAGATGGAAATGAGAATGTAAAAGAACATAGACAATGAAGGGTACATGCAAATCAAATTAAATAAACACTACCTGCACTACAGTTGTGATCTGTTTTGACTGGTCCTCTTTTAAGAATAGCACTTCAGGGATTTTCTTTTTCTGCATGTGGTAAAAAAGTAAATTGAGTATAGAAGGTGATGAAGCAAATGTACTGGATAGCCTCTCTTACATTTAGAGCAGCTGTCTTTGTTCTCCAAGTGTACCACCACTATTAGCAGCTGTGAGTGAGAAGTTCAGAGGTTCCTTTTTGATTATTGCAGTTTGGATTTTTACATAAATTTTGTCTAAATCCTTTCAGCCTGCAAGCTGAAACAACTACTTGTATTTCCTTCTCTTAATGTTTCCAGTCAGAGCAGTTATGTTAGAACTTCTCAGTCCTAATCGATGAGGATAAAAGGTAGCAGCCTTTTCGAGCCCCAGTAGAAGAAGGTAGGTAATTTCTTGCTCACACACCACTTAGATGATGCCTGAGATAAGATGAACACTTAGATGAAAAAGCTTCCTTATACAGACTATTAGCAGAGCATCAAGGGTAAAGCTCAAGCTGACTCACTGATGTCAATCCTAAGATATTTATTTCAGTGTGGCATATTTAGCCTTAATTTCATAATCAACCATCTTCAATGGTATCAAATTGAAGTAAAATTAATTGCTTGTTGCTAGTACGTGGTTATGATCATTAAGCCACACTGAAAATGTCTGCAGAAATCTGATAGGGTTATTGCTGTCTTACAAATCACTGCAACGTCAGCATTAGCAACTCCATCCAAAGCATTAGACAATCTTCCCAAATCTCTGGATTTGACTACTGTCATCAGGAGAGTTTGTGAAGAAAAATACCTGCTTCTCTTTATGTGAAAATGGTGCCTAAGTTGGATAAGAGCTAGTTCAGATGATACCATGCAGCATTTTTAGATTTATATAAAAAGATACTAGTTTCATTACACAGAACAAAAGGGAGCACAGATGCGATCTAAACAAATCAGAATATGAAAAACTAGAAATGGTAGGAATTTTTCCCTATTTCTTTCTTGAGCTACAAATGTTTTGCAGAGATACAAAATCAGTTTTATTTAAAAACACTTTCTTCCACAAGAAACAGCCCCACCATTTTTTATTGCCAGTAAAGGTATCCAAACGTATATTTCTATACTCATGCCAGTATTCATATGAAGTAATCAACTGATTTCAAGTGGAACAATAATCAGGTAATGTGCATTTTACAGAAAGAAAACACTTTGCCAGTGTTGCAACTTGCTTAAATAACTATGTGCTCAAGATTAAAATAGAACAGCATATTTTCCAGGGTTTCTAAACCTACAAAGCACAACATAAAACTAGCAAACTGGTAGAATTAAGACAAAGATCAGTTCCAGGAAAAAACCTTCTGAAATGATCTATGGTATAATGAAAAAAAAATTGTAGCAAACCTAGGAAGATCACTTGATTACTAAAATAACATTTGTCCAGCTTTATTCATCAGGACTTTACAAATTACTGATCATCTATTGCTTCTGCACTTATCATTATATGTGATTTGGAGGATAACAGAATACTGGAGTTTTCTCTAATATATCTTTTAAAATAATGAAAGAATATTAGTGCAGTAATGTTGATAAATATGGAATGCTACAGCTTTACATTCCTAGTTACCTCCTAAGGAGGTATTTTCATAAAATCTTAGTTAGATAGTAATTTCCTTCCAAAACACATCGTGTAGAAAGAGAATCAAAAGTAATTCTAAAGATAAGCCCTTTATACTACCGTCCATGGATTTCCTTATTGTCAGAAACCCAGGCTCTAAGTACTGTTTGTCTTTAGTGTAACGGTAGATATTGCTTTTACATTTTCTGATGACACAAAAGTTAACAACCAGCCCAGGGAAACCAGAATGAACTTTGCAGAATCACACGTTAAATCTTCTTGGGTATCTTCCTAACATACATAGTAGCAGGAATAAACCCAGGTTCCTTGAATTATGCCAAAGCTAGATCAAAAAGAACAAAATGAGTCTTTACAAAATGAATTTTCTTACTACCTTTCTGTTGCTGACCTGTGGGTCCTTTCCATAGACAGAGATTTCTGTGAGTACAATGAGCTTTGATCCAGGCTCACAACTGATGGAAACTAATTTGAATGTGGTTCACAGCTGATGTGAATTAGTGGAGCTCAGCTGACCTTATTCTAATTTGATAGCTTCTACCACTACAGATTTGCATTTAGAAATTAAACTCATCAAGTCAAATTCCAAATACTTTCATATCCTCTCCAATCATAGAAACCATAAGGACTGCATGTTCTTTGGCCTTTCAAATGTAATTATTAGTCAGAAAAATACTCAACTAAATGAATCTCTCCCTCTTGCCATATTCTTTCTTTTCTGGGTCTGCTTTACAACACTTTTTCCCCTAGTTTGTGTTCCAGAATTCATCTTCCTCTGTTACTACAGATGAATTTAAATTGTTGACTTTAACATTAGATGAACTTATTATAAAAATTAAGCTAATTTTTCCTTCTGATAGATCGTCTTGTATATAGTTCAATTCCTTAAAGTCTCAGGCATATAATGATGAGCTTATCCTTTGCTCATAATCAGGGATCTGACCTTGCAAGTTTGTACAAACAATATCAGAAAACCAAGCATATAAGTAAAGCAAGCCAACAAGTGTTTGATAGAGCACTATCTAAACAAATACAAAATTTGCTCAGAGTAGCAACAGACAAAAAGAAAGGGAATAGCTATATTCTTAAGGATGCCCATTCAATGACAAAAGATGAAACAGGCAGTCTTGTGGCTAAATTAATTGGTAGGATGACAAATCTCTTCCAGGGCTGTGTCTGTGTCATTGATGAGCAGATGCCAAGCCCAAGCCCTGAGAGATTTGTAGACCTTAAAATTCCTACAAATGCCTCCTGGAAGGTGTTTAGAATTATATTGCAGGAGTCCACCTCCTCAATGGACAACATACATGCAGCTGGCAGCTGTCCCTGAACCACATCAGAGACTTAAGTTCACTTTCCCTTCTTGTCCTCTCTGTGGTTATTCAGAACTATTTCTATTTCCTTGTAGCATTATGGGAGTTCCTTTATTTCTCCCGATCAAACTGGTATTTATCAGGAAACCATTTTTGGCATCTAACACCTACACAGCATCCTTTCTTTCTGTTTTTATCATATCTATGACCTTAGAAAGTCTCCTGTAGTTTTTCCACCTGACGCTGTTGTAGCTGTATGCCAGATAACTCCAGGTATAACAGATGGCAGAGGAGCTGTCTGTATTTTCAGTTCAGAGTCAATCTTTTCAACAGGTTGCAACAGTTTATGCCACTATCTTTCTTTATGTTTTTTCTCCCTTTAAAAAAACAAACATACACCACCCTACATTCTGCAGTAAGCGTGGGCAATTGGAACAAGGAAGATGTTTGGGGTGGTGCAGGGTTAATCACTGTTTTGAGGTGTGGGTAGATGTGAAGTAGTCCGTACTACTAGGATAAGGAAGATCTATTTCTTTAAACATCTTTGTAAAAGTATCTATAAAAATGTCTGTTCATCATAATTTCTGGCCTTAAAAGCCTCCTGTCATTTCAGTGTATGGGAGAGAAGGGAGAGGCAGAAATCCAAGTTCTATTTAGTATCTCTATTGCTTTTTAATGATCTCTTCAGCGTCTTAAATGATCATTTAATATCTTCTGTCATCATTTTTCAGAGTCCCACGCAATCCTGAGCGTTACTGTCTGTCTTCACGGCTCTTAGCTCTCCAGCATTGCAAGGCATCAGCAAGCTTTTACTCCTGTCTAAACTGGCTAGGATAGTAGTCATATCCATCACAACGGAGATTCAGTGACAATTCATTGTACTCATCCTAAACATCCTCAATGCAGTTCATTACTTGCAAGTCCCTAAAGTCTGTTTTTCCTCTGCTCAGTAGGAATCCATCTCCTTCCACCTCCTTTTAAACCATTGTCTCTTACACTTGGAATGCTGCGTATTCCAGCTCAGTTACATCCAGTGCCTGGGGAAAGCCACTGCCTCTCATTTGGGCCCTTTAATTACAATCATCTATCTTTAGAAAAGTCCATTATTAGATTTAATGTCTGGTAAATTCTGTTTTCTTTTTTCTTGTAGAATTGAAGAAATTAAAACAATTTCTATTTCATTTTTCTGTCAAAATTTAGACCATGTCCTTTGTACTCTCTCCTTTTCTACTTGTTTCCCAGGACCCCACTAAAATTTTCCTATTTTAACCTCTGTTCATATTTTTATTTTATATCTTCATTAAATGGATCCATTCCTGTTTTTATCCTTTTTCCTGATTAAAACGTAATTTATTTGTATTTAATTTGGCTAGAAAGACAGGTTAATGTAAAAACTACATTCAAGGTATCTCTTAGAAATTTATTTGAAATGAGGATCAATGAACATGCCCTTTTCTTTTGTTTTCACTTCTCATATTGTATGACAAGTACTCTGGAAAGCTATGAATTTTTCATTTTCTTTCCAAGAATTCCTAATGTCTGCTTAGATTTTTATAAATATGTTTCCAAACTCTGGCAAAGTAAAAACCAATTTATCAAACCCCATAGTTTATTTCTCAATTTATATCCTCTAAAAAACAGAAAGCACAAACTACCATTAGAGAAACAGGCAAGACAAACAAATATTCTGCACAACAAAAATACAAAGTGAAATACGTAAATAAGAGCTGACATTCATTTTAGTAGCAGCCAGAATACATAATTCTGTACACGCACACAGAAATCTGTTTTAAGCTTAGATGCCCAGTATTGATAATCTGAAAGATGCATTCTTTAAGATGCATTGAGTGCCTAAGACAGTACAATGATTGCTGATATCATCAGTTTAACAGAAGCATGCACTGTTCTGCTTCTTTTTCTAGCTAACTTTTTCTTTCCAACAGGTTTTTCATATGTAGATTTGAAAGAGAAAAAAACCCCATACCATACGGAGACATGTTCAAACAGAAATAAGTTTGTGACTTTTTATTTACACTGGCCATGAGATAGACTTCCTCAAGATGTTGTAATTTTAATACTGAATAATTATTTCATTCTAATATGAATTTGTGTACTGTAACTTCCTGCAATGCTTCCAGTTTTGTATGCATTTTCATCCAGTTTATTCAGGAACATAGGAAAGAGAAAGGGCATGAAAATTCTGCTTTCCTGTCCCTTAACAATCAAATTTGAAATTGATAGAATAAGTGTTCAAAATGTTTATTTTTCAAATTAACAGAACAATCTAGTCTTGCTTTTCCCTCTAAAATGTAAATGAAACAGGTGTATTTGAACATCATCAGTTGCTGAGACTTGTGCAGAGCTCGTGTCCCAGGAGGTGAGAGCAGAGAGAGCTACACTGAGCTTTCTACCCTGCATTGCCAGCACAAGTCCAGCTCATGGGAGTAGAATCTGTCCTTTTTGCTTGTTGTGTACAGACTAATCCTTACACAGATACTGCAGCCATTTACTTTTTTTCAAGTTGGAAGGAAGGACAGAAGGAAGGAAGAAAATCCCTATTGCCTGAATTTTTTTCTTACTGACTTAGAATCATTGGGAAATCCTGTATCATCGTCTCTTGTGAGAGAAAAATTGAGGATGAATACTAAGCACAGCTTCCGAATCTAGAGACTCAGCTGAATTCCCCAGTCAGACTACGCCTCCCCAGATTAATGCACAAAACTGTATCTAAGTGGAGGAGCTTTCTTCCCTTCCCTTGAAAGAAGCAAAGCCTGCAGCAATGCTGGCAAACACCAAAAAGGTAGTTTTGGCCCAAACTAAATGCAAATCTACTGTTGTCTTTATTAAGAGGAAGGAATAAAATAAAACACTGCCTCTTCCTTCTCTCTGTCCCCCATAAATTTAGCACTTGGGTAAATTTATTGAGCAGTTAGTTCCGGGAAACCTTCTTCTCCGTCTCTCCATCTCCCTTCCCTCTCACTACGGGCCAGCAGAGGAGCTGGGAGAAGCCTGACTTTGTAGCAGAGGACAGAACTGCCAGGAGACCAGAAAAATTACGTGACAACTGGGCACAGAGCCACCAATTCTTTAGCTGGAATATGTTGCCTTTCAAAGCTTTGAATTAAAAAGTTGAGTGGGGGTAAAGGGAGAAGGTTTAAAGGGAGCCTCTGAGAAGAAGCAGAGAATGGGGAGGAAAAGCAGCAAGGTAAGCAATAGATATTTCCAAGATCCCTTGTGTGTCCTGAATGGGAAGCTTATCAAAAAGAGCATAAAGCTGGTCTGACAAGATAACGCAGTGAGCGGTATTGGAAAAAATAAATAAATCTATTAATGGAACTTTATACAAGGCTTTTTGTGTGTGTGTGTGTGTTACATAATAAGTGTACTTGGGCATTCACAAAGTGACACGTGGCATACCTCCTGATGAATGGCTACAAGTTTAAATGGTCAGTCCCTGAGAGAATGAGAAATGCTCAAGGAGGAGTTGTTTACAAAAAGCAAAACTTTTCAAATGGTGAGATACTGACAGGCAATTCATTGTCTGTCAGAGATATCAATACATTTTCAGGAACTTGTAAGGAAAACTTTTACCTTTAGTCATTATTAGCTTTCTATCTCTGACTCTGCACTTTTTAGTATTTCTTAACTTCTGTTTGTGCCTGGGAAACAGCAAAAGCAATTTATGTGCTCCATCTGCTCAGGGTAAATAATGATTAGCATCTTTACTCCCTTGAAATAGGACCTTTTTTTTTGCAACCTAGGTTATTTTATTATTGTCTTACTTCTTTATCAACACATTTTGCCTCATATAATGGCACTTCAGCATCTTCTGCTAGCACTGGATATAAGTCATGGGAGTCTTATTTGCACACGCTTGAGAACTCTGATTGGGATGAAAAAGCATAATCTATTATATTTTAAATGTAAGCTTTGATCTCCAGAAATAGGTATGGATTAAAAGTGCTAGGAGAATCCAGCTTGCTTTAAAATAATCACAAAATCACCAGGGACTCTTGGGGAATTCAAGAATGTTACAGAATCAAAAAGTTCACAGTGTGCTTATTAGAAATTTGAATAGAGGCGATAAGTTAGGTGAAGTGAAAGGATGCAATTTAGAACAGATTTAGAATTTAGAACCCAGGCTTTGCTGTAAAGGAGAACATGTCAAAATATAAGTTAACTGGGCAGGAAAACTTTCATGGTTCACAGTTATCTTTTCTTACGAGGAATTAAAACACATTTTCTTTTATAAGAACATATGGAATGCCCTATTGAGTAAGACATTACTCAGTCAAGCCTCATATTCTGCTCTGAACAGTGGAATACAAGACACTATTAAGGAGAACAAAAAGCTTTGCCCTTTTGTACAGTCCACTGGCCTCATCATTCCCCTGCATCCACACCTGCTGCATTAGCGGTCCTAGAGCACACATCACTGCTATGCCTTTAATGAGTAATCACTAATTTAATCTTTTTACAAAAGGAATTTGTCTAATTCCTTCTACTACTTGCTGATGCTGTCCATCTGTCACCTCTGCCTCCTGTGGCAACAAATTCCAGAAGTTCATAACTACCTTATCAGAAAAGTACCTCCTTTGTTTTAAACCAACCTCCCACCAACGTCAGCAGTAGCTGCCAGTTCTAGCACAAGGGATTTGGTTCTAGCACCAGTTTTTCATTCACTTTATCATCATGACTTTGTGAACCTAGATCGTGTCTCCTACTTAAGCCTTTTCTTCTCCAGACTGAAGAGTCCTAGCTTTATTTTACCTCCTTATAAGAGAGTATCCACATCTTTAGTCATTTCAGCTGCCCTCACCTTCTCTAACTCCATCACATCTTTCTTCAGACACAGAAAACAAGACTGCCCACAGCTGGGCACACCAAGGTTTCACTTAGTCGCAGTGTTGCCTTCTCTTCTGTTCCCATTTATCTTTCTCTGAGTGTGCCCAGAATTTTACTGCCTTTTCTGAACCGCCCACCCTGCCTTTTGACTCTTCTCCATTATGAGAGATGACAACTCTGTCTGATCCATTAATTCCTATCCTTTAAGTAGCTTTCCAGTACATAACAGAACATTTAATCTAATCCAATAGCATCATGATTTATTTAATAAACTTTGGCTTTCTAAACCCCAAATCTATTACACTGTCAGGATTCTTTTTAACTTTTTTTTTTTTTTAAATTTTATTTCCAGGAAAGAGTATGCAGATCATAACCAGGATCTCCATGATAGGAGTCTTATGTGCTAGAACAAGAAGCCAAAGTGGGCACCTTTTCTACCCAGGTAAATCTAACAGGAGAGAAGACTCTTGCACCTAAATGTTCCACCTACTTGCATGAATTCGATTTAAAAAAGGAAGTCCCTGATGTACACGGGCCATGACAGAATGGCAAGATTCCTGAGAATAGACACTGGTATTTACTACAAAAGAATCATACAGCCATGACCTTTAGGATTTCTGTTTATTTAAGAAAAAATCTTGACGGGTGAAGAAAATCAAAATATTAATTTCTCTCATTGTCTTCCTATGTACTATTTCTTTCCAGTGACCCACAGTTTTTCCCGCTCCACAACAGGGACACTGAAAGGTCAACAGACATCATAAATGTAATAGAATGGGAAAACAGAAGAGCACATGGAGCCCCAAATGCAATTAAATTGCTTTGTTTCCTAATTCTTGAGGAAAACTGAGTACATAAAACTCTATCGATTGTGCCAGGCTTCTGTGCTTGGGTTTCTGATGTTCAGAGGAGAATGATCACAGTATAGTCAACAGCAGAAATATGATATCCTTGTCAAGTGGCATATATGTTGTGCCTGTCTGGCTGATAGTGTTTCCTCTAATAACTAACAGAGAGTACAACTGAAATCAACAGGGAAGCTCTTGCCAGTTAATAAAGACCTGCCAATTACTATCTTTTCATCAGCACATTATGAAAGAGCTGCTTGCTACAGAATAGACACGCAGAATAGCAGTCTTTGTCTCTTTGCATGCGTGCACATGAGAGATTAAGAAAAAAAAATGCATCTACAACATTAAATCAAACTATTTTAAATAGTTCATGGTCTAGTGAACAACTGTTGAATATCAAAAGACCTCTTTTCTCTGAATGACAAAATAAGTCGCACGCTGAGCGAGATATTTTTGTTGATTAGTTAGCTCATATGTTAGAGTGGAAAGCTTATGACTACCTATTTTCCTACAGTATTTTGAGATTTGTGAGTGAAGACAATCAAGAGAATAAAAAGCCTTATTAGCTTTCAGTCATTCAGGATGAGCTGGTTTTGTTCATTTCTAGAAATGCTTAAGAATATTCATGAAAAATATCGTCTTCAAGTTTCAAGGGAGGCATTAAAGAGAAAATCCAGCTACATTTTTCTCTGAAGACCTCTGTCCTAGCTTGTTGATGTTTCCAGACATAACATACTGGAATATATTCCCCTGATCAATGACAGCACCAGAATTTACCATTTCTCCTCTGAGGTCTGAGACTCACATTGGCCAGTGGAATTAGCCGTAATGTTTACAGGTATCCACCCAACCTGACCGCAGTGGTTTGTTATATCTAGAGAAGGAACGCCATGTATGCTCCTGTGTACTCCTCCAGCATCTATTACATATGCCAGCCGAGAGTATCAACATGTCATGATACCATTTATGGTTTATACCAATTTATGGACCAAAAGCTAAGAATTAAATATGAACAGGCACACTAAGACAGAAGGTCCCTCTAGTGCAGTATGTTGTCTCCAATAGCAGCAACAGAACAGTAAGGCAGGGCAAGCATGAGATTCTCTGAGTAGAACTTCCATCACTTTCTCTTCCCGTCCTTCTTCCGCTGCCTCCCCTGTCTTAAACGGATTTCTCCTGTTGATCTTTCTAGTCCCTAGACCAAGTTAATTTAAACTTCAGCATCCACAACATCATTGACGAGGAGTTCCACGGGCCAATTATTTACTATGTGAAAATTTATCTCCTTTTATTTCAAACGTGGTTACTTTCAGTTTCATTTCATGTCCCCTTATTCTTTCATCCTTGATTTTTCTTACGATTTTGTAAACCTCTTAGTCCTTTCTTTTGCAGACTGAAGTGTTGTATCTTATTGAACCCTTCCTCATACACAACATATCCCATTCAACAGCAGCCTTCAGCACCCATTACATGAACTGCCACACCAAGTAACTCTTTCAGATACTTCCCATTTTGTCTGTTTGCAAACAAGATTCAGAAACACAAGAGAACAGGCCATGTGTCTGCTCCTAAGCTACTGAAAAAAAACAAAACAGATAACTTAAACCACACAGGAAAAGCTAAGGTGGGGTTTTATTTTCAAACTCGGTAATTCCCTTTTTGATATGTTGCCAGGGAGGAGAAAGAAGAGAAAGCCTTGATAAAGCAACTTATATTTAATAAAAGGGGATAAATTTTGAGATTTTTTTTCCTATAGAGTAGGCATACAATGACCTTAAAAACCTGATGACATTTTCCCTTGGATTATGAGCTTCTTTAACAGTTCCATCTATACCACTGGGAACTATAAACCACTTACTGCATATCTCAAAATTCTAAGACCCTCCCTAAGCACAACTTTTTTCCCTCAGATACTGTACAGAAATATAATCTCTACTGGGATTTTGAGAGCATTTTAAAGACATTTATCTCTAAACCACTGTTTCAATTATCAGAACACAAACATCACACTCTTGGCTTTACCTGATTTAAACAAGAGAAAGAAAATCACACACACACTTGTTATTTGAGACTTTGCTCCTTTCCTCACTTATAGCAAAGATTTGTTTATTTTTTTTTAAGCTATGAAGCTGCTCTAACCAGCTTCTCACAAGCTGAGAGAAAAGCATGCTTCATCCATTACTTTCTCTTCAAACCTCCTAAGGAGATAATTAGGCATTGCAATTGATTGCAATTTCTTAATCAGACAGTCTGTTATACCTTTTTTTTTTTTAAACCATAACTTCATAGTTGGAAAAAATGAGGTGGGATATCCAGTCAGATTTCCTTAAAGGCAATTAATTCGAAATTACTCTTTGGTTTGTTTTTTTTATTATTATTTGTTATGTCTTGTCCAAGATTTTAAGTGGATAATGAAAAAGTGTTCATTGTTATGGCACACAGTAAATTTGTTTCATATAAGAAAACGGACAGCATTTTATCCTGTCCATAGTATACCACTGATTTTCTGGCTCACTGCTTTCCCATAACCTCCACTGCCATTCTGTATTGTTTATAACTGATAAAAAGATACTATCTCAACATACACACCTTACCATTCTTTCAGTCACTTGCAGCAGGTTTGAATATAATGTTCCAGGTGTTGCCCAGATAAATATTTTGGGGAATTACGCACCACTCAGCCATAAACAATTTCCTAAAGGAAATGCATATTTGGAAACAAGCACATGAAAACATTTTTTCACCAATGCTTTCATTTAGTTTATTTTGTTCTGTTGTGTATGGTAGCATTGCTGAAAGGTTTTCATGAAGTTTAAGGATTCTATGGCATAAGGATACCACTGACATAATATGTGATAGTCCCAAAAAAATTCTAAAATCAAATGCTGACTCTGATCTCTTAAACCAGAAACCTATAGAACTACAAGCATGAGCTCTCAACAGCTTGATTTAATAAAGCTCCATAGCTGGTATTATAGCCAGACAAACTGGGATCCCTTGCCTTTGGAGTGCTTGGACTTGCTGCCTGGCATTTTGGAATGAGTACAGAGCTATTAACAATACAAGAAATTTCCTCCAATCATCTAAAGTTAAGTGGAAATCATTTACTGGAAATAGACAACACAAGAGGATCTTAAGAGGCATTTCCAAAACGGTGATTTCACCACTTCCAGCTGTGGTCCTTTGAGTTTTGAATTTTCTGTGGCTTTTAATTGTTTTTAGGAGTTTTCCAAAAAGTCTGTACACACGCTAAACATCACAGAGCTGCCTTAAGTGTTCTGTCATCTTTATTTTTATGATCTGCCTCAATATCAACTGTTTCCAAATCTGTCAAACCAACATGACCAAAACCACTCCTCTCTGTCTTCCTGTCATACCCAAGCTCTTTTCAAGATTAAGAGATAATAACGTAGTAAATCACTCATCCTGAAACACAGTACAGGCTTTAAAGCACAGCACTAGACTCAAAGGGAGCACTGTGCTAGGCTTGGAAGTTTTTAGGACAGGTAGGCTGAAAGTTTCAAAATTCATTTGTCTCAAGTTGCATTTTTTTCCTGTTTTATGGCAAGCTATACAAAGCAACCGTTGTTTCTGAAGCACAGAGGTCCTTTTGAGCTGGCAACAATGGACTTCACCCCTTCTGTTTTCATTTAGCTGGCAGGTATTGCTCATTTCCAGCCTATCAAGAGGATAAAAAAATCCAAATAATGCCCTCATCCCAAACATCCCCAAACTACAGCAACAGGAGTTCATTCAGTTCCACTTTAGCATCTCTCTGATGAAGGAACACCTTATAGGAAAATGTTACAGTAATCGTGTGCTAGCTTCTTGTCTTGATTCTATTCTTTGCAAAACTTTTTCATTGAGAGACTTCTTGAACAAAAGAAATAAAACAGCTCCTCCCTCTCAGCAAAAAAAAACCAAAAACTCAACCAAACACCACCACAAACCAAAAAACCACAAACCAAAAAACCACAAACCAAATCCAACAATCAGCACAAAAATTAACAAACAAAATTAACAAAAAAAACCACAACCAACTTTTTGAATTGACATACTTATTCTGATGAAAATTTAAAACAGAAATGTTGTCTGGACCTTGTTGTAGGATGGAATTCCTCTAGCCTAAGAGAGAATGACAGATGCAGACCTAACTGTCCATCTCTATCAGCGCAGCACTGCACTTGCAGCTCAGCTCTACAGCAGAAGTTGCAATGTGAATTTTGATCCTGCCTTATCTCTTTACCCTTCTTCCCCTATGTAATGTGTTGAAGATGGTTACTTTAGTTTTAGTTTTCACAGTTTTGATCCACTAACATGGCTCACTTGGTTTCTTTTACCTGAAAAATGCATGTATGTCTGCCATATATCAGTACAATCAACTTAGACTTATTTATATAAAAGGGCAATTCTTGAAATTATTTGCAGAGCTAGAAAAGAGTAAGAACATTTTATTCAACTAAACGGAACAGTAAGTACCTGTGTTAATCAGCATTTTTTGATGCAAGTCATCAAAATCTATTTTGGTAAAGATTCATGGAAGTCTAATTTGTCACAGCAAGGATGAGCAATTCTATGTTGGCTTGTTACAGGAAATTATGTGTTTTCTTCATTGTGGCCCTTAGCATTGCTTCTCAGTTTTGAGGTGAGGCTCTCTGTAAATCAGAATATTTCTCCCTTAAATTTTCAAGGATTGGGTACTGTTGAACTGAGCAGGAAAATTAAGGGAAAGCCACCAAGTTCACTTTGACCATAGGACTATAAACTTGTGTTTCGCCAGACATCATTTACTTTCAGCAAGAACAGCAAGAACTGAAACCCTTACAACCCTTCTGAAACCATGAGCATATGTTAGTTACTATTTCCCTAGTCTTTCACCTTTTGTAAGTGCATGTTTTCATGCACCATTCATCAGACTCACTGGAGTCTTTGTATGGAGCCACAACTAATTGCTATTCTATAAAAAAATGTATTAGCTTTTTTCCCCTTCCTAGCCACTATCTCTAAATAGAGAAATCCTGGAAAAAAACATTTTAACACGTTAGAATATAATCAGCAACTAGTCATTTGAGCTAAAGTTGGGGAATAATCAACAGCCTTATGAGAATTGAGCATTTTCTCTCAATCACAGTGTGCAGCAGCTGACTGGCAAAGAGCTGTCAGCTACTCTGCTAGGTAGAAACCTCTAAGCAGTTTTATTTTTGTAGAATATCACAATGTAAGAAGAGACACACATTTGTTACATAAAGCACAGTACAGAAGAGAAGCAAAATGAGCTATAGGTTACACTACTCTTGCAATGGTCAGTGTTTTAATGTTTATCTTGTTATGCTTAGTCCACGGGATTGCTGAAAGCTGGAGTTTGTTAATACCTGTAGAAGGTGAGAATATCCCCCACAGAAATAGAGTATTGTCTTCTGATTATTTTTTTCTGGTGTCAGCACACATACTGCCAGAAACTAAAAATTCCTTTTCAAAAATACACTTAAGACGGGAAGAAGCATGCATATGCGAAATACAGATGTAAAAATGTTCTCAAATTAGATGAAGCACATAATGTCATAAAGTAAGATTGCCATTCTCTTACACTATTCCTTATCATAGTATGAGATGGGTTTCACAGATCTAAGCAGTAATTCCATCTTGAAAATGGGAAAACATTTCTTTAATTTGGGAGAACATGCCAATAAAACCTTATTTACATGAGAAACATTGATGAATTTTCCAATCTCTAGAAAAACAATGGTATCAGAAGGGTACTGCAGCAATTGAAGTGCTAATACTGCCTGCCTGCCAGCATCTTTGCCACTTAGAGTTAGACAAGTCAGTAATTTAAATGCAGGAGCCTAGCCCCAGGGAAGCATTGCCAGTAGTAGCAATTACTTTTCAAAAGGGAAAAAAAATAAAAGTACTTAGAGTCAGCACTGGTGTCTATGCCTGGAATATTTTATACAGAATCCAGAAGCCAAAATTGATTAGCATTGTTTGTTCAATAATGTAAATAACAATCTTCCAAAAAAGTGTCTTAGCCTGACAAACATGAGCCATTTTTAGAGGGAAACTGTAATTTCCCTCTTTCTACAAGCATCACAGATATACAGTGTTTTAGAAGCAGCTATGATCTTTCTCTCATACACACAAAACTAAAAAAATATTGTGATTCTCTCCCTAATAATATGATTAAATGTTTCCAGTTGTGCACCTTGACGGACTAGGAAACCAGTTTATATCCTGTTCATAAGGCATTTTTGTTTAGCATTTCTGAGCTCATTAGACAGTTTTTTGTTTTATACCTAGCACAGTGGGAAGAAAGGGTATGGCTGGTTCTCTTACAGATTGCCACAATACAAAATGTGTTTACTGGCAACAATTCTAACAATTTATCAGCTTGCATAAGATTGCCCAAATAATCTTTAGTAGCTGAACTAAAAAGACTTAACCCAAAACATGATACTGAAGAAACAAAAACTCGGTTTTAAAATATATATATATATATCTCATTTCTGACTTATTTCAAAATTGAACCAAAGGAGTTAAGGTGAAAGCAAGGAGAACATGCAACTGAGAAACTGGATGACAGTTATCAGCATAATGAGAAGAAATAGTTGCCATCTCCATGCTAGATTTTATCTGCTCCCCTTCCCTGTCTCTTGCAGCAAATGACAGTAATTACTGCATAATATAGCTTTTGGGCACAGTATAAAAAAACAGGGGAGAAAGGGAAAGATTAGAATCTTAAAGCTAGCAAATCATTCAATCCCTTTGCTAGATTTTTGGTGTTAATAGGACCAGATTAATTCAACTGGTTTAGCTATCAAGAACTTGAAATCATGGTGTTGTGATGACAATGGAATATATTCATTCTATGAAGAATCTAAAAGAGCTCTAGACCTCACGAAAAGCTCGTAAGTGTAACCTATTGGCAGAATTTGGCTCTTTATGTAATGATATCAGATTGCATATGAAAAAATTTTAAATGAGGTTTCATTCTTTCCTCTTGCTCAAAAAAAATAATGGATCTCACCTCCTTATGTGCCTGTGTGGAACAAATAACACTGATCCTGGTGAGTAAAATCGATTTGTGGCAGATTCCTTTGATGTTAGCATATATCTATGCCACTCAAAAAAAATATAAATCTTTGTTAGGAGAATGAGTCATGTTTTTATTATTCTCTATTAACATGAAGAAATTATTCATGAGCATTAATCATGTGAAATTCTTTGCACTTGGCTCCCTTCAGAGCTACAAGATCAAAAACTAACCTTTCACTGCATCTCGGCTGGAATTTACAAGTAACCATTTAAGAAAAAAGAAAGGCACTATAGATAATTGTATGACTTGTAAACATATATTATCTGTGTTTGCAGTGTTGGGTTATCTAAAATAAATGAGTTGCTTAAGTCTGTACAAACACAGATTTACAGTTCAAGCTACTTAATGACTGAAAATTATTCCCGGAGTCTACCCCTAGACCCTCTGGCAGCAAGCAAAGGAAACTGCAAGATGACAGCTGGTCGTGGCCAGTAGGTAGCCACAACTTGAAAGTGAAGTGATAAGAGATGCTGATTCTCATTCTCTCACCAGCTGACATTGGGAAAAAAACTCAGGGATTATAGTGCACTTGGACTGCTAGCTCTGTTCCATGTCAGTCACTTAAGATTCCACTGTGAGGTTTAAAAAAAAATTTGGATGTTTGTAGGCAATTCCATCTCCCTCCCTTCCCTAATTTTCTCATCTGAAATATTGTGCAAACATCATCAAATTCTCAGCATAACAAGGTTATGTTTTGTGTTTATTGTCAATTTTCTGTATTATTCCTGTAGCCTTCCTCAATATCTTATCACAACCTGGTTATTTTCCCTTGTTTTCTTTCCTGTTTTTTCTATGATAGTTAAACAAATAAAGTTTCTTTATATATAAAAGCAATAAGATGAAAGAAACTATTAGTTCTGAACGCAGGAGAACACTTTAAATGTTTCTTAATGTTGCTCTTCTGCACATTCATTGTCGGTCTCTGCAGGCTGTGTGAAATCTATTTATCTGGATATACTGAATTCTGACTTGTCTTAGGATGAGAAAGAATAAACACAAGTGATAAAATGTCTCCTACACCACGAGTTCCCCAACTCTTTCTTCTACTGCAGGATAAAGCTACTATTGGTCATTACATTTCAAGAGGATTACATACCACAGAAAGTACAGAAACTTAGTTTGGAATTCTCTGTTGCGTGGCAATGCAGGTCAAATTTGGCGGTGGTGGTTCAGTAGCAAGAGGAAGAGCGGTAATCAAAACAGAAACTTCATACTGAGCAACGCATGCAGTTGCTCATTTTGTCCAGATTGTACCGCCTGCTTTGTCTTCCTCAGTCCTTTGGTGAAAGACACTAGAGATTTACAGATTTGTTCTTCTCTGGCACTGATACTCTCCGAGCACGTGGCAGAGAGCAGCATGTTCTACTTTACTCCTGACCCAGGACAGGGTGAAGGCTGCAGCACAAGGCTACAGCACATAAGTGTGCACATTTCCGTGCTAAGCCCAAAGGAAGCCTGCAAACCAGCTCACTGCTTTCCAACTCTTAACAGCACCCGTGACACTTTCTCCAAGACTTTAATATGCAGCTGGAGGGAAACTACTGCATCAGCATACTGTAAGCACCGTATGGGGCCTACAGTCATGGACCAAATGATCAGGATGGTCGCACAACAGACAAAAGCATCCTTTGCAGGGATATTCTCAAGATCTCTGGTACAGATGCAACATCAACAGTTCTGGTGTTGTTTGCTGTGGCTGCCTTGCAAACCCTGGCTGTGAGGGCCAGCAGTCTACAACGCAGCAGGGATTTCGGAACAGCGTGGTCCCCTGCCAAAGAATGCCCTTCACTCAATAATCACAAACTGGGATCCTTCCTACCGTTAAGGAGTGTAGACAAGAATCTGACGCATGCACTAAAATCCAAGCCATTTACTTAGGATTATTGATCACGATACACAATTTCTATTACCTCTCCGCATTTTTTCAGTCTGTCTGAATCCCTGAGCACCACTAATGAATAGCAATCAGGCAATTAGTTCTTGACAGATGTTCTTTTCTACCACTAGCTTCTGAACATCGCAAAGATTTTTGGCAGAGTATACCTGTGCCATTTTAGTACTTCATGTCATGTCTACCTCTAAAAGGTGATTAAAATGTGCATATCAGACATCAGAGATGAAGCAACACGTAGTTAGCTCAGCCATGCAAAACTGAAGATCAGCAGTGCCTAAAGAATGGTAACTTGTTTGTCACATCAGGACAAAAATCACAAAATGCCATACCAAATGATGCAGATGGTGAACCTATTAGAATTTATTGCTTGATCTCCAGCCAATTTCTTCTACTCTGGATGTAAATTGACACGATAACCAAATGCTATAAGCAAAATTAGAGGGCACTGTGGTACAGCATGTTATGTTCAAATTTCAAATCAGATACCATAGAATAGCTACCATAGAACTGCTTTATGATTTCAAAACTTTAAAGAAGTTACTTTTATTGACACAAATTATCAAAAGTATTAATGAGATACCTCAAAAACACACACACACCAAATTCAAAATGCATACATCCCACAACACAGATTATTTTTATTATGAAACCAGTAGCAGATTTGTTTTCTTTGATTGAAATACACAGAATGAAAATTCAGTTTCACTATTTAATGAGTTGTTAATTTATAACTTATCTGGATTGATTTGGCTCAAGACTTGCCGAAGCAATCAATCCTTACGGAATGCCTATGACTCTCCAGCTGAATACACTGCTTACAGAGTGCTGAGCACGCTTTAAAGAATAACAATCACGATCATTATGAACTTCTCCTTCCTCTTCTCTCTCCAAACAACTTTTTGTGCACAGAAAAAATGGAACCTCTATTTGAAAAATATTTATGAGGGATATCTGAGGGATATCTCCTGTCCTTACATGATTCCCATTATATTAATATTTCTATGTGTAGAGCAACTACTGAAAGATGTGTAACGTGTCAGTGATAAGGTTAAAAACAAAAAATTTGCTATTGTAATAGTAAGCACAATTTGGTTGATTCATATATTGAACTCTCTTTTCTAGGCTGAACTTCACACGTATTTTAATCTGTCGCTATCTAATTTTGAAACTATTCTCTATAACATTAAAAAGGACCAGTTTTTAACTACCATAAGAAGAAAAGAGGCTCCATAGAATTGTACATGAGGCATCCTGTATCTTTATGCCAGGTTTTGGTGAGACACACACCCAAATTCAGAAACAAGCAAAACTAAGAATCTGTTGATGGCATCTCTGTTGTGCATGGGTGGATGTACAGAAGTGTAAGATGCAACCAAGTTGGGATTACAAAATGTCAGACACTAGCACCAAAATGTGGAAGGGAACATGTCCTCTACCACCACATTAACTTCTTATTTTTTTTGCCACTGTGAGCTCTCTCTGCCCTGTCCAATCTATCAGGAAGCTGTTGTTTCTGTTATCATTGAAACACCGGAGCAATTTTGCTGTTTCTTTGCTCCTACTTCTATCTTATCTACACAGTGTCTCTGTACATCCTGATCCTAAACTAGACATGCTAGAGAGAGGTGGAAGGGAAGAATTGATGGAAGTGACAGAAAAAATCCCAGCAGGCAAAAAGACTGTTAGAATGGGAAAATCTCTTAATAGAAGTCAAGGCTACAATTCAAAATTCCTGATTAAATGAAGGCTTTCCCAGCCAAAAGCCAGTAAAGAAAACCCAGGCTAAATACCTGATTTTTCATGGGATTTTTTTTTCCTGCCTTTTCTCTGCTGTCTCCTTTCTTGAGCCAATAAGTGCAAGGAAAATCAACCCTGCCACCCACTACAGCCCAAAAGATTATGTCCCTGTTCTTTTCTGTGAAAACTTTTCAGTTTCTGAGGTACTGTATAAATCCAAGACAGATGAGAAGAGGTATTTATGTTCTAATGCTGTTGAAATAATGTCCTTATGCTGCATAAATCCTCATCCAAATACCTGCTGACTATATTCCCCAGTTGGAATAGGTTGCATAGAGCTGCATTGCCTGGAGAACACACAAAAAAACAAACCCAGAATCTGGCATCAGTGATTCAGATGACTACATTCTCTGTTCCATGACAGCTATTTAAGATAATCAGCATTATTGAGCTTTACTAATGATGCGCTGCAATCTGTATTCCAAATCCAAACAGGATGCATTTCTCCTTTTTCATCCCTAACAAACATTGAGAGTATAATGCATAATAGGAAGGATTAGGCATTCAGCAACTTACAGTAAAATCCTGTTTGCTTATCAAGGAAAAACAGTTGTGGAGAACTGGATTCCACACTTTTTTTTTTTTTAAGCTGTCATTTAATATTTCAGCAATAATAGGGAGCTACTACATGATATTTTATAACTGGTAACAAAACCTAAGTATTTTCCACTTGCTTCTGTGTTCAGAGGACAAACAGTATTCAGATATTATTTTTTAAAATGAAACAGGCTACAACCCAGAATATTACTGTGCTGGCAGAACATGAACAAAGAGAGGTGTGGAGAGATTTCACCTCGGACAACATTATTCAGAAGTCTTGTTAGTCCCAAAGCTTCTCAGATGCAACATATCTGAATGACAGTTATTTTCAACTGAGATATCTGGTTCACGAGGGCAACTAAAGCAATCCCTTCCTTTCATTCCAATCCCATTTCTCCTACTGTAGTAACATTTAGTTCCATTGTCCTCATAGATAACTTGGAGGGAGGGGGCAGACAAACTTCTAGACCCAATATATGGACCCAAAATCTCTACTTCCATTTTGTCCCTCTCTATTCTGCAGCTCATTCCATTCTGCATCTTTAAAGATCCCTTTCAGGGAAGTGAAGGTAATTAGAAGTTCTTGTATTTACCAATTAAAGAAAGACAAACTTCAGTAACTATTAGCAAGAAAAAAGGAAAACATTAAGAAGAAAGCATGTTTGCCTCCCTTCACTAGACAATCAAGAGTGGAAGATGTTTTTTTTTTTCTTTTGGAGTTAGAAACTGAAGATAAAGGTTACATCCAGGTATAAAAAGCAATGAGACTAATCATGAATTCTTGAGTCTGCTAAAATTAACAGCTCAGTTAATGACACAGTGGGGTCAAAATTTTGCCTTGCACATCACACTTATTTATATGTGAAGAGTGCTCAGAAGCTGTAGCCAGAATTGGGTTTCATGACACAGGAGCATATTCCAGACAAACCTTTAACCTCTCCTTACTGGAAGCAAAGTGTATCATTAGCATTTGAGGTAGGACATTAAAAGCTACAAATCGGGAAAAACATGTTGTTTGGTGCACCCAGACCTGAAAGTAAAACCGAACCTTTGATCATGCCTTTTATAGTGTTAACACTCTAGAACATACACACTGTAATTAACCCATCAAAAATGACGTTCCCCCAGATGCTCTTTTGCATACAAAGTGTTCATGGCAGAACAGAAAAGACAACAAACCTATTGTTAAGTGGCATAACGCATGAATTGTTCAAGGTTTTTTTAATCCAAAGAAGGGCAACTGAGGGACAGCGTAAAGCAGAAGTAAAATTCTGCTGTGAAAGCAGTATCCAGTTTGTTTGTTTTTTTTCCTTGGGAGGTGACATGTGATAGAAAAAAGCCAAACAAACCAACAATCTTATCAGACTTGCAAACCTCTAAGTTACTGGCAGATATATAATCTTCCCTTTCAAAGTATGCCAAGGTATTCTAAAGACCAAAGAACCCCAAGCCAAGACATGTTCACACAAAATAAAGAAAATAGAAAGAAAAAAAAAAAAAGAGAGACTCAGAAATATCTTACAAAAACCCAGGGAAAAAAAATCCCAACAACCATCAACCTAGGTAGAAGTGGTCCCTATCTACTTGGTTCTGAGGTAACTTCTCCAGTCCATCACTTTTGCACAAACATGCAAAGGATTTCAGTCTCTCTCTCTGGATACAAATTTTCACAAAATCCTAGGCATTTAACTTCTAAGAGACTTCTGTCACCCCATTTTGTTCTTCCCCACTCCTTATCTAATTTGACTGAAGGCAGAAAAAGTTGGTTATTGGAATTTTAGTCAGATAAGATGGCAGTTATACACATCACATTTGTGTAAAGCTGCTTTCCTTGGAAAATAAAACTAAGATGTGCAAACACCCATAAATGATCATAGATTGCCATCTGTTTCTAATGTAGCATTCAGAGTCGAATAAAAGAATACACACAGAAAGTTTTCCAGGATGTAGCAGTAAGAGGCATCTTTCTTTTTCCTAAATGGGCTGTATGCACATATGATTTAAATAAGAGATTTTAGATATAAAATGAGACATAGATTAAATCAAAGTGGTCACAGGACAAGAAAAAGTGGACTATGGAAACTGGAAATTAAGTCTTTCCGGACTTTTATGTGACAAATGTGTTGTCAAAATACTTCAAAAACTTCACAATTCTTTCAATGCTTCCTGTCTCTTCTCTCACAGAGAGCCTTGCTTTGAGAGGATTAACCATGTGAACATGCAAACTATGTATATTCACTGTGAAAATAATGCCCATCGCCTGGTATGTTGAGCATCCTATGGAATGGAGAATGAGACAGAGACCAGCAGTGGTAATCCTGTTTTCTCCAAATCTCTCTTTTCACATTTCCTATATTATGTGGCAAAAAAGATGTGTCTCTGCCTTAACTGTTATGTTCACAGTTAAGTTAATGAAGGTGTATTTTGGGTACTAATGTGTTATAAAATTGGGTTTCAGGTTTTGTATGTGTTTCAAGACTGTGTTTAGACAGGAGATTAAAAGTTGCAAGAAGTGTTGGAGTATGAATTAACAATAGATCTGGCTGAAATGCAGAATTTTTAGGTAGTTGAAAAATTATGTTCACAAGCTGATTCAATTCTACTTGAGGCATATCCTGAAAAAAAGCCTTTCATTGAACAGTCCTTCAAGTAAAACGTGCTGCCTGAGAGGTGGTGGCTGGAACCGATGTGTGTTCAGCCAGTTTCATTAGGCTGTACTAAGCAATGTTGAGACGAGTCAGACTTTCATACCTATTCACTGTACGTAGTCAAAGCCATTTTATCTTGCACCTATGTTTTCAACTATTGCCTTGTTCCATGAAAATATTAACTGAATTAAAGATACTCCTGTGGCACATTTTAGATTATTCATCATTTTTGGAGATTTTTGTAATCCTCCTAAAAAAATAATGTTGCATGCAGAACATTATATTTTTGTTGGAGTATGGCTGTGAGAGACGTATCATGCAGAAAACAGGCAAGATAATTATTCAGCTCTATTTGGCAGCACTTAATCCCTAGCTGAAACACTGAAGGTTTAATTTTTCTCTAACATCTCAAAAAGCAATTAGATTCACATCAAAACAACAACAATTAAAGATGGAAGACAGGATCTATGAAGTAAGGTTTCTACAATGGGACATCTCCCATTCTACACAGAATTATCAGGAAGATATGGAACTGCATACAGATATTTTGAAGGGGTTTTTTTTGGTTTTGTTTTTAAGGAAACATTAGCTCTTTGAAGCTTTTCCTTTTAAAAGGTAGGTAAAACTGGTTGCTCTTTGCCAGTGAGATCAGAACAAAAGTAATTGACTTAAAGATGGGGCTTTGAGCAACCTGGTCTGGTAGGAGGTGTCCCCGCCTGTGGCAGGGGCATTGGAACTTGATCTTTAAGGTCCCTTACAAGTCTAACCATTCCGTGATCTGTGAAGAAAACATAAATTGCAGGCAATTTTATAGTTTATTTTACTGCTGTATATATATTTTAGGAAGGGACTGTAGAACCATGACCACCTGAGATTCTAAACATGGACTAGATAAGTATTAGTGTGGATTTCTCTTCCTAGAGGGGAAAAAAAAAAATCTTCCTTTTGTCTTTTCTGCTATCTAATTCATCCAAGATCTGGGGAAAAATGTCTTGTGTTATACAGCGTTTGCAGTCACAAGCAAAGTTTTTATTCCCTTGGTTCTCTACCAAAGCTTAAACAGACACTGAAATGCTAAACAAGCCCAGATTTTTGCAAATAGATTTGTATGTAATGTGTTCCAGCAGGTCCTGTTATTGTAAGGTGGAATGATTTTTCCAATAGAATCAAATGAGTCGTATCGCTCTTGCTTTAGCAATACTTGTTTTTCATCATTAGTACCTGCATAATACTACCTATTTTTAAATTCTTGCTTTCAAAACCAGTCAACCAACTATTTCTTGGACTCAAGGAGGAATTGAGTTCACATCTGCTCTAAGAATGATCAAAATCTCTAATATTGCAAGTCCACCATCATTTGATACCACCAGATAGCTTTTAAAAAGGGGAGGAGGGCAGTGATGTAGTAAATTGAATGATCAGGATTCTTATTTTACTTATGAATAAATATAGGAAGTGATCGGAGTGTTGACTGATCACCTGTCTGAAATGAAAAGGACAATTGTGTTAGCAAAAAACCCTTATAGTGATTTTGATTATTTGTGTCAAAAAAAAATAAAAATCATTCTGGACTTGGACACCAGGCTCAAAAAAAACCCCACCAAACAATAAGTTTGCAGTTGGATTGCTAAAAAAAGAGAATTAACCCAATCTAAAAGGTATGAGGGAAGGAGAAGGGGGAATGCCAGTCATGTTCCCTCATTGCACATCAGATTTCTAAACTAACCTTTGAAACAACATTTGCTTTTATTCATTCTGACTTAAGCTAATGGGATGAAAATAGCTTCAGAATATACTATTTCTTTTCCCATTTCACAGAGTCACAAATCTTTCATTAGACAGCCATGACCTTCAACACTCCAGTAAATATTTTTTACTCTTTTAATTTTGCCTTACAGCAGATACTTAATTTGGCATCACTCACCACTACATAGAGCATGATGATTAGCTTTAATTGGTCAGTAAGGAAGCCTGTACACTGACTGTGACACTGACCACTTTCAGCCTGTCTGGAAGAGGAGTTTTGGTAGTCTGTTACTTGTCACCCAGACACAATTCTAACCTGGAAAAGTAAATCTAAATGAGAGATGCAAATGGATAAAAAAAATTAAATAACAAAAAGAAAATAAAAAAGTAATAGTGCAAGGTGCCTAGAGATAATAATCTGAAGTAAGTGTGGGGTGGTTTTTTTTTCTAGTATTCCAGTGTGTGGAACTGTCCCAATTAAGAGACAACATAACCCAGCCTCTTACCACTCTGGTCTGGCAAACAATTTCTTCTCAGGCTGTTGTTTTTAGGTGGGACCTGAAACTAATGTTTCCAAACAAAACACTTATCCTTTTTATTCAGAAGTAATATGCCAAGCATTAACCTAGTGAGACTGAAGACTGATTTATTCAGGGTTTGCCAGGCACAAGCAGTGATGGCAATAAAGCCTGAGACTATGCAAATAGACTGCAACCAGTATTTTTGTCTGTTTGAAATTCAATAGCAGGGAGTCAAATTTACACAGTCTTTTAAAACTAGAATGCAGGAGAAACATGGGTCAAAAGTGCCGAACTACTGGCACATTCCCATGAATGCTTCTAACCATCACCAAGCAAAGAACAGAGAACAGCTCTTCACTAAGCTGTAAGGATTGTGCTGGGAGAGGACAGACTGTTTCTTTAAGGCATTTATTAGAACATGGCAGGGTTTTCTCATTCCAGCAGATCTCTGTGTGTTGCAGAAATGATTGTGCTTCATTGATGTCTCTCTGTTGTGCCCCACACACCTAACAAAATGAAAATATCTTTTCTAGAGGCCTGTCCAATCAGTCCTTTCTCTCAGAATATTGAAGCAGAGTTTATAACAAATGTGAAGCAATCCTCAAGTCTCTCTTTCTTGCTTCAATATTTTGGAACAACAACTTAATTTTAATGAGAGGTGTATTTTGGATACAAGTATATCGTAAACACTGAAAACTTATTTTCCAGCAGCATTTTGAGGAATCTCTACAAGGATAAGACTTTCAGGAGCTAGGCTGAGTGAACTGCTTTACTAGAACTTGTTTATATCTCCCTAAAAAGGTAATGGTCATTTGAATCGCCCACAGAGGTATCTGATATGTGTTGCAGGCAATAACATACCCATTTGGCCAATTATAAATGAAAATGCCTTAGTTCATTTTTTTTTCCACAAATGAACAGAATTAATGGATTGAGGAATTTAAAGAGTTTGTATTGATGTTGTTTGATTATTTAATAAACTTCTTTAAAAATCAACAGATACAGCTTTCTTTATGAACCTGGAGGGAAAAATAGGAAACCTGGAAGACACTTGCAAAATAATTTCAAAGAAGAATCTGCAAATGCTTCAAGCTGTTAATGAACTAGATATTCGTTGACTTTGAGATGGTGGATGAATACTAGGATTGGTTTAGACCCAAGTCTTGAGGCAACAGCAGAGTCCGTGCTGTGTTAATATTGCTATATTACAATAATCACAGGCACAATTACACAGGCTGAGAGTAGCAGAGGATCACACTGTCTATTGCGTAGAGCCCAATGGTGGGACAATACTAAGGGCATTGCCCAGAAATGTGTGGGAGCTGAACAAATGAATATTAGGACTAAACATATAGATGATTGTGTGTACCTGCAGCTAAGGCTTGCAGAGAAAGCAAGACATGGCAAGAAAGAAAGTTTTGAAGATGGAATGATAAAAGGAATGTTGTACTGGGAATGTTATGGTGAACTGTTTTACATGCTGCTGGACAACTGGAGATTAGCAGAGGACAAGAAACCAGATGGTTCCTGCTATTCTCCTCAAGATGTGTTGAGGACAAGACTCACCTAGATAGCACAATGACAGTTTCCCAATTAATCCTTTGTATTCTTTAATATATTATGAGGGATAGTAATAGATTTATCCAAATCACTCGTTTTCAGTTAAAAAGATAGATTTCTAAAGCATGAAGTAACTTCATTTCCTCCTGTTTTAGTTGAAGTGGTGAAATCTGACCCAGTAAATTGTGCTAAGAACTGCTGTGTTGCAGTAGATGACCTTAGATCCTATACATATGCCATAGATCTCACGAAGAGGCATGAACAACCTCTAAACCTCCTATCCCGGTCCAATGATCCAAGTTGTCTAGCAACCATTTCACACAATGTAACAGTCAACACTAGAGCCTGCACTGAGAGACTGCCACATCCCTGCAAATTTTAAACAGGTATCTCACATTCCTACAAAGGAAAAATGGCTGAAGGTATAGTACCAGCCAACAGTTATGGTGCCACAGTGTAAAAATTTTACTTCTGCAGCTTTTTTTCTCTGTTACTTTTTGTCCCCTGCCTGTCCTTGTTTTGTCCCTGTTTTTTTGTCCCTGTTTTCCACCCACACCATTTTCCCAATTATCTTTGCTCCCTCAAAATAATGAAATAAATCTATTTATATACAGATCTACTAAATAGTAGATTAAAAACTAAGAGCACAAGCAGATGCTTTTAGGTGGACTTTTTCAGATATTTAATCCACCCTAGTTACATTTATAAAATAGCTACGTCAGCAGAATAGAGGAAAGATTTCTGACTTAGTAGAGAAGAGCTGTAACACTGAATTTATTAAATTGGGTCCAGTGTCTTGGTTCACTCAGCTGTAAAGGATTAAGTAAGCCTCCAGGGGAAAACTTATGATAAAGTGCATAATGTTGGAGAGATGCAGGTGATACTTGCCTGAAGATTGTGAGAATTATGCGTATCAACTGTTGACTGGCCTAAGCGAAGGCAGAGGAAAGGGAGCAGAGGAGAGAGGAATATATTTTATACCAACTGACCCTGCATCGCAGGAAAGGATTAATCTAAGATTTCACTTTGTGACATTTATGTTCTTTACTTATCTACAGGATTTCCATTCTCATTGTTGCTCTAACTTTATAGCTTGCTTTTTTGAACAGCATGTCAGATAAACGTTGCTGACTCCGTAAGACACAGGCTCTTCATACACACCAGAAGAGGTTACTGACCACATCTGACTGAATTTTGCCACTCTGTATCACTACTTTGCAGTAGGATCTCCTGTCTTTTATTGGAAGACTGATCTCAACAGTTCCAAATAAATTGTTATATCAGACCTGGTGAATATTACTTAGACTCAGAGTAGTTTGGGTTGGAAGGGACCTTTAAAGGCCATCTAGTCCAACCCCCCTGCAATAAGCAGGGATATCTTCAACTAGATCAGGTTGCTCAGAGTCTAGTCCAACCTGACCTGGAATGTTTCCAGGGGCAGGGCATCGACCGCGGCTCCAGGCAACCTATGCCAGTGTCTCACCACCCTTATTGTAAATAATTTCTTCCTTATATCTAGTCTGAATTTACCCTCTTTCAGTTTAAAACCATTACCCCATGTCCTATAGCAACAGGCCCTGCTTATAAGCACCTTCAAGAAATGCAAGGCAGCAATAAGGTCTCCCTGGAGCCTTCTCTTCTCCAGGCTGGACAACCCCAGGTCTCTCAGCCTGTCCTTACAGCAGAGGTGCTCTAGACCTCTAAGAACTTTTATGGCCTCCTCTGGACCCGCTCCAACAGGTCTATGTCTTTCCTATGCTGAGGACACAGTACTCCAGGTGGGGTCTCACCAGAGTGGAATAGAAAGGACAGACTCTACCAATCATCTTAACAAGTCAGCAAATTGTTTCTGCTCTAGTTGCATATATATAAACTTTTAGGAAAACAAACAAAATCAAGAAATCAAAAACATGAAACATCTTTTAAATGCATAATTTTGCTTAACACAGATAAAAATAGCTGGGCTTATAGCAGTGGAACAAAGAACATATGTAGAAACCTGAATTATGGTCAAGCCATCTTTGCACTATCTGAAACATTCCCTCTGACCTAAGGTGATCGCCTCTTCCTCAGCACAACTGATTAGTTGCTCTTACAAGACCTTGCTGTCATGGCTGAGGCTTTGAGCCAGGGAAGCAGGCAGTGATAATTGCAGCTTTTATTAGTATGAATGTAGATTTAATAAGAAACAGGATACATTTGCAAGGAAAATGTTGTCAGTTTATGAAAGATGATAATAATGGCTAGTCACTTGGGATTCATAGCCTGCACTTCCGAGTTAGATACGCGCACATCAGACTCCACAAACTGGACAGTGTGCATCCAGGAGAGCTGAAAAGTTGTGTTTCTAGATCTTAAATCAAGTCATTGCCCCTTTAGTCAAGGCGATAAGTGTTTGTCACAGATAAAAGAAGATCTAAGGAATTGATGCCGTGAAAGACAAAATCAGGACTCAATAGTCGGGATGACTATTAAGCAGGTATCCTTTATTGCAGCGC
>JAOQGH010000051.1:36843143-36874459 GCA_025769975.1 Gallinago jamesoni | reverse complement strand
TGGGCAATCCTGCTTCAGCAGGGGAGTTGGTCTAGATGATCTCTATGGTCCCTTCCAACTCTAAAAATAATTCAGTGAAATTCCCCTTACTAATAAACCTTGGAATATGTGAGATAACTTGTAGTGTGCTTTAAAATCTTTAAGGTAAGATTTGGATTTTCTCAGTTGGGTGGACTGTTTCCCATTTTCTACAAGGTATGTTCACTTCATTTTTATTCAATTCACTTCGCATTTTCTAAAGCATGCATTGTTTAAGGCTTCAGGCATTCATTTCACACTCAAGGACAAATATAATGGACTTCTACTCTTAGGGGAACACACAACCAGGAGGTAGATTGAAATACGCTAGTCCTCAAGCACCCAGCCCATGGTCTAGGGCAAAAGTCTTAAAAAGAAAATGTACTTATATTTGCCAAAAAGAAAACAGCTGATGTTAGGAATCAGAGGTTGAAATTCAAAGGTGAAGATCTTCAACCAGAAGAAAATGAGGAAAAACAAATGTTGTCTTCAGGAAGGTAAATTATTCTAACAAGGACCTGCACAAATGTTTAAAAATAACATAATTTTTTATTGGAATTAAAGTTATGCAAACAAGATAGGATAGTAAGGATGGCAGCACTTCTATGGACCTTAATTGTTGAGGGCTGGACTGGAAAAATTCTGTGTAGGAACGTAATAGCCACATTAGGGTTATGTCTTGAGATTTTACAGTAATCTTGTTAGATAGATCAGTTGATAAAGTTAAGCTCTTTCAACAAGAAAGTTTTGACTCTTATTGCTGTTTTGTTGGATATCTCATTTTCCTGTCTCTCCCTGATGCATGAAAGCTTGCACACTGAGTTGCTAATGTACATAGCAATTGACTGGGAGAAAATACACACCCCCAGGACCACACAGTAGACACCACAACATCAGAACTCTGGTAAAGCTCAAAGGGTGCATAGCAACCACAGCTAGTCCACCAACCTGAGATAACACTGATCAGCTGCAGCTGGCAATGAAGACTGCACCAGAGAAAAAGGGGGAGACAGAGAAATGAGTCCCTTGATGGGGACACACTAGGATTTTTTTAAGGCTTATAGTTAAAACTTGGCTCAAGGGCATCAATTCTAAGGTCCAGTATTCAGCTTTCTTCTGGATCACTAGACTAATACAGCAAATATGTGGCTTGCTTTGTGGGTTTTTTGGGTTTGTTTCTCTTTTTTTAATATCCTGAAAAAAAAAGAAAAGTACAAATAGACTACTACCTGCATAAGTCTGTACTATAGCTCCTATTTAAGCACAGCATAGGAATAATATGAATTGTACTCAGAAACTTTGCAAATAATGAAGTCATTGTGCTAATGAACTACATATGAGGAAAAAGAGCTACATTCTTCAGCAATAAGACAACTGTTATTAAGGCCTGTAAGTTTGCGTAGGGCAAAAAAAAACTATCCAAAAACCTAAACCCCAAACCAAGACTACTTCCCACAGATCAAATCTCTGCTAAAGAAAATATTTATCCTTTGCACCAGTGCTAAGAAATGCAACAGGTACCATTTTTCTGTGTTTTTTATATAAGTCACACATAGCTATTGCTGATACAAATAATAGTATTGTCACAATTGTTGAGGGCTTCTGAAAGCTAATCTCTGGTCTTAGCAGTTAATAAACAGTACAAATGGATAATAATTATGGTCCCTACCTTTTTAATTATTTTTTTTTATCTGAACAAAGTGAACAAATAGTTTGTTGTACATTTACAATGCAGGGAAGGGTAGCAAGCACACAAGGCCCAGGAATTCACTCCCATTCAACATCCAGCCCTGACAGCTTGGGCCAAACATTTCAGGTAGTCTATGAATTATTTTCCTATCCAAAACAAAAGAAGAGATCTTCCCCAGAACACAACCATTCCTACAACTTCAGCTCTAAATTTACAAGCAGCTGTCACCAACCTACAATTTGAGGTAACCAAGATGCTCTGAACACTGCTTCTAAACAGAAGTCAGGGGAAAAAGTAGTTCTTAATAGCCTGTACCAGGATTTCTCAAAATACCTTGCTTGACCTACCTTACCGCTCCAGCAGATGAGATATCTTCCAGGAAAACAAACCTTAGACCACATACAGTTCTTGTTAAGCAAGACTTTCATCCCTATATCATTAATTTTTTTTTTCAGTTCCTTACTGAATATAGGTTTTTCTTTTCAATATAAAATCACCTTCAGCTTTTTTTTTTCTTTTTCTTTCCTTCTCTTCTGTTCTTTGTGAAAGCCCTAGACTAAATGGAGACTTGTTGGTTGTTTTTTTTTAAAAAGCCCAGCACCCTCCCACTTCTTACTCAGAAGAGCTTAATGCTTAACTGCAACCACCTGTTTGAATTCTCCCTCTCTGATTTCCTCTGGTACAATTCAGGTGTGTGAAACCCAATACAAAAGACTTTCAGGCTGAAATATCCACTTTTGTAATAGTGAATAACCATTTTTGTAATAAAATCAGTAACCCACAGGGTAGGAAGCAAAAGATTGTCTTTTTAGGTTTCCGTGAACCAAAAGGTCAAATGATTTACATTTAAGTACTCTTCTTCACAGGCATTCTCTACACATTGCCTAACAACTTTCCTGAATGAAACCTTTATATATGTCAATGTACGGTTAAAGCCAAACACACATTTATCTTTCATGATAAATTAAATGACATGGCATAAGCATACTTGGTTTCTCTTCCTCATTATCAGAAACAGCCAGCCAAAGACCCCCACAATACAAAATAAACAAAAAACACCAAACAAAACAAACTCTCCAAAAAATACATGGAGTGACAAAGAAACCAGCCTGGTCCTTCAAGCTGAACTCTGCCTTATAGATGGCCTGGTGCAGCTACAGGAAGAAACGCGGTGAATGAGAAGGGTATCGCTGAGCTGCATTTCTTTTGGTGTATTTGCCAGCTACAGAATCATCTCCGATATGTAATAATCTATTTCTAGAGTTATTTCACACCTCTTCTATAATCTCTTTAAACCTCTTCTATAATCTCTTTAAAGCAAATGAGATGTGAACATCGCTTCTTTCGTCCAGAAAAGTGTTATTCTAGAGAAAATGACATAATCCAAATAAAGCCAGGTAAAACACATAACTCTAATCAGACTGACTATCAAGAATTACTGTGAATTCAATCTGCAATCTGCATACAACATTCCTTTCAAACATGTGGCCTGAACACACACAAAGTATAGCCAATTCAGAGCTTGGAGAAGAAATATAACAAATGTGTTTCAGATTGATTTTGATTGCTTGTTCCACCCTCAGCTGTCAATGACAATTTGAGTGAGTTTTTGAAATTTGGCCAATTATTTGCCTATCATAAAATCATCCCCAATATTATGAAAATAATTTCAGACACATACATTTTACTGTACTCTTCTGATATCCTATAGTAATTATCCAAAATCTGACCTGTTTTTGTTAAACAAAGTCATACATTAAACACTTCCTGCTCCTTGCAACAATACTTTTACTTGTTTCTTAAAATTGGAAGTCCTCAAGTGTCTAAGATGTTAACTTTTTTTAACAGTAAACTCTGAGTTTAATTCTTCAGTCTGTTATTATGCATTTATATCACAGAATTTTGATTGAAAGCAACATCAAAACTCATTTACAAAATGAGTACATTCATTGCAAATATGCAGACATACAGACAATAAATGTAATTTAAAATTGCTAAAAGAGTAAAAATAGAATAATTGATTTCTTGCCTAACAAAATAGTGAGGGATCTGACAAAATATGGAATACAAAATGAAAATTAAGTGTGTTTCAGAAAATAAAAAAACCCTACAGAAACGGAACATGAATTTTTCTAATATTAAGAATAATAACTTAATTAACTCAGCAGGGCTTAATGATATAGCAAAGCAACGGATGAGTTAGCTCTTAAGCAATAATGTTATTAATAATAATTATTCTTATATAAAAATGTATTTATTTTTATTATTAGCTTTACTTTCAGAGATATTGAGCAGCATAATAGATTAATACTGAAGCAGAAGTAACCAGTGACTTCTGGAATGAGGGTATTGAAGTCTTAACCACAGCTGAAGAACACTTATTGTCAACTTCTTACAAGGTAATGGCTACGACAGTATGTAAGTTCAACTAAGCAGTATTTAATGGCAATTCTGTTGTCTTGATTCATTTTATCAATAGTTTTAAACAACCAGTCTCTGAAAAAAGTATCTCATTTTGACACCTCTTGTTTAAAGATGATTTTTATAGGATTCCTCAGCAGTTCAGAAGAAATCAGCAGCATATTCTTATACATCACAGTTATTACCAAAAAAATTCCACATTCTCTTTTAATTCATTATCTGGGGAAAGCAGACTCACATATTTGAGTCAAATCTCTGCAGCAGAATTTGATACTTTATAGCCATTATCATATTTTAAACAGAATCAGCAAAAATGCAAAAGCTTTGTATTGATTCAGAATAGCAAATTAATATTTTATCCTTTCCTCTAAATATCTGACTCCTAAGAAGCTCACAAAATGTCATACATTAACAATATTTCGACTTTTTTTCCCCCCCTAAATTATCCTCACATGAGTTAGATACAGGCAAAATCTACAGCGTCTAGAGGTCATATAACAAACTATCAAGAGGAATAATGCATAACATCTATTCAAAGTAATCAACGACAGAGACAGTGGCTGTAAATTACTTGGTGTTTACTCAGTCTTAATCTCTGGGAATAAAACTTGGAGGAAAGACCAAGGAAGGAATTATTCAACACATGATTAATTTATTCATGACCTTATTTCAAAGACATACTAAAGTCATAAATTAAGGTTCTATTGGAATAGAAACAAATAAAAATATGCAACAAAATATATTATATTCATCTATTCAGAATCAGATCTATTTGCTTTTTCAGACAGATGGAAAAGTTTATAGCTGTTTGGACTCATGAAGTCGATTCAGCTCCAGTGAGGGAAATGGAATTTTGTTCCCCAGTCCACAAAGATGTTGTCAATTATACAAAGCACTTTTGCTTAACTCCTAAAAAAAAAATAAAAATTGGTAGGAATCATATATTCTATGGAGTTTGTCCTCCAATAGAATAAAACCAGGATTAATCCATTTTAATTTTAAATAATTAACAAACGAATCCTGATCTGAAGTAACGTTGCAGGAAAGAATTTTATAGTAAATTTGCACAGCAATTTGCAGTACTACATTTTAGTTGTGACAGTGTTTGCCCCAGCTGTTAAGCTCTGAATGCCTGTTTCCCAAACTAGTGTTGCATATACCATTTGCAAATGTAGTACATATTCATCAATGTCAAATTCAAAAACAGCCTCCTGAATATATTTTGTACTTTATATTCTAGTGGGCTTTAAATCTTTGTTTAAAGGCTTCTGTCTGTTCTTTTTATTTTCGAATTTAATTTAGTCATGGAAGGTTAATTAGTCTTTAGATTTATAATTAGAGGAGTGAGTCAGCTCTTCCCATCCTGTGGCACGGCCAGTTTTATACTACAGTCTCAAAAGAAGAGAATGCAATTCATAATTTTATGCAAATATCCGATCGGGTTTAAATGAAATGGAGATGGAAATCTTTTCAACTTTGTCTGTGTAAGAATCCTATGCCAAATGATTTCATTAGAAGCACTAGAAAGAATACAAAGGAAGAAGGTTTTATATCTCCTTTATGGGGAACTATTCACATTAGTGGGGACTTCATTACTGAAGGGAGGGGGAAGCTGCAAACCAAACAGTTGTGCATCATGAAAGGTTGTTTATACAAACCCCAAATGTTTCTCAAGTACACACCAATTTCATCAGCTTTTGATAAAGCATTACAGTAGAGCTTGCTTTCATCTTAAATATTTGTATGCAACTGATAATGAAGTGTTTCAATAAGCTTATTTTGCAGTAAATCTTTTTGTAATTTAAGCAGAAAGGAAATTAGTCTATTGTCAGAGTTGTTGGAATTGAAATCCAAGATTCAATCAACTCCAGATATGTATCTACCAAGTCTATAAGAGCAAAATCCTCAGTTATTTTTCAATTTGCTATGGTTTGGTTTTTTTCAGGTCACATTAAGAGGGAGATAAGAAGTCCATATGTCTCAGTAAAGAATCACATAATCTACAGACGAGGGATTGCTTTAGCTAGCTGTGCAGCACTTCAAAGGGCATGTATTCCTCATCCAGAATAGCCCAGTGAGATTCAGTAAAATTATGGTTGTATCAATTAAAGTTATTTTCTCATCAGATGTAATGTTAGGCAAGCCAAGGAGAGTATTTGTACAAAGACAGTTCAGTTTAACACTGTATCAGGGGCAATGGCTTTGGAAATCCCATTAAAGTAATGTCTGAAAATGTCCAAAGTAAAAAATACAGAAAAGCCAAATGCAGAAGGATTTAACAGATTTTTGTCATTGTATAGATTATGTATGTGTACAGATTGCTTTTTTATATGTATTGTGTTTTCATAATTTCCTGTAATAAACTTTATGCTATGTCACTGTCCTTTATCTTAAAAGAAATAAAGATACAATAAAGAATACTAATCTCACCAGTGTTTAGCCAACAAAGCTGATCACCATAAGTGCCCTCACTTGGAAAGAAGTAACCACTTTCTGGGGCTAATTTCATTCTAAGCTAGTATCCAAGAGACATAGGACAAATCACTTACAAAGACACATTTTTCTTCCCATTGATTAGAGTGGGATTCTAGACTAACTGCATAATTTTTGGACGTCTAGAAGAGACATCCAGAAAATGCAAATTTGTATTAAAAACATTATTTAGGAATGAGTTTTAACTAGTTTTAATTGACAACAGCTAAGTAACAATGAGAAAGCACTGAGGCAGAGTTAGTTACAGACACAACCTTGGAAGTTATGGTATTTCAGCTTGTTCAGAATTCCTTTTCTTTTCTCTGCTTCTTAAACTTGAAAATAATGAGCCTCTGAAACAAAGAATTTGTTAGAAAGGAAAACTTCCCTAATAACAAGAAACTGCCAGCTGGCTTTTAGACATCATATAAAGTTTCTTTAGACAACTCAATAAGAAATGGCAAAAATTCATTAAAAGATAGTTTTCAAAATATGAGTACAATTGAAAAAAGATTTTTCGGAGCCTACTTGAATAAATCCAGATGAGAGGGGAAGCCTTATAGCATTAATGCACAGAAGAGGTACAGACAATTTAAGGATCTAATGAAATTATCCTAAAATTTTTGCACAACCAACTTGGATATAAGTACTCTAAAAATGGAGGAAAATTTGACTACTGAAGTCACCTGCTGCTGCTGCACGATGATGACTACAGCACGATCAGATGTAGAGCAGGGCTGGCAGATAACAATCGTTATGTTTCCACGTTCAGTGAGGCAGTGATGGAAACCTTCTAACAATCTACACAGAGCTTCCTGACAATATTCTGCTTCAAGAAACTGAAAGGTGTTACAAAACTCAATCCAAGCATTTGATCTCTATGGAGCACTTACAAACACACTAATGAATGCAAGTGAAGCTTTGGATACTCAAAAGTAGAACTAACAAGTCTAGTCATCCAGATCACCTTAGTGATGACCACAAAGAGCTTAACTAACTTACTGTTTACTAGCCACTTTAAAGACATGGAATATAAACACATAATCAATGAATTAGAAACTATGGACTGAATCTAAGTCCTCAGAAGTTTGCATTCCAATGGTAAACTTATTTCATAATGGGTTACCACAGCATTCCTGCGTCACAGCTGTTAGTAGAGATAAAGCCTGAAAACTTCTGTACTAAAACTTCTGCATTCCTTTGAAATGAAACTTTTTCTATTTGCCTGAAGCTACCCCATCTTACCTCCTACCTAAACATTTTTGATCCAGAGATTCCACAGTACAGCTGCTAGAAATACATGCTCTAGGGCAATTTAAAGACCCATATAATACATAGAAACCGCTGGGAAGAGGAAAAATGGACTTTCGTGTCTAAAATGTGTTTCAAATTTTGCCCATCTCTTTTTTGCCCATCTCTTTCACTGAAATCTCTTTATGTCTTCTCTAAATTCAAGTACTTGCCGGGGGAAAATATTACTGGTAGAAATGGGCTCTTTGTGACACAAATTGTGACTTTGTTGATAAGATCTGCACGTCTGTATTGGACTTTTCAGAAAGAGCAGAGATTTTCCTTAACTCTCAAACGTCGTCTTTCTATACCACACTGACAATGGCCGCATTTTAATGATGTCTCCAGCCTGCCTTGTCTTATCTATACCAACCACTGGTTCAAAGTTTCCAGAGCAGTAGCATATGGGCATCTGCACTTTAATTCCTTGAAGTTTTTTTCTATTCTGTAACACTTACAGAAAGGATTCTTAGTAGCAAAAGAATAAAAGAATAGTAAGAACTGTTCAAAGTTATGCATATGTTTGTGGAGCACAATGCTAACAGCATCTACTAAGGGTCACAGCAACTCACGGGATATGTTCATTACAGTGAAAATGGAAATGGAAATAAAATGGTCATTATTAGTCATTCAGAAACAATTAAAAATCTTCAAAATGCTCCTGTATAAGGAAGTTTTAGTCACAGTGACAACATCTTGCCCACTAATGACACATTTTACATCTAAATGAAGTATTAAATGGCATACAAATGAAAGGCTCTAAAGTAACACAGTAGCTGGTACAATATTCCAGCTATAAGTATCAAAAGCAACACCATTCTGCAGTTTCTAAGTATTCTGCTCCAGAATACCTCAGGTTTGACTGATGGAAGGCAAGTTCTTGCTACTGCTGTTCATGGCATTGTAAGAAGCAAACAGAATGTTTTAAATAGAGACCAGTAGACAGCATTCACACTACTGACTTCAGGCAAATAATCAAAGTTATTTGCAGCAAACACTTCTAAAGGACAGTTCAGGTAACCTGTTTTAGAAGTCAGCCATTCTCCCAACTCCAATTACTACAGAGGCTCAGCCAGCCTTTATTGTTTCTAATGTTAGCATTGAAGTGAGATACGTAAACTGGGCAATGAAAATTCTGGGCTCCTAAGAAGCAGCAAATAAAAATCAATGACAGCTAAAATAAAACAAAACAAAAAGGACAGAAGGACAAAAAAAGACACTCTGGATGAACTCAGAACTCTAGAGTAACCACATAACTAACTAGATTTTAAACTAAAAATTTAAAGGTAGTATATCTACACAATTCCTAACTTGGAAACTGGTAAGGGGATTGGCTTAATGTTGGCTAATGAATATTAAAAAAATATATTTGGAGTCTAAAGGGAAAGTAGCTCATCCTGACAGAGTATTGTTCATGTTTCCAATCCTTTATTCGCATATGAACCATAGATTGTAACAACAATTTCTGTGCCAGTTGGATTTCACCCCAATTTTGTGGGAGAAAAAGAGAGAATCTAAGTGTGGACGTTGTGGCTGCATTACATACACCTGGATCACACTAACTGAAAAGCAAACTACAGGCAGGTTGTACATCTCTGGCTTGTGCAGAAGCAATAAGCAGGCATCACTTACAGCAGCTTTGCAGCCTCAGGCTTATGGGAATGGTCACTGGGAACAAGGCAAATTTCTGGGATATCAAAGGATCTGGAGCATTCTTTTTCTTTTAATTTCTCCTTCCTTCAACCTAATTTATTCTAGCTTCATGATCTGCAGACGTATGTGACTAGAATTATATCTTGAATTCTTTTATAGTTTAACAAGCATTACATTTACTTTTGAAATAATTTAGAAATTTCTCACATAAAAATTTTTGATGTAAGTTACAGTCCAATGAAGCTGGCTTTTCTTAGGTTTCCAGAATATTTCAAAATGAGATCAGAACTCAGCTGTACTTTTGGGGCCTGAATCAGGCCCACCACAGTCCCACTGGCTTTAACTGATTTCATTTCACTGATATGGCTTTTCTTATACTTGTAGCCATTGCACTCTATAAACTATCAGCTGCTATTTCTTATAGACCACTCTACACCTAGCAAGAAATCCAATTTTTCCTTTCTGCCCACTTGTGCATTTCAAACAGTACTCTCATGGAAATATAATGGTCAGTTTTAGAGGCTTTGGCAATAGGATTTCTACAAGATCATTTAGGGTTTCATGTCCATGTCATTAACCCTTATATAATCTTCAGGCTTTTCTTTTTCACGTACCTTTCAAAATTCACCAGCTGTCATCTCTCTTCAGACTTCTAATAGCTGTAGTTCTCTCTCATGATCTTCACTTACCTTAGGACCCCCCTTACTGGCATTTTCTATCCATCTGTCTTTGATACTCTGCTTGCCTTCCTTTGTAACATTTTCTCTATCAAATATCAAAACTGTCAGCATCTTCTTTACTTAATCCCTAACTACTTTAAAACCATGTCTCAAGCCTCTTCTGACCTGACCAAATAACATTACTGATTTTCTCTCAGCTTCTCTGTGAAATTGAGTCAAGTAGCAGCTTCAGGTTCTCAGACAGTTTGCTTGTGCTGTCATTGAACTACGTGACTGCAGCAGAGAGCTCATTTCTGTCTCTTTGAGAGGAAAATTGGAGAGAGGGGAATCAAGCATGGTCAGGGGAGTATTGGGGCTCGGCCCCCCATAAAAGTGGCAGGAAAATTAGCCCCGCTAAAGTGCATCTACAGAAATGCACTCATCATGGGCAACAAACAGGAGGAGCTGGAGGCCATTGTACAGCAGGACAACTATGATATAGTTGCCATTACAGAAATGTGGTGGGAAGACTTACACAACTGGAGCACTGCAACCAATGGCTACCAACTCTTCAGAAGGGATAGACAAGGAAGGAGAGGCGGTGGGGTGGCCCTCTATGTTAGAGACACATTTGAATGCCTAGAACTTAATAATGGGAATGACAGTGTAGAGTGTTTATGGATTAGAATCAAGGGGAAGGCCAACAAGGCGGATATCATGGTGGGAGTTTATTACAGACCCCCAAACCAGGATGTAGAAATCAATGAAATATTCTCTCAGAAACCGGCCAAGCTGTCACAATGACCCACCCTTGCTCTTGCGGGGGACTTCAACTCCCCAGGTATCTCCTGGGAATACAACACGGCAGAGAGGGAACAATCCAGGAGATTCCTAGGGTGCATGGAGGATAACTTCCTCAGGCAGATGGTAAGTGGACCAACCAGGGAAAGTGCCCTCCTGTACCTGCTCCTTGTGAACTGGGAAGAACTTGTGGGGGAAGTAAAGGTTGGAGGCCATCTAGGGCACAGTGACCGCAAGATGATTGAGTTCTTGATCCTCGGAGAAACAAGGAGAGGCCTTACTAAAATTGCCACCTCAGACTTCGGAGGGCAAGCTTTCACCTGTTCAGAAGACTGCTAGACAAAATCTACTGGGGGGCTGCCCTGAAGGATACAGGAGTCTAGGAAGGATGGACATACTTCAAGAAAGAAGTCTTAAAAGCACAGGAGCAAGCTGTCCTCGTATGCCAAAAAACATGTAGGTGAGGAAGGAGACCAGCCTGGCTAAAAAGGGACCTTCTGCTGGATCTCAGAAACAAAAAGGAGCATCTACAACCTTTGGAAGAGGGGACAGGTCTCTCACAAAGACCATAAAGAGGTAGCAAAGCTATGCAGGGAGAAAATTAGGAGAGCCAAAGTACAGCTAGAGCTCAACCTAGCTACAGCTGTTAAGGACAATAAAAAATATTTCTATAAATTCATTAACAACAAAAGGAGGATTACAGAAAATCTCCCTCCTTTATCGGATGCAGAGGGAAACAGTCACCAAGGATGAGGAAAAGACTGAGGTGCTCAATGCCTACTTGGCCTCAGTCTTTACCAGTGTAACTAGCTGTTCCCTGGAACTAGGTGTCCCTGGACACCCAGCCTCATGAGCTAGGAGTCAGGGAGGGGAAGCAGAATGAGGGCTTTACAATTAAAGAGGAAGAGATCAGTGACCTGCTACGCTGTTTGGATGCACACAAGTCTATGGGACCGGATGGGCTACACCCATGAGTGCTGAAAGAGTTGGCAGACATGATCGCCAAACCCCTTTCCATTATTTACCTGAAGTCATGGCTAACTGGGGAGGTCCCAATGGACTGGAGAGTGGCAAATGTAAGACCCATGTACAAGAACGCAAAAAGGAGGAACCAGGAAACTATAGACCTGTTAGTCTGACCTCAATACGAGGGAAGGTCATGGAGCAAGTCATCTTGAGTGGCATCACAAACCATATAATGGGCAACCAGGGGATTAGGCCTAGTCAGCATGGGTTTACAAAAGGCAGGTCCTGCCAGACAAACCTGATCTCCTTCTATGACAAGATGACCCGATTATTGGATGAGGGAAAGACTGTGGATGTTATCTACCTGGACTTTCAAAAAGAATTTGACACTGTTCCCCATAGAATTCTAGTGGGAAAACTAGCTGCACATGGCCCGGGAGAGCACATGATCTGCTGGATCAAGCACTGGATGGATGGATGGTCCCAAAGAGTGGTGCTCAATGGAGTTACATCCAGCTGGTGGCTGCTCACAAGTGGTGTTCCCCAGGGCTCAGTGTTAGGACCATTTTACTTTTCTAGGTATAGAACCCAAGGAGCAAAACCGATATTTCAGACTTTTGACTTTATCAAGACAAATGTTTGGGTTTTACATCTGTTTCATTTTTCAATTGATCCCTTAGCAAATCAGCCATCTAGCCCGAAAGAGAGGGCATTTTCAGTGTTTCAAAAGAACTGTCTTTGTGTACTTGATATATATAGGAGTAGCTTACTATGAAAACACTGAATCTGCAAGCCCAGTCATTTATGTGTGAGAATACTCATGGCTCAGTACTCCAATATACATTAGATATGTAATTCCAGAGACTCTTCATCACATTCAATTTTAAGCATTATCTTGCTTAGAAAAAATCATCTAAGTCTAACTGAAATAATCTAAGTGGTTCCTGAAAAATGACCACTTCAAGGAAATGGTTAATTTATCTACTATGGAAAGAATAATATTTCCTCTTCAGAAGACAGATAATTGCACATCATCAAATAATTTGTTACAATCTGCATATAAGGTGGAATGAAACATCTTTATAAAGTTGGTGATTGCTTTTATCACTTAGTGATGTTTGTTCCCCATGTTTTTTGAAATATAAATTATTTATATTAATTGATAGTAATGTGTTTTAAATATTAGATATCATTCGAATATTTGCAGTACAAAAGCACTCAGGTGAAAGTTATTAGTAAGTGACACGTTATTTGCTGTAAATGCTCTACAAAAAGCAACAAACCTGCAATGACTTCAAATCATTTCAGCTTAATATCACTCCTATTTATTGCACACCACCCTAATAGACAATAAATCCTCACAGTGGAAGCACTTGTGTTTGCAAATTAATAGCCTACCACTTAAGCCATGTAAACAACCCTTATATTGTTGTATCACTTCTAGCATTCATAGGATTTGACATATGAATAAGTTTTAACTAGTTTTATAGTTCTGTTGTTTGTTCATAGTTTTCAAAGTTATAGTCAATCATTTTTTAACCAATTCAAACATAGTACGTGGGTGAAAACACTCACACACATCAATAGATATACACAGTAAAATACATCCTAAATATAGCTCAACAATAAAAACAATCCAGAAAATATCAAATCTCTAAGGGGCTGGATATTCTGATGTGCTGTGCTTTTAGTCACATTACCCAACCAGCCTGTGACTAAGATTAATCTGCCCTGTGCCTCTTTTAAGAAATGACAAATGGAGTGGTCCTTTTCTAATCAATTTGTGGAACTGCCAACAACAATAGTGCTCCTGCTTTCATCTGGGTAAACAAGAGCTAAAGTTGTCCACTTTCTTCTGAACTGCTGTAAAATGGACTTAAAACACAACATTGCTACATGAGCCATGATCTTCAGAAATGGTTATGTTCAAAAATTACAGGGGTCAAATACATTAAGTATCCCATGCCTACTACCACAGCCTGACCACAGAAGTTTGAAGCTGTGCCTGAAATATCAGACCTGGGATATTTGTTTTGGTATTATCACAAAATGGGCCCTGGGACAAAGAGCTCTCTCCCTCTTCCATCCCTCCAGATAACCATAACAGCCATGAGCACAGATTCAGGGCTTATATACAAGCACACCACACAAAGACTGCTGTTGACTACTTTCAGCTACCATCAGGATTATCATTCTCCTGTTGAAGATCTTGGCGCTTCAGTTTAAAGATTTTTGGAGTTTGATGACTTCAGCCTACAGTCGAGTATCTCGATAAATCTGAACTAACAGGACAGGATGTTCTGACCACAACTGTAACTTTTTTAGTGACCCAGCACAACAAAGTGAACATTCACTTTCAGCATAACCTGTTAGTACGTGCTATTAGAAAAGAGTAGCCATTTTTTTACTCTATACAATCACAGGGTGAATTAGATCAGAGCCTACAAACGGCTGACATCTGGTTGTACAATCAAACTTTTGATTATCTTTTATATTGGAATCACAATTAAGCCATAGATAACATTTTTTCTATTTCCTTTTAATTGTTATAAAGCCTATGAACCTTTTTTTTCCCATCTAAGTTGACTGAGAAACACATTCTGTAACTGCCACATCAAAACTGATCTCCTCTAATTTTATTTTCTTTTTTCGACTAAGACAAGCATTTGCAACATCTCTATTTTTCTTTTGGAAAGACTTATGGTTTCTACTTCACCTTAAATTTCCCTCTGTATAGTTTTGGGTAATGATTTCCCTTTCAAAATGTGAGTTTAATTTGTAAGAAAATGAAGTAAATAGCATTTTAGTCCAATGAATTTTCTCACAATTATGATTGCCTCTACTGGATTTTCTTTAGGATGTCCTGATATTATTATTATTATCTGCAAAACAGAAGCTTATTCATATATCCTTTCATTTTTGTCTCAGAATTGTTAACATAGCTGGAATATATTGGGAGGGGAACTACAGAGGCAATATAATCCATTTTCAAAAGATTTTGTAAACACCAGCTATCAGGAATAACTGTCATAAAACCATTCAATTCAGGCACAAATTTTAGGCAACAGAACATCAAAATTTGCTTATTTTTGCTAGTTGAGAGCATTTGCCTTGCAATATGCGATATTCCCTGCATCAGTTCCAGCCAAAGTAACTAAACTCAGTTGATGGGTACGCTTGTGGCTTAGTTCCTGCTGGAATGACTGAATTGGAAAGGACTGTCCAGAGATTAGAGTGTGTATGTAAATCACAGACTTTCCATCTGACCTTGAACTGAACATGTAGGCTAACATTCTACCCCGCAGAATTCTGTCAAAGCCCTTGTGCCTATCACTGTCTACTGCTGGCTAGTTTTAAAGGCATACAATTAATCTCAGCTAAGTGGGTTTTGGCTCTAACCTCTCAGTACCTCATTTTAGAAGCTGAAAATAACATCATTACTGAATCTTATAGGCTGTTGTGAGGAAAGATATTACAGATGATGATATGCTGGAATATCCAGATTGAGGAACATAAAAGAATCTAAGAGCAACTGGAAGAAAATTTCTGGCTCAGATCTTCTAAGATCAAGTACTACAAGGTACACAAAGAAACTAAAAATACAGTGCAAATTGCACATCTCTAATCATGTCAGGATTTCCAGGTGTGAGGGAAAGAAAGTTAGGGTGTTGTAGTATTTCCCTCTCATTAACCCCTATCTCACAAGAGCTTGTTTTCTCATGCGGTGTCATGGTGGGAGAAGAGAATACATGGGATAATGAAGGTAGGAGGGCTTAAACCACAGCAGGATGGGGCATTGCTGTTGTGCCCAGAACATGGCAGACAGCTCTAAACCCAAAGGCCTGAAGATGGTGGCCTGCACCAAGGCCAGCCTGTTACCCCGGGTTGCAGCAGTCTTGCATTTCAGGAGGCATAGTTCTTTGGGAGTAAAGGGCCTGTCCCTTCCTGTAACCTACAAGGAAAGATCCTTTCCCCCATATTCACATCGAGGCTTTCTTCATATCTATATCTAGCAGCAGGGGCCGGGAAAGATAGCTGCATGTTTGATCAAAATCTTAATTGGAACACAAAGCCAATTTGATTTGCAGTTCTCATCTCCTCTGCACTTCCTGCTTTACAAATGATAAGTGCTGAAGTGGCATTTCATAAGAGGATTCTGCCTGTGACATTCAGACACGCTGGCATTTGGAAGAGGACTAAAGATACACTAAGGCAACAGAGTCTCTCCCTGGAACACTGCAATCTGGTCATTTTATTATTTACCCTTCACTAGAAGCAGTGGAATAAAAATAACCCTAATCTGAGGGGAAAAAAATTTTGATTGTTTATGAAGATCTGATTGTTTCCTCTTGAACTGTTTCTTCCTGCCAAGCACTTAGTATGTCCCAAAAATTCAATTCGTCATATTTTTTTTTTAAGTCTGGGTACCAAAGCCGCTATGACAGAATAGGGAGGGTAATATAAGACACGCAGTCCAAAAGCCATGACAGTTTTCAGGAACCAGGGGTTACACCATTATATGTCATGTTAGAAAGAAAGGTAAATGGAAAATCTCAATAGGAATATGGTGAGTGGGTGAACCACTATCACAGATGCTTGAACCTAAGGCTCTTTCAAAAAAAACGTACAGATGAAGAAGTGTAATTTCTTTCTAGAGCACCTTATGATCTCATTTTCCAACAGATGGACATAGAATATGATGAATTGACACTTCCATCTCCTGGAAATCCCATGGCCTTCAATTTAAAACACAAACTGTACACTAATGATATGGTGAAAGCGAGTGTATGTCTATAAAACAGCTCCTCAATAAGATTAGAAATGAAAAAACAAACAAACAAAAACCAAAGCATTTTTACTTGGCAAGGCTATCCCCACTGAATTTAAATTCAGAATTAAATTAAAAAAGACAACAATCTATCTGCTTTTCTGCATTACTCTTATTTTCTAAAACTGTAAGAAAGTGAATTTAGTCCTATCTGAGGACAAAAAATGTGGATCATTTAAGGCAGTGGAATTTAAAAAAAAACACGCCAAAAAACCCCTACCGCTACTGAGTACAAATATCCACAGTAGCTTTTAAATTCTGTTCAAGTACATCCTTCTCAGCTATGCTAGATTTCAGATTCTAATGCTGTCATTTTAAAAAGGAATAAAATATATTCTTAGCCTTCACTATGAATCGTCAGTTTGCATTAAAAAAAAAAGGGAAAGAAAAAAAAAAACAGCAGAGAGCTTAAAGCATGAGAGAAAGGGAGGCATAGGGACAGGGAAGAGGATGCTTGAAACATCCAAAAGAATCTTTGATCTTTACTGTGAATTGATACCGTGATTTTGAATCATATAAGATCATTAAAGTATCTTTTTTATTCACTTCAATGGAGTTGGATCAGACCCTTAAAGCTGTGTCAGATAATTAATGCTCTACAATGTGGCTAGCAAAACTTTTGAGTATTATTACTATTTTGAACTTTATTCCTTTTTGTCAGCGGAAATAAAACCAGATCACTATATTGTTAAATCTTATGAATACAAACAGAAAGATTTATTTATGGTAAGTTGGATTTTTAAAAGCAACTTTTATTTTCAAGGCAAATTTCTGTGGGTTGGTAGTCAGCACATTCTGATAAAGTCAGATCCTCCCACCTTGAAGAGATTCCAAGTCAGGCAGGCCAAATTGATTGCCCATCATTTTTAGCATCTTGTTTCTCGATACTGAGAAGTACGCACACAGCCTGCTAGATAACTTTTATCTGAAAATTAGGTGAAATTTAGGCTGAAAAAAATAACTTTTTCTTTAACATGGGAATAATTAGTAGGAGGTACTTGCAAACTAGAAAATTGTTTTCTTAATTGTACATTACTAAATTAAACTAAATTGTAAAGCAGTAAGAGGCTTACCATAGGTTTTAGTGATAATACAAATCTAAGCAGCTCATTTGAAACATTTACATTTTGTTTTGATAAAATAGAACAGAAAAATGTACATTTCCTGCTCCCTGGCATTTTTCATATAAGTATGCTCAGCTAACTTCATCATGGCTGTCTAGATAATACTGCACCCACAACTTTGTTCCTTGGCTCTTTTCTTGTGAAATATTGGAAGAGTCAAAGTATTTTAATACTTCTTTAAAATTAACACTATACTCTCACTCATTGTGCCTAAATTCAGTATTAGTTTTGTATATTAGTGCAAATTAATACTAGAAGATTCAGAGCTAACGGAGTAGGATGTTGCAAAAGCTCAGGTAAGAGATAAGTACGCTGGACACAATATTCACAAAAGCAAAAGGAAAAACATTTCTTGCAGAGCTCTGCAAACTTCTGCCAAAGCCTCAAAGATTTAATGAGAAGAAAGAATCTTTTCTAAACCAAGATAGGATTAGAATATGGAAAATAATGAAATCTGAAGAAGCAGGGAGAAAGTAGTAAGTGTTATATAATTAAAAATGTAGCTTTTAGAAATATTTTGAAAAGTGTGGTGAAAATTTAAAGAAGTAATCAAACATCTGGATTAATGTGAGAAATACATACGAGTGAAGTTGAAAAAGATCTACAGACACATTCAGAGCTTCAGTTAAAGAGAAGAGGATAAAATAGGTACTGCAAGAGTGTAATGAAGAAGGAAAAATCACTGAAATGCTGACAGGTTGGTGCAGGACACAAAAAGACTTCAAAGGGGACAGACAAAGTTCCTTAAGATCTAGGGAAGTGCATCAAGAAAAAAAATAAACGGATAAGTGAATGGTTTTCAATCTGTAACTAGAACCAAGAAAGGTAACTAAAGAAGGGTCATATTGCCTAATATTCCTCTATTGAAAAACATAAGGGCTTAAGAATACAAAAATAGGTTACGAATCAGATGTCTAGGTATAAAACACTGGCGAAACACAGGAAATGCAAATCTTGTAAAGGTTTTGACTTTGACAAAAATATTTGTTATGTAAGTAGCTATAGCCTACTGAACTGTGACTGAATGGTCAAAATCCTATTATATTAGTCAAAAATACTCATTCTTTTTAGTTTATCCATGTGCTCACAGACATCAGGGCACACAGTTGGTGAATAGTGTCCCGCAGAGTGTACCTGCACCCCAGTATTAATATGGACAGTTGGACTACATCTACTATTTCTGTATACAAATTGAATAATCATGGCTTTAAAACTACTGATTCGGTACACAAATCTAACTAAAGTACATATTTTTAAAAGAGAGAGAGAGAGGGGAAGTTGAGCACATACATAGAACCTATAAAAGGTAAAATTTATTTTCCTAATATACAACCTCTGAATTCACTTAAAGTTCCTTGAGAGTAGAATCACGTTATAGATAGCTTCATGGTGGTTCACGGTTGAGATTAGAATATCTCGCCTAATTTGTGATTAAACAACCTATGTGTTAATTCTCTAATTAATACATCCTAAGCATCATAGGATGCTCTGTGATCACAAAAAAAGAAAAAAACATATAACATGAGGAGTTTGCTCCAGCGTGCAGACTATTTCTGTGTAAGATTGAAGACAGAGGAAGCAAAGCTAACACAGAATAGAATGTACTAGAAAGTATCCAAAGTAAACAATATGTAAACAGTATGAACCAGAAAGCCAAAAGGGATTTCTGGGTGCAGAATCTTACAAGGCAAACAGTACTTTGGCAACCACAGAGTAACACCATGCAACATTAAGATTACCTAGGTAATAGCATGAGAAATATTAAATTTGAGTATGGATTTAGCAAAACTGGAGTTAACAGGGATACATAGTTAGGACAGGATACTTTCCTGAGAGCAAACTGGGGTAGAAAAAGGAAGATAAAGGATGGCAAATAGTAAGGTCAACATACGGAAAAAATTAGAATAGGGTTCAAAATTAACATTATTCATCACAGAACCTTATTCAGTCACTGAACAACAGAAGATGGGATCTTTGCAATAGTAGGAGTGCCAACACCAGCTGATTATAGCAAAGCTGACCAAGTGCACTGGGACGCTGGGGGGAACCCACTTGACAAATTCTCAAGTTCTCCACTAGGTCTATATCCAAAAGACTTGGTGCAGATGGGTAAAACGTGATAGAAGAGTAACTCAGTAAAATTTTTGTGATTAATAATTGTGTGAAGAGTGATAAAACTGTAAGTTAATAATAGTGGTAGGTTTATCAGTTAGTCTAAGAATATATAAAATTTTTATTAGTAGTGTAGTGACTAAATAGTAATCATTAAATTTTCTCCCATCAATAACATCTCTGCATTCAAAAAGGTGAGTCAGAACCAGAGGTAACATGTTCTTCAGTTATTCTTTACAATATTGTGCAGAAATAAAGAAAGTCAATGGAAGTGTCTCTCCACTCTATCTACATAGATAAGCAAAATCCAAATGTTTTAAGAATAAAATGTACAGAATTTCTTTAAGTTGTTCTTTAGGTTTTTTACTTTGCTTTTCTACAATACATCGTAGAATAAAAATAGATTGAATAAATACAAATGCTTCTAGACATAACAATCCCTCTTCACAACTCCTCCCTCCTCCTTCCCAAATCTAGGGCCAATACAAGTTATGTTTTTCATAGTGTGATCATCCACTTCATTTTTTTTTTCTCCATAACTGTGGTTAGCAGAGTTACAATATTGCACATAAACAAAACCAACAGAGTTTTAAAATAAAAAGTTAAAATCAGAGCAACATGGGTAGAAGTTTAAAACAAACTAATATAAGTCAGAAATAAAGTGCATACTTTTTTCACTGAGAGTAACCGATTATAAGAATCAATCATCAAGAGACGGATTTTCCATTTCCAATTTTTTCCTCTTCAGTAGTTTTTTGAAAGATACCTAGTCAGTCAAACTCAGTTTTATGCTATCTGAATTCAGGGATATTTGAATTAATTATTGAAACTATATTGAAGCAAACATTCAAAATTATGTAACTATAAATATCCCTTTCTATGTTGGAATATACCAAAATGTTATAGGGGTTCTAATTGAAATACATGAGATTATGGAATCAAGAGAAACTTTTAAGTCAAGGAACAAATCAACCTGAAAATACAGGTCAATTTTAGGTGATACACAAAACAACTGAAGCACAATACAACATCTCTTTATCCACTGAAATGGACCAAATAAGAAAGGTAACATTAAATACATTGAGGTTATGGCATTATCAAAATTTAGTACTTCATCATAATTTTTCATACAGGAGGAGTCTTGAACCTGGTTTTAAAGATGATAATAAAAAACTGGCCTGATTAAAAAACACCATCCATCTCCAGCAGCTCTGGAGAACTGAAAAAAACCTCACCATTTCCACTGAAGAGACAAAATAGTGATGCATTTAAAGACTACCAATCATCTACAGCTGCTCTTGACAATTTTAGCTAAATACTTGGCCAAATATATCAGGGTTATGCTTATATCCCTTCAAGGAGATAACGTTCTGTAAATATGATGTCATTGGTGACTGTTGTTTCTGTTGCTGTCAGGAAAGCTAATAAAACTGCCCAGCAGGCAGAGCTCAGTCTTTGAGCTACTGCCTATTAGAGTTTTCACATCTCATGTATTTACCCCTTTTCTTGGGCCTGCCCTGACAAAATATTTTAATTGAGTTTCTATGTGTGTTTTGTATGTAAAATTTAAAAGTGAGCAGTATAATTTTTCTTCCTATACATGCATGCAGCAATACTTGGACCACAGCATAAGTGGATTTTTTCACCCTTTTTCAGTTAGTCTTCAAGTTTGTGACATATTAATAAATTTGAACAGTAGAAATCAGAGTTTACAGAACAGGGGAAAAAAGTCTGTAACATGACAAATATCAGAGATCTCAAATTTACCTATTAAATAACAAGAGATTTACAATAGGTTGACTTAATAGGTACCTTTTGGAGGACATTCTAAAGGGCAGTAAATTAAATTCACGAAGGATTAGGAAAGCAAGAAAGACATTTCAGATACAAGTATATCTAGAGCTGAGAAATGATGATGTCTGTACTGCTGGCTGAGTAGCAGATGAAGCAACACATGGAGAAACAGAAGCTAGACTTAATGATGAAGATTTCTATGGATAAAGCGACTAAGGTAAATCTTACGAAATAAATGTTATACATAATATTAACTACAAAACTAATTTACAAATTATAAAACCCCTCAAAACAGCACTGCTTGCTATTTAGCACTCAAGAGTCCATAAAAACTCTATTTGCTCTCCCCCCCATGCTGCCTTTTGAAGGATTATATAAATACAGACTATTTCTTACCTTCAGTCCTAACCCTTTCTACTCCTTTTCCTCTCTCTAAAACACAAACACATGTACAAAAGTCTTTTAAAGCTCTGTATAAGGAAATTAAACATAACCAAGCATTATGGGAAAACACAGAAAACAAAAAAACAAACCAGATGTTCCACCTGGAGAAACAAAACTTACTGGAAAAGCTGAGGTGTCTCTTAACTTCAGAGTTAAGAGCACTGCTCTTGCAGTTTCTACCTGTAGGTTTCTATCCTGCTATTAAAATTTGGGCAAAGAAGCTCATTTAACCAGAATTGTTTCAGTTCTTTGCCAGCATCATGAATCACAGATTATGTTGATGACTCAACTCTGCTAGACGTATTGGAGCATAAGCATAGACACTTGATGTATAGAAACACAGACAATACTGAAGTCTCCAGATACTGGGATATCTCTACAGGCGTCATTCAGAGATACCTGAATTTTGACTGTCTGTGGCTAATAAGGATGGGATATTGTTAGCAGAACTAAGGAATTCTTTAGTAATTTCCTTTGAATTCTTAATTGTAGCTGGACAAGAAAAAGAAGTAATCAGGAAATGATTTGTGGATGATTTGTGGATATCTCTGTTACTAATTTTAGCTGTTTGGTAGTAAGACATCACTATTGATTTCATATGGAGAAAGAGCTTCATGTTGAATGTAAGCAGGGAAAATTTTATATGGCAGCAGAATAAGTACTGTGGTTACGACAAAGAACACAAAGAAAGTAAATAACTTAGACAAACGTTATGATGCAAGTGAGATTATTCTTATGGTACAGAGAATGTATCTCTTTATATATTGCTGTGCCTACGCACAAGTTGTTTCCACATCAAAAAACAATATAGATAAAAGGTAGAAAGTATGAATACATATATTTAAAATATACACAGACAGATATATACACACATACCATATTTGCATATACCATAGAAACAATAACCTTTAATCTAGGTATTTCAGATTGACCTTTCTGAAATGTGGGACTTGCTTTCTACCTGCTTAGTCCTGCAAAGAAAAGCAGTGAAAGAAAGTGAAAGTCAGTGAAAGATAATTAAAATAGGTGAAATGAAACAGGCACATTATCTTTGGAGGTTATAGGAAACCCTAAATTCCCCCTCAGTAAGTTTGCAGGCAACACCATGTTAGGTGGGAGTGTTGACCTTCTGGAGGATAGAAAGGCTTTGCAGAGGGATCTGGACAGGCTGGATGGATGGACTGAGGCCAATGGGATGAGGTTCAAAAAGGCCAAGTGCCAGGTCCTGCACTTGGGTCACACCAACCCCCTGCAGCGCTACAGGCTTGGGGAAGAGTGGCTGGAACTGCCTGGCAGAAAAGGACCTGGGGGTGTTGGCGACTGTCAGCTGAACATGATCCAGCAGTGTGCCCAGGTGGCCAGGAAGACCAACAGCATCCTGGCCTGTATCAGGAACAGCCTGGTGAGTAGGACTAGGGAAATGATCATCCCCCTGCACTTGGCACTGGTGAGGTCCCACCTCGAGTACTGTGTCCAGTTTTGAGCTCCTCACTACAAGACAGACATTAAGGTCCTGGAGCATGTCCAGAGAAGGCCAACAAAGCTGGTGATGAGAACAAGCCTTATGAGAAGAGGCTGAGGAACTGGGGTTGTTCACCCTGGAAAAAAGGAGGCTGAGGGGAGGTAGCTTATTGGTCTATACAACTGCCTGAAAGGAGGGTGTGGAGAGGTGGGGTCGGCCTCTTCTCCCAAGTAACAGGCGACAGGACTAGAGGAAACAGCCTCAAGCTGCACCAGGGGAGGTTTAGATTGGATATTAGGAAAAATATTTACACTGAAAGGGTTATTAAGCATTGGAACAGGCTGCCCACAGAAGTGGTTGAGGCACCATCTCTGGCAGAATTTAAAAGATGGGTAAACACAGTGCTTAGAAATATGGTTTAGTGATGATTTTTGTCAGTGTCAGGTTGACAGTTGGACTAGATGATATGAAAGGTCCCTTCCAACCTAGGCAATTCTATGATATAATTTGTGTAAGCACACACTTGTGAATGCACCTGCTGAATCTACAACTATTCTCTCATACCTCTTTTTTCACTAGGGATATTCAAAACCTTTTGAACAGCAGGCATCTGTTTGGAAGTTCAGTGAAAAGCTAACTAGGTGTAGTCTTTGTAGAACACAGAATAAATAAATGTTGAGTTCTGTCATATTGATCATGTCATTTCTGCTACTTCTTTGTAAGAATGTGAAAGCTCTGGAGGGACTACACACTTCTGGAAGCTATAAGCAGTCTAATTGATAATTTTCTGGAAATTGTAATCTGCTTTGCATACACTTATAATTAGTTTGAATAGAAGCATTTTCCTTGGATAAGAGGATGATATGTGTTGACCAAGATTACAAATCATTTTATGCATTTCCTGCCATACTTAGTTTTGTTTAAAGCTCAGCTGATAGAATCATTAGGTTTCTTAATTTTAGATTTTTATCTCCTAGGTTCAAAAAATTTCCTAAAGCTCTTATTCATATCTTTCCTATTAAAAAATAAATAGTGTTTTGTAGAAGGAGAACATTATATTTATTGTTCCTTGCTTTCCAAATAGATATTAATAGGAATACATTTTCTATAATTTGTGTCTCTTAAGTCTGCTGACCTTTCTGCAGTAAGTAATTACGGCGTTTTTTTCTGCTTCTTTGTCACCATCTTATTAATGATTTAATTTCATTTTTTATTTCTGCTAAGGCAATTTTACAAACATTATTCCTTGAAGGACAAGACATCAATAAACATTAACAATGTCTCATTTCATGGAAGACCAGAAAGATTTTACTAGGATGGCCACTTGGTTTACAATAACGTCTTTCAAGGATAACATTTTCTATTCTAGGACATTTCTACATTTGAAATGACTGAAATTAACTAAAAACTTTGAAATAGTCTTAGCGATTTAAAGGCCTAAATTACATGGTTCTGAGAAGACACAATTAATATATATGAGACAAAGGGAGAGGAGAATGTGAAAAATGGACTTGAAAAAGTTATTTTTTAATAACTGAAAACACTTTGCAAGTTTTCAAAACAAACTTGATGGGCATTGGAAACGCTCCTTTTAAAACTGAAGACTATGCTCTGAAAATACATCGTAAATGTCTGCAGGTGCGCTGCATGTGTACACCGCAAAAGACATGGGGGGTAATGTCACATTAAAACTTTTCCAGAAAGCAAGTCTGAGAGCATACAAAGGCTTGCTGTCTCCTGATAAAATACCTTTAATTTCATATATTTCTATATATAGTAACTCTATTGATCTTTCAAATTAGTATTTTTAAACTTATACTTATCTTAAAATAAGGATTTCTACTCAAACTGTTGAAGTAAGTAATGATTTATTTCCCTAATGGTACATAGGACCAATTTTAGCATCTGACACCCTAGCAATATATGAATTCAAGAATTCATTCAATTAGAAACATAAGTTATTGTGGAGACTTGCGTTCATCTAAAACAGTTATTAATACAATCTTGAAAGAATTTTTATGTTCTTAAACTTTTGAGAAACGATGAAATTTAGGTCATCTATCTTTCCCAGTATTTTACATCCGTAATGATTATTCAATATGTTAACACAAAAGACAAAAATGGTATCAGTAAAGATCGTTCCATTGGAGGCGTACACTGGAGTTTCTCTTTATGAAGGAATGGGATAAGCAAACCATACACTAAAACTCCATTTCTAGATTTTTGTTTCCTTAAGTTTTTTCTAAAATCAGGTATTTTTTCCAAAACATAATTAACACGCGAAGAGATACAGACCTTGCAAGATGGTGATGTCCCCTAACAATCTTTTTCATTTTAAGCAACTTTTTCCTCTACACGGACTCTGCCACTTTTAATAAACTTATAATTCCAATTAAGGCTCCTATCAAATACTTTTTAGAAATCACCAATTGTTACATAGTTCAAAACCTACAAAATCAGTGTAGAATGTGAAATAAAAAGGAAGAAATAAAGCTGCATTCTAGAGTTTAAATAAACATATTTGAGCAGTCATCACAACAGGTTTAAAGACAAGTTTAAAATTACACATTAATATAATTTTGCTAACAATTATTGCTTTTCACCCACTGTGATATCCTTTACTCTATAGTTAATTTTCTTGGCATTCCAGTGGATGATGAACATGAGGAATATTGGCAATATGTCTATAAGGAATGTCAAGGGAGCAGCTTTGACAAAAGTTAAAAGCAAGGCTTTCATAACCTTATGAAAAAACAGTAACATTTCTGGAAATGCATGTGATCCAGTCACACCATGAAGACAGCTGTGGACAAACACAAAACATACACACAAAAAGAAAATGTACTGACTAAACGATTAGCAGAGAAGCACCGCTTGCTATAGCTATGGGCAAAACTACCATACTGAAGCTACAGCTGCTTGTCCAGCACAGGTTAGAAGGACTTTTGCAAAAAAAGCACACTGGGAAAGGCTTCTCTGAAGTAACAGAGCTCCATAGCAGCTCATTAGTTCAATTGAACTCTTTTCTGCTGGATTACATAAAAGATTTCTTAACAACAATATCCTAAGATACGCTTTCAGAAAAGTAGCAAAATCAACCTCAGTGGAAACCTGGTCTTGAAAAGAAGCATCACAGGAACGGCACTAGATTTGTTTTTGGGACCTAATGGGTGATGTTTCCTTGTTGTCTCCTATGATTTCTTCCTTTCTAACTCCACTGTTTAAAGTGCTAGTTTTGACTTTAGTTTAGCAAGAACACTGCACTTCATCAGACAGTAATGTTTATTCAAATCTTCTGGTTTCCAGAATTTTCTGACATAACTGCTGCAGACACCTGCAGGATGTACTCTGTACTATTGCCATACGCATTCCATGGCTCTGCCAGAAATAACTCTGGGGAGTCCTAATTTCAGTGGGAATATCTCCTGTTTCTCCTTGTGTTAAGGTGAACTTAATATTGCCATATGATACTTCACTGAAGGGGAATGCACGTTCCACGGTGTGAGTAAATGACAAGCTTACACAACCCAGGACAAGAGGAAAGAAAACCTGACTAGGTCACAAAACCAATCAGCTACTGTAGTGCGATACCTGAAGACAGAGATGTTTGCAAAAGTGTTACATTTTCTCCTGGAGCCAGCATTGCTATGTCCATGTTGCACTTTATTTAATTTTATTTTACTTTGCTGATATTATAAGACTTACGAAGCAAAATTTTCAAAAGCTCCTTATTTTCTTAACAGCCTGAAAAATTACTATTTACAGATTCCCAGAGCTACAGTTCAGATTCCCTGAACAGTCTAACCAGGGCAGTGCAGGTACCATGAAAAGCTGTCTGGCTGCCCACACTGTCTCCCTTCCAGCTCCACACCACCTCTGAAGTGGTTCCAGTACCCAATAATTGCCTCAGTTACTTTCAATTTTTCAGTGCAATGCAGACACACTGTATCCCATTTTTCAGTATAACAAGGCCAGCAGACTTACAGAGATACAAGATTCCTTGAGGCACTTGAGGCAGGTGTCCATAATTTTGGTAAATTTGAAATTTTTTCCATTTAATTTAAAACAACAACAGACAAGAAGCATTATCAAAGCAGAAGGGTTCCACAAGTGTACATTCTTAGTCCATAATTTCACATTGTCCTGGCAGACAAAACAAAGATTAGGTTTATTAAATTTGAAGACTAGTAAGGATTGCCAGTAGTTAGGAAGATATGCTCAGATATGTGAGAATTGATCTGGAAAAAAAAAAAAGACGACCAAGATAAATTTTCTATACCTAGCAAGAATTCTGAGGTACATAAAAACCAGTATAGGCAACAGTTCTGCAAAAGAGGATCTGGGGACTAATATGGAGCCTTAGCTGAGCATGTGTCATGATAATGGGTAAAATCAGTTGCTGAAATATGACATAGAAACAATTAGTCCTGTAAGAGACATGAAGTTAGTTTTCTGCTCCTGTACTGATATTGAAAATGCCCTAGATGATGCTTTAGATGTGATTTTAGGCACTACATGTCAGTTGGAATACTCAGAGAAGAACAAGGAGAATGACACAAGATCTAGAATCAGGTCCTAAATGTGCAATTTCTTGCACGGTGAGGTGAACAGATACCGAAAAAATATGGTAAGCGTCTTCACTATACAAAAGAGTGCTGGGAAGCACAAAGGAGCAATCTCTTCTTGTCATTTGATAGGAACAGAACAAGAGATAATAGCAATAAATTTCAGTAGGAAAGATTCAGGTAAAATATTAGGAAAAACTTTTTTAGCAGGAAGGACAGTCTAAAGATCTCTCAGTAGGGCTACCTGTAAGACAACCTCTGTCCATTAATGGAGGTTATAACTGCAGCTTATGCCAGCACCTGTAAAGAACAGCACAGCACAGCTGATGATGCCTGAAGTCTGGGAAACAGAGGAGTCAAGATGACCTTCCTGTGCTTGTCTTTTGTACATAAACTGAATTGTGACTGATGATACATACGGGGTTAAACCTTGAGCTTTTTAATAGCAGGGCCTGGTGTGTGAGAAGGGAAGAAAACCCCTAAAGTATAATTAGTGCATGAGCCCTCCAGTACACTAACGTTCACGGTATATACATACATCTGTAAATGGACATCATCATTAGTCCTGGGAACTGATCTCACTACTTCTGTGGTAAAGCCTCAAGAGATACACAGACATCAGGGTCACTTTTAAGTTACTTGTTTTATCTTTGCTTTCAGAAACCTGGCTAGAATGATTCATGAACGTCTTGTGATTCTGAATATTTTTGTTGCATTGCCATGGCAACCTGATGTGATAGATGCAGGGGATATAAAAGTCACAGAGATCTGAGTAAAAAGATGTTCAGACTTTTTTAAAGAGAAGAAAAAAAGCAGTGGAAATAAAATATAAAATACAAAATGTATAACTGTAACTCCTAGATATTGCTAGATAGTAGAAAACCAGAATTTTCCATGTAGAAACGGCATTCTTATTCTCTTCTAATGGTATTATTAAAATAAAATAATACATCCCAAAGGATCTAAAGAAGGTATTCTGTGTCTTTTTGACCCATCTCATTACAAAGTTGCAAAGGAAGCATATGTTTTAAGCCCTGATAAATGCTACAGTTGTTGCTCTATCCTTACCTACACTGGGATACAGGAATTAAACAGATTTGGGAGCATATTCCTTTACAGATCAGCAACGACAGGTAGTGATCCAGAAGCTTCCACAAGAGATAAAAGGTTTAGAGTGCTGGGTGAGAGACTTATAACTACTTGGCACAACAATACTCGAGGGAAGGAGCCAAACAGGTACAGAGGACAACTACAAGTATTATTTTCAAAAGGGCAACCTGGACTGCTACGGGTTAAGGCTAACGAGTTTGGTGCAGGAGAGTACATAGTAATTGTCTAAATAAAGAGAGACAAGACATGCACCTGAAATGCTGCAGGCATCCAAAAGAGCTGGGGTACAATGCAAATGCTTTCTATGGCTGTGGTTTGCTTCACCATTCCCAACATACCTAATGAAGAGGGGCACAGATATTTATGGAGTATTGAACTAGTCTGCTCACATTAAATTGATTCCCATTGGCAGTGTAGACTCATAATGGAAACATAAGATGCTGTAACATACTCCCATCCACGTCAAGCATGAAAATTTGTTTGTGTAATTAATTAATAAAATTCAGCCTGTTCTGGGATAATCCAGTATTGCAGAATATATTATAATAAGATACTAGAGAAAGTTTTAGCACTAGTTGCAGTTATTGGCAATCCTTGGTATGGTGACACATCTAGTCTTTAAGGGATATATTGTGTCCGACTAATAGCAATGGATATGAGTTTACCTAAATGCTGTTAAAAACAACAACATGTAAAACTCAAAACCCACAAAACCTCACTGTAAGAATAACAGTGCTTGCTCATTTGAAAACATGACATTACTTATACCTTCCGTGACTTTAAAATAATAACAACTTTGGAAAAGAAATGGCAATAGAACTGTGCCAAATAAGAGAATCCAGTAAACATTTAAGCAGAGACACATTTTTAAACTTATATATGTATGCAAAAAAAAAAACAAAACACCAACCTAAAAATGATACTGTCTGACAAATTCTTTACTGCTGAAAGAACTGGGAATTTTTGCAGAACCCGACAGCCTCTGTGAAAAAAGGCCAAGTACTATATTTCTTGTGACTTTTGAAACTGTCAGCTTTTATCCACTGAAAGTCTTGAACAGTTCACAGACAAAATGAACCTTACTCTTATGTGTGCTTCCTTAAATTATAATCCATGAATGTTGTGGTATTACAGATTGTGGCAAGGCAGTAAGAGAAGAAAAAAAAGGCCTTTAGTATTTCACAATAAGTCTTGAGATATATGTGATGAAGAACGTAAGGTCCAAGCTGAAAAAGCAATCTTGTTAAACAGTTAAACTTTGACATAGACATGAAAATCCTCCCATCCTCTACAATAGATTGGTTAATGCCAAGAAACCCATCATTCTCATCGGCTATAAAGTCACTCCTGTCTACAGGGTTTTCATTCCCCTAAGGTTACAGAGACAAAAGCTTAATGTATTTCATTCATTGGAACCTCAGTTGCAAAATTTTGCTTTTTCCTTACTTGAACTTCTAGTTAGATAACAAATGAAACAAAAGATTGTGATGAATTTACACTATACCTTGGCTACTTAAATTTTCACATTTGCATCTCATATAGGAACTGTTTTCCAGAGCACTGAGCCCCATGGGTGTCATAAAGAACTGGAAAAGAAACATTTCATAGTTGCATATGGAGAATCTCCCCCCATTTATGGGAGCTATGACACAGCAGTTCCAAGAGTCTTGTATCTCATTTTTTCCTTATAACCTTATTTTCTGATCAGTATATCTTCACTGTCTTTTTAAAGCATAGTCATTATTGATTTCAGTACCTCCTATTCGTTATAGGCAACATCTTGAGGGGAAACAACAAAAGTAAATAGGACAAACATGTGGTATCTCTTGAAACCTTGGTTTCTCTGCCTGAGCAGTCACAGGTTGTTGTTGGGGGGGGGGGGGGGGGGGGGGGGGGGGGGGGGGGGG
>JAOQGH010000051.1:36778915-36837940 GCA_025769975.1 Gallinago jamesoni | reverse complement strand
TGGACTAGATGATCTCTATGGTCCCTTCCAACTCCAAAAAAAAATTCAGTGAAATTCAGTGAAATTCAGTGAAATATACTGACATTATGGCAATTCAATTTTCCTAATGAGGCCACTGAAACAACATCAACATAGGGCAGCCCAGCTGGCTGCGATATCCCATCATCTATGATTAGGAAAGTACAAACACATTCCTCTTGGTCTGCGGGCTCTCTTTCATTGTCGTACAGACTTCTAGAACTCACATAGTCTCAGCTAGAGGGTGGCATATTGTCTCCAACGTGACTACTGTGGTTTCATATTTTTTCCAAATGAGAGTTTCTTTCTTCCTCTCTAAAGAAATAAATCCAGTACTGTAAGATGAATTTTCCTTTATAAAAATATAATTACATGAAAATTTTTAGATAATATTGCCAAAGCTATTTTCATAGAGTAGAATAAATCGACAACATTGTTCTTTTGTGCATTTCAGTGGGGGAATATTACCTCCATTAGCTGTACATTAACAGTGAGTGACATAATGGGGCAGCTAGTGCATTTCTGTACACGTATGTGGCTGACAAGTTTGCTACTTCCTCGTCTTCAAAGTCCTGGCTCGCACAAAATCTCAAGGAACCTCTATTATATCAATGCAACCTGTCATTGCCTCCAAGGGCCTCAGAAGAACTCTGAGCATTTTTATGAGCTTGGGACCTGCCTTTGGCCCAGAATGAGTATGATGAATATGAATTAAACATAGCCCTTTCCCAAATTGCACCATTAACACTGTATCTGATGAATGGGGTAGCAGTCTTATCAGCTGGACATTTCACTAAAACACTGTTATTATGTCCTCATAAAATGAATTTTATAGTAAATTAAATTAGAGATACATTCAGCAATATTTTGTCAGTTTATTCCCACTTCTTACTTGTACTAAATTCACAACATATATAACGCACATTTAACATGTACCCTTTAAAACATACCTATGTCCTTTATAGCAAAATTTTAAGGAGGTAAAATGCATTCTCTACATTACTCCTACCTATTAGAATCCCCCTATTCCCTTCACCTCAATTTTTAACACTATATATTGTTTTACAATTATAATAAATCCTCATCCGGAAGTGTCTGGCTGGATAGATTTTTTTAAGCAAACAGCAAACTAGGTTTACCCTAGGACTTCTAGGGTACTACCAGAAGATGGAGGGGGCACTGCTGTCCTTATGTACGAATGTACTGAATTTTCACTGTAGGAGAAATTTCCAGACCCAGAAATCCCAGGAAGCTCAGGCTGATTACAGTTTGTTTGTTGTGCTTGACACCACAGGATAAACGAAAAGCTTTCTTGGAAGGATACCCATTCCCACTGGCATAGCATTCGTTTAATGATGTTCACAATTATCTTTACAGCAAAGATACTGCCTTATTATGAGCTATCACTGAGCTTGTCGTGCCATGTCTCTTGCAAGAAATTTCCAAAATTGATACAGACCGCAATGAGAGCAAGCTGTGTAAATTAGCTGTGTAGGGAGTTGCATAAAGTCAGAGTGCATGTTAAGAATTAAGTTGGGGACACTCAGTCTGTTCCATATAGCACGTATCAGTATGCAGTCACAAGGTAAAAGAGGAATATAGGGTTTCCACATAGGTGTGTCCATGGCAACTGACAGATCATTTTCACTTGCCTCCAAAGATGTTTCCAGCATGAAGGACTCCATTAAACCTCACAGATAAAAATCACGCTCAGAAAGAAGACCAACCAAGAGTCTTTGTTAAAAGTACGTTCTGTTTTGAAAGGGGCATAGGATTTTTATTTTTATTTTTTTTTTTACAAACCAATTAATAATCCCTTTCTGTGGCAGAAGAAAATGAGGGGGAGTTTTCACATACACAACATAAAAAAACCTAAGAGTTCAAGATTATTGTAAAATGATATTAAATTAGAATTGTAACATTCTGTACCTATTTTCCAGACAGTGAGTTATGAGAGAAGGTTAAATGTAATCCATGAACATCAAGAGTAAAAGTAATTAACAGGTACATGTTGGAACACTTTACTGGAGCACACAAACAAAAATGCAGCACAGAGCACAAATGTGATGACTCAGAGCCCAACTGGTCTTTCTCTGCCTGACACCCTTGAAACAGATTTCCCCAGAATTCATAAGGAAGAAGTAACACTCTCTGCAAAACCTATGATCATTAGATTACAGAGGAATTAAACAGTTCAAGACAGTATGAGGAATAAATCAAAGTGTCCACTAAACAGATCTGTGCTGTAGATGACAATACTAGAGGAAACTAAATACCTGTTTCTTAAGTAGAACACCTAGTAGAAATGCTGTATCATGCAGTAAGCCATTTAGTCTTTAAAAAAAACACAAACCTTAATTTTGGACCCAGTGTAGCAACTTTTCAGAGCTCTTCCAACTTCTTTTCATCATTGAATTACCTCTCTTCCAGTTCAATATTGCCTCCACTGAAAACAAAGAACATTTTCCATTGAAGCTAGACATTATCTTTAGTTTTTACTGCATGAACCCTTCCTTATTTGTTTAAATTTAAATTTGTTTAAATTTGTTTAGATTTAATTGTTTTAATTTTACCAGGACATTTTTTTGCCAGTTCTTACCATTTTTCTAAGCTTTCTGACTTCTGAAGCAGATTTATTTGCTGATCAATCTGTCTCTCAGTTCCCTACAGGCTGTATGTTTGTAATATTCTTGAGTAGCCACTTAGCCAGTAGGTTTGAAACCATTTCCTCCAAGAAATTAAGAAGTTTGTAAAGATAACTCTGGAAAGCTGTGCGTTTTTAATTAATAACAAAAAACTCGGAAACATCAAGCCTCATTGACACTGAGCTCATTGACAGCTTGAGCTCTTCAACACAGCTGAATTCTCTGACAAGCTCCCTTAATGTCTCAAAGCTTGCCCTTTTGAAATAATTACAAGTTGTAATTACTAACCCATTTGGTTTATGTTTCTATTAAATTTAAACTGAATTAAATCAGGGTCACTCAATCCAGTATTATTTCCTATGATCAGCTCTTCTCAGTAAGTCATCTCTCACCATTCAGGCTGCAAAATTATACAGCCTGCTCTTGGTTCAATGGCTAGTAAAAAGTCTGTCATCTGGCATAGCCAGAAATTCATGGGCATACCTGATACTAGCTTTGTCTCCAAGCTGTGTAGAGGAAAATGAAGTTTCCCCCAGTCCACCAGCTGTGTTCAGAATCATAATTTGTTTCTACAAATATTAAATCCATAATCAAAATCTGGTCTTGGGGTTTTATAATAACAATATCTCAACAGAAAACATATAGCATATCTCAGAATCATGTCCTACATTAAACCTGAACTTGAGGTTTCAGTCTTTCTGACTCTATCTACGCTTCAGTATACTTAGTATCAAAATGAGTGAAATGGTCATGAACATTCTCGGTCACAAAATGCACCAAGCAAGATGGACCTGTGGGATTTCTTTCGTTTGTTGTTGTTGTTGCTCTAGCTCATTTAAAGTTAGATAGATAAAAACACCTTCTGACATTGTGCTCTTGTGTATACCAGTTGTGACTTCTGAGTCATATCCTAGAGGCAAAATATTCAGCAGTAATTGGTAACTGGCTGTCACCAAAGCAAGAACATGGACTCCCCTGTTCACATCAATGATACCTTTCACTGTGTTTAAGCCAACACTCATACTAAAGCAAAATGCTTTCATTTGAAATTCCGTATAAGTAAATCACAATTCAAGAAGCAGAATGAGAAACAGAAAGAAAACAAAGGTAACAGTTTTAATGGGTATCTCAAGATATGTACTTTTAAGGGCAAAAACCCCAATAACCAGATGTATCAGTGTTTCTGCAGCTTTGCTAACAGCTAAGGAGCTGGCATTCCTTAGTTCATGATGCTGTCTCCCACTACTAGTAACAGTTACCATGGGTCTGGCAGGATGTCTCATTGTTACCAACATGCTTTTGTAGAAATTACCCAAGGCATAGCACGTAACCTAAAAATTTAATGAATTATGAACTTTTGACATGTAAATCAACAGTCAAGGACTAATGCATCCAATAGTGAGGATTAATGAAGCCAGACAACAAAGAAAATTCTCAGTTATCAAAAAGATAGCACGCTGCATCCAAGCATTTTAGGAACAAGAAATACAACTTTTCTTCCCCTGCAGAAAATAAAGGAGAACAACAGGCACTGGAGTAACATGCACACCTGTCATTTTAAGTCATATGTCCCTTAACCTTGTCATAAAATTGTGAGCATACAGATGGAAAACTAGCAAGAAAACCACATCTCTGAGCTACTTTCACTATATTTCTTCTAGGAACTGAAGAAAATTACTCTCTAAGTGGATCAGATACATTTTTCCTATCACATTCAGGGGAAACAATTAAAAAGACTTACACACGCTAGTCTGTTGTATTTGGTTCCTCTGGACCAAAATGTTCTCTTGCCATTTCAGAAACAGCCCAAATATTTGGTTACAATAAAGTACCATCACTAACACACACTCACATAGCATTGTTTTCCTCTTTCTCCCCAGAACTTTCACACAATGTGCTAAGACAATTATTATACTCTTATTTTTCTTGCTTATCAACACAATCATAATATTTCACATTTACAGAAAGATTAATGCAACTTTTATCATGCTTATAGGCCTCTTCTGTCCCTGTGTAGTCACTAACAAACAGACCCATCAGGTAACTCACTGCTGCTGGAAGGAAACTCTGCACCCCCGCTTGGCAGGTGCAATGTATTAGCTCTAACTTCTACATCAGGATGATGGGAGGAGCCTCTAAAGAGGGGAGTTGAAGTATTCTAGTTTCAAACTTGGTCTGATTCTTTAATGGGCAGATGCTCTTTATAAATAGAAAGTCTAAACCCTAGGAAGTTTGAAAAATTAGGTATCAGCTCAGAATACAGGTGCTTAGTTAAGCATTCCCTTATTACACAGAATAAATACTTTGTGTACACATCAGTAACAGCACTGGTAAAGCTTCCTTTGCATTCGTTTACATACCATGCTGGTTTTACACAGGTTCAATGTGAGAGGTATGAATATTTTTCTAAGCCGATTTAATGAAATCCAACAAGGGCTTTCAGATTTACTCAAACATTTACATTGTCTTGTACCTTGTCTATTGACCTTTCATATGTTACGTTTGTCGTTTAGTACTCTTAGCCACTTGCAGTTTATCTTTTGTGAAAAAAGGGTCTGTAGAGATGGGAAAAAAAGTATCAGAAGAATATCAAGGTTAAACCAAAACAAATAACATTGCTAGGACTTAGTATTTTCATGGTTGGAAAAAAAAAAAAAAAAACACCAAAAAAAAGAAGCCAAAACTAAGGAACATGAAAATCCTCAAACATATTACACCTACCAGCCATGTCAAATTCATACAGAGCAAAACCAAGGACTGTTAACAACACTCTCCAATATCCAGTTCCTATTACTGAGCACAAACCTGAGTCCTATGTTTTTAAAGTGTTTGTGTTTGAAAAGGCACAGGTGATATTTCTTAATTTCTATGAGACCATCTTAATGAGGTGTCTAAACACTCCCAGGGAAGAGTAATAAAAATTCCTAAGTAACTGTAAAAAAGCAGCTAGAATCACTGCCACAAGGATGTTAGAATTACCTTGATTTCCCATTTAAAAAATATTTACACTTTGCTAAAGAATACCTAATATATCTGATATCTAATAAATTTTCAAATGTCAGAACATTGCTAGGGCAGATTACTTGAAGATATTTTACATAATTTTTTCCTCATTTCAATCACATTTTACCAAAATTTTATAATATTCACACATTCACTGTAAAAGAATTATCTGTGATTTCACTGTTAACAAAGGGAATTTCTTTTCCTCTGTAAAGGGAAGAGTATTTATTAAGTCTCTGCTTACACAGCAACCGGTTGTCTTTTCACAGCAGCAGTCAGCTATGTGAGCCTCAGTGTCTCATTTGGAAGTGTCTGGGATTTTAGTCTTGACCCACATTGTAATAAAGGGTGATAGTTAAAAGTTATTACTTGGTTGCAGCTATGATTGGGTTTGCACGGCAAGGTTTTGGTAGCAGTGGTGGCTTCTGTGAGAAGCTGCTAGAAGCTTCCCCCATGTCCAGCACAGCCAATGCCAGCCGGCTCCAAGATGGGGCCACTGCTGGTGTCAGTCCACAGTAGGTACAGAGGTAGAGTCTCTGTGATAACATATTTAAGAAGGGTGGAAAAAACCCTGCACAACAGCACCAGGAGTCAGAAAAGAGAAGTGAGAATATATGAGAGCAACAGCTCTGCAGTTTTGGTGAACTACCTAGTGTAGCCTGTGCAGACCTCCTTTACAGAAGCAGTGTAATTCAACTGGACTAATTTTATGAGCTGTAACTGTCTTCCATGACTAGTCAGATCGTGTGTTACTTTCTAATAGATACAGTAAATTTTCTTTTAAAACTGCATTTCAAATTGTTAAAAAAATATTTTATTACAAGAATTATTGCTCCTGTAATATCATATATACACAACCTCAGTAAGTTTGCAGAGGATACCAAGGTAGGTGGGAGTGTCAACCTGCTGGAGGGTAGAAAGGCTTTGCAGAGGGATCTGGACAGGCTGGATCAATGGGCTGAGGCCAATGGGATGAGTCTTATCAGGATAGACTGAGGGAGCTGGGATTGTTTAGCCTAGAGAAAAGGAGGCTGAGGGGAGACCTTATCGCTCTCTACAATTGCCTGAAAGGAGGGTGTGGAGAGGTGGGGTCGGTCTCTTCTCCCAAGTAACAGGTGACAGGACTAGAGGAAATAGCTTCAAGTTGCACCAGGGGAGGTTTAGATTGGATGTTAGGAAAAATTTTTACACTGAAAGGGTTATTAAGCATTGGAACAGGCTGCCCAGGGAAGTGGTTGAAGCACCATCTCTGAAGGTTTTCAAAGGATGAGTTAACATAGTGCTTAGAGATATAGTTTAGTGATGTGGGGTTTTTTTTAATCTGAGTTAGGTTGATGATCATGACTAGATGATCTTAAAGATGATCTTCCAACCTAGGCGATTCTATGATTCTATATGGAAATATTCACCGATTAAAATCTCCATGGAAGATAGGGACAATAAGCTCACTCAGCACAGGCCAATAGATTGTCAGTAAAATTTATCCATTACTGTTGGGAAACCAGTGAAACATATAGTTGTAATATGAAAATTAGCAACTCTTTCATTCTTTTTTCAATTTGACATTTCAGTGGTTGCTCAGATAAAGAACTAGTTGTTCATGTCCTTTTCTTCAACGTGAATATTTATTCTTACTATTTAATTTGGTCATTCTTGAAAGAAGCAAGAATTTCAGAGCTTACTGTATAATTACGCTTTTGCAGAATTCACAGCAAGGAAAAATATCTAATTATCTAAATCTCCATTTCATAGGAAGTAATAACCAATTCTGATGGCCAGCATGCAGTTCTAAACAAAATTAGTCTTAGTCTTAGGTAAGGAGGTAGCTGATATTGGTAGAGGAAGTAACTGAGGCTCAGCATTAAACACAGTATTAAGAAAGGAAGAGTGGATGGGTGTGACACTGTAAAAAGAAATCTGTTTCTGAAAGGTGACGTGTAGCTATTATAGGTAAATTTAGAAAACTTACACTGACCTGCAAGGTGCTCTGAATTTTTTTAAGCTTGCTAAAAAGTGTATCTGCCATATAGAAGATGAGAATTAGCCACCTTATGATTAGTTACTGGCTTGTCTACTGTTCAGCAAACAAAAGAAAACCAATCAATAGACATAATCTGGAAAACCATCAGTAGGGAAAAAAAAAGATCTTTTCTGAATCTCCCAGGCAGTTACATTAATTTTGAAATATGAGATCAGATTGATATAAAACTGTTGTAGCATGCAAAACCATGAAATATCTTAAGTGGTTAAACTTAGGACAGCATATGTTAAGTTTTATTAATCTAAGTTTTAAAATTGAATTAAAATTAGAAGTAAACTTTGCTTTGTTCTAAATAGATATCCAGGAATCAGATGTGATGGAAATACTGCCTTTTATTGGATTTTTCAAAATTTCTTAGGCACTTTTGAAAATTCCATTGTAAATCCCTGATTTAGCAAGTGCCCATCTTTAGACATATGGACAGTCTGATTTATCTTGATAAGAATATGCAAATGCTAAAGGTACCAAGCTGAAAAGGGACACAAAACTGTACTGGAAACCTTGATGTTCCCTTAAAGAAACTTAAGATCACGTGAGAGAATTGCTAATGCAAGGCTTTCATATGATTAATTTAATGAATATTAAAACTATGCTTTATTTTCATCTAGTTCTCATTATTTTCATCTTAAGAATTTTGCATGTAGGGTAATATGCTAGATCTCATGCCTTAAGGACAGATAAAAAGATAGAATGTGTATTCATACTGCACTTGTCCAGGATCAGGTCAAATATGATGGTCTGAATGTAGGAGCAAGTACAACGAGGAAGGAAGCAATGCAAAATAAACCAAGAATTGCTTAAGAAAAAATGAATCAAAGGAAATGTACAAACATACCAGAGTCAGTGAAAGCATTGAAGAAAGATCGGTGGTAGTGTGAACAATTATGTCTTCATATGGCCAGGAGGATAGTTGATTAGGACAGGAAACTTTTTAGTATCTATTATTTTGAATGAGATTTACAGTTAATTGTTAACCACCACTTCACCCCCTGTAAGCATATACTAAACAGCCTGTTGTGTAGCTTGTCCCCTCTGCCTTATTTATGAGTTAAGCTGTCTTTTTATACTTAATGGTTTTTATTAGATCGTCAGTATTATTTAGCTTTGTATACCCAAGCAGTTTCTTCAAAACCTGTTTGTATTTAATTGTAAGAACACAAGTAAGTAAAGCTTAACTTTTTTCTTAATTAAACTCCAAGCAACAAACCATCATTAGTAAAGACATGCTGCAGGGACAGCAATTAGAGATACAAAGACAAACCTCAAAATCTGGTTTTGTGCCTGTAACGCAATAGTTACAAAACTATCAGAACAGTTTGTGTGTCTGTCAAAAAGGTAAGAATATGTTAACAAATAATGTAAGAGTAAATACTTTGTGCAGTTCCACATTCTCTTCCCCAATGAAAAAAATTGCCTGTAAGAAAGCAGCAGAAACAACCAAAAGTTATATTGCCTACTTCACTAATAAGATCTGACCATGAGTTCTTCCTTCACTGAATCATAGATCAGCACAGTCTGCCGTTCAGCTTGATGTTGGTGGTCCATCCATAGCTTGAATCATTCATCTCGAGTCTGCCCTGTTTCAAGGTACATGTAGAACTAACTGCTGCCAGCACTAGGCATGCAGTCCTGCCTTGCTGATAGGCAAGTTTGGCCCATTTGTGATTAGAAACAAATTCAGAAGAGAAACAAGAGGGTTTCAGATTTATTTCTGCAATGCCTTTGCTTGGTGTGCTACAAAGTGATATATTCTGCTTTTCAGAACCAGCGAGGTTAAATATGAATAACAGTTTGAACTACACTACAGTGTGGACTAATATATTGAAGATAGAGAAATGATAATTTACATGGCACAGGCTGTTGAAGATGACTCCTGGGTTAATCCAGAGGACTAGTGACTCCTTTATTAGACTGCCTCTGTTTGGCCATGGACTTCAGTGTGCCTAGCATGAGGTGTCCTGGTCCACAATTAGTTTCTAGGAACTGAACTAAAATAAATATTAATGAATTAATATAGCAGCATCACCAACATTCATACAGAACAATCATTAGTCACACCCCACAGATTTCTGAGTATTTACTAAAGACTACAGTTGATTTGTTTGCAGTTGTCTTTTGAATCCTGAGTCATAGAGCTATAGGTCACATTTTCAAAGTTCTCTAGCAACTGTGATATCTAAGAGCTAACAGTACCTACACTTGAGTTTTAAGGCAAAAAAGACATGTTATGAGTCATAATACAGAATTAACATACTCTTTCCTAGGAATGGTATTTTTACATAGCTCTTCTGGCCTGGTGCTTTTGTTGCCAGATTAACACCCACATATTTGCACATTCTAATGTGGTTGCTTTCTAAAATTTGGAAAAAAAATTGCCTCAAATAATTCTGGATTTTTCCTCGTAATTGAAAGGACTGGGTTGCGAGGATTCTGTGTTCCTTCAGAATAGTTTGACAGTGCAAACTCCAGCAGACATATTGCCTGCTTTGACCTTACTGGTTTGTTCCACTTTGCAAGAGTAAGTCTGAAATCGCTCTCTCTGCTGACCACATTTTAAATGTCTTCATCTATATCTAATCTCTCAGTTCTTCTCAATCCTGAGTACTGTTTGAATAACAGAACTAAATCTTTCTATTTAAAACAGGGTTTTAAAGTGTTTTAAAACTCCTTTGAGTTTGATAGCTCTTGGTTATTGGAATTCTTAAATCACTTATGAACATCGTTTTGATTGATTCATGAATTTAGAAACACTTTGTTTTCTATTTATGGTTCATTTTGGGAGGTTGTTATGTCCAATTTCTATATACAAAAGCAAACAAAAAATACCCAGAAATTCATACTGCCAGTGCTACTTTTCATTTATAATAATGCCATTCTAAGCAGCAGGATCGTTTCAATAGAGTTAAGCTTTTACATAATAGAACTTTACATGTGCATGGCAGGCCCATGCTTCATTCAGAGAAAGCATAACTCTGTCAAGTAAATACAATCACAGCCCTTTCAACTCTATCCATTCTATTATTCTACTTATATTCAGTCCCAGCTCAATTACAAAAAACAAGCTCTGTTTACTTTCATCTATTTTCCACTCTTTTCATTCATTCCTCTAAGTATAAGCTGTGCTCTACCTTTTTCCTCACAGATATTTGAGACTAAAGCCAAAAAAGAGAGAAAACAAGGAGAACTTTACAGAGAGAACACAGAACTTCCTTGAAGCCTCATGAAAAGTTGCACAACCTGAATGCTCTTAGAAAATAAAAATTTAACACAACACATATATTGTTTTCCTGACTGTATAAATGAAAACCCTGCTTAATTTACACTGAAACTATTTATACTTTAGACCTAAGAGAATTGTCAGAAGGTCCATGTTCATCCCTGATGGCTTCCAAAGGGAGGAATTCTTTTTCCTAGCCATTTATAAACACAGAAAAGCAGATTCCATGAAAGTAATGGACCAACATACAGATATTATGATTCACTGATGAAAAAGCTACAGTAAACTTAATTAACATGTAACAGGAAAATTTGCCCTATGCCTGGATTTGTTCCCTTCTAACCCTTTACAAGAATACTAGAAGTTTTACTGAAATGGCAGCTTACTGTCTTGTGTATATCTCTGTATTACCAAAGAACCATAAATGAGTTAAGATACAATAAATGGATTAGTGATTACAGAGTAGAGCACTACTACATTTAAGTAACTAAAAGTATATGTTATTCAATGTAAGTTCCATGAAGTCATTACCAGTCATTTATTGCATTTGTCAGGTACTTCTGAAGCTGATACAGACCGAGTTTATTGCACAGGGTTTTATACTTCCTGCGCAACTTGGAGCTCAGCTAATTCTTGTGAAATACGAGACATTATCCTTAGAAAGCTTTGGAGATAAAGGTGTTTATGCTATGCAAATGTTTCATTCGAATCAGGTCTGGGACAGTGAAATCATCAGCCCTACTAAACACTTAGAAAGCTTTCTCTGTTGACAAGCAACTTTTCCAGATGAGACTGAGAAAAACTGCAATTTCTTTGCATCTGTATGTATGCTCACGTTTATAGCTGAATCTGTATCTGCCTCTATACCTGAGGTTCTCTGAAGGGAAAAAAATATATCTAAATGTGTCTGAATAAATTGTTCAGAAATTTGTTACCTTCAAATAAATATTTACATCAATTGTCAACTATTCTTTTGTTTCCCATGACACTTTTATTCATAGGATGCAATTTCAGATTTTCATAATCCTCTAAAGAAAAGTAATCTATTCACTGCATGTGGTACTTATAGGATCTCAGCTGCAGACTGTGTCCAACTTAAGAAATAGGTGACCAACTGAAGAAAATACAAGGAATGCAACAAGAATAATAAGTAACCTGCAAACATAAGATATAAAAATGGTTTGAAGGAACAAGATTTGTTTAACCTAGGGAGAAGAGGCACAGTATAAAACTTAAGATATACAGCAAATACCTGAAAAGAAGAAAATAAGCTGATTTTCCTGTCAACTCAGGATAAGATGAAAAACAAAGGTCTCTAGTTGGACAGGGAAGACAGCTGGGATTGCGAAGTATTGAAACAGATGGCTCAGACAGGCTATGAAATCATCACCCCCAACTAGCCTGTTTGGGTTCTCAATGTAAAACTGATGAACAAAAGTACAGTTCTACTTGGTATTAAGTGAAGCAAAAATAACACTAAAAATGACACTGTTATAGTACATTCTGACAGTAGAACATGATGCCAGTGTGTGTGTAGGTGTTATTCTACTGAGAAATACGGGACAGCAGCTTCAGAAGTTCTCCACTGTGACTCCAGAGCTTTGGAGTCTCCATCTAGTAGTTTTGAAAAGGAAACACTCATAACACATGGAAAGATGACATAGATTTGTAGCCAGAAAGCAAAATATCGATGGTTTGTTGGTATTTCTTGTTAATGGATAAATATTAACAGAATAGCCAACCTGGACTGCAGTCAATAAATTGCTATGTTTATCTTTTTTTTATTGCCTTTATCCTGCATGATGTCCTCCAAGACCCTTTGTACGGTGATGTAATTACTTCTTTTTTCTATAGATTCAGCATCACGATATAGCTAGAGAACATTAAAAAATCCACAGATGGCACTTTAAAAAACCCACATTTTTTTTTGTTTAAAAATAAATAGTCAAGTATCTGATTAACTTCAGTTTTTCAAGGGAAATTTTGCAACAGTATCTTAATGAGGTATTCATGAACTAGACGAATGAAACACCCTATGTGTCCTATGAAACACCCCTTTATAGATTGCTATTTTTCATTTATATTCCTCTAAGACAAGGCTATAGGGTATTTCTTAGAATATATATATTTATGTTGGAGTGTATATATAAATATGTATATAAAGTGTATTTGCTTTAACAAATATACATCTTTTATACATATATTTAAGCTAAAGATATTAAATTAGGTTCAATTTTTTTGAGAAAATTAATCTTTCTAGCATTTCAACATTTCCTGCAAACATGAAGTATATGAAAAAAATATTAATTTTACATACTCAGCTCATTAGACAAGAAACAGCTACACTCCCTCTGTAAAAGCTTTATCTAGTAAGTTACTGAACCTTGCTGTCACGAGAGGGAGAGAATCAAGTCCTAGAAGAGCTGTTGGTCTCACTGAAAAGTCGGATCCGCAGGTACTCTGTTGTTATGAATTACAATGAAATAGATTATTATTGATGAAGGAGACAGGGAAATAGAATACTGGCATACTGATGGGATTTTAAATGGATCCCCTTAACCAAAGGAGAATGTTTCTGACTGCTATGGGGTTCTGCAATGCAATAGTTAGAAGCTTCAATACCAGTGATTTCTCAAGTTCTGAAAACTACTTTTTTTGCAAAGGGAAAAGAAGGCATTATAGAAGTAGTGAATGTGTCATGTACAGGACTCTTACAAAGAGGGTAATTTCATTTCCAGGCCCTCATCAAATTACATGATTAGTTATGAAAAGTCTTATATTGATTCCATTCTTACAGAAGACGCCTTGTATCCAGGATCTGCAGTGGTGAGTGCTGCTACAGAGAACTGTGATTTGACAGGCAAAGTGAAAACTAGAAATCAAATGCACAAGGAAGGATTGAAGAAGATCAAAGCAAAGGTAAAAATCGTGAACACCTCCTGGAACAGAATACTGTTCAAGGGAGGAAAAAGCAAGTATTAAAAAAGAAAAACAACTTCTGAATGGATTTTTAAAAAGAAACAGAAATCTTGCAATCTTGCAAGAAAACTTAACGGATATCTGAGAAAGCTATTCATTTGCAAAAGTTGAACAGAGACAAGGTCACAAAACATATTAGCCATCGACCTAGTATGGAGATGGAATGACTCAGACAAAACTCCCTCAGCAGAAGAGAGCCGTTTTGTTGCTGTTCTCTGTTTCATTCAGTTCACAGTGCATTTACATTCTATACAGTTTCCTTTAAAGTAGTCATCAGCCACAATTAGTTCTGACTCATGTAGCACAACCTTACAAGACTAAAATTTGGTTGTCTGATTTCTCCTTTGCTCCCTGCTGGGAAATTATTGTACGAACTTAACACTTAATGAAGGTAAGTCAAAGACGTTAGCTGTTAGTGCTAGTATAGACCTGTTAACAAACAAGAAGGAAGAACAAGAATGTCTTAATAGTAGACAGAAAAATTAACTGGAGAAAGAGAAAAAAGTATAAACCTTTTTATCTAAGGCTATAAACTGCAAACTTTTTACTGGTAGATGTCTGAAGGCAAGAAAATGCATCGAAAAGATTTAGATTTCTTTTCAGCACACCCCTCTTCCAACTGGAAGCAGAAAAGGCGAAGTTCAATTCCGAGGATCAAATATGAATGCTCAATTGAAAAATATACCCCAAATTAAACGGAAGTGTCTCAGCGTTCAGTTAGCTATACTGTTGTACTCTAAAATAGCTTAAGAAATTACTACTTCAAGAAAAGAAGAAAATGCCCAAGGAAGGAAAAAGAAGGTAACAGTTAATAACTAGCTTCCTCTTTCCCAACATGCAAAAACAGTAGCACTGGAGTTCTCTCCTCTTGCTCTGGTAACCCATAAAGCTTGTAAAGTCTGAAGCTTTTTCCTGTTTAGGCATAAGGCTCAACCAAGCTGCAGATGACCTAGTGCATATTGCCCACCAGCTACTTTCCAAGCTCTAAAGAGATCTGTCTTCTTCGTCAGGAGTACTAGAGCGTACCAGAGCTACACTAGGTTTTGTTGTCCAAGAAAGACTTGTTATGTAGAGTTTAACCGATTTAGGCTTTTCTAAGAGGCATGTCCTTTTTAGAACATGCACCTTGAGGCTGCTTGCTATGGAATTATATGAGGGTGACTGCTTACCCCAGACACACTTAGATATAATTGGTTTGCACCATCTTTCAAACAGTCATTTACTTCAGTTTATCACAGGATTTATTTTTTTAAAAGAAAAGCACACAAATATGATAAAATACCAAATATGACCGGTATTTCAGTTCTGCCATTATGTCTGTCTATCCACACTTTCTTTCTCTCCATCAAATGACACTCCTCCACTTTTACCTCCCTCTGACACTTTCTAGGAAGAGCTACTACTTCTCTTTTACGTATTAGTTAATGTTTTCAGTATTGGTCAGAAATTTTTCCCTGCTTGTACTTGAGCACCTGTTGAATTCTACCTCCAAGATGCAGTAAATGTTAATTTACACCTTAGCTGATAGGAACATTATTAGATGTGATGTCTCAAGTATTCTATCGAGTAAAAGGCAACAGTTGCTCCACATAAATTATGTCTTTCTTGTAGTCATTTGTACAAAGGATAATGACTAATGAAAAATCAAAAGGTGTATGAAACAATTATTTAAAATCATGCTCTTACTGTCTTCCATTAGTGAAACACAAAGACATTTGTCTATTTTTGGTCTCTTAGTTCTTCTGGGGTAACAAGTCTTGTATTTTCTTGAGATGTGAACACAAATTATATTTGGCTGTTATACTATCAATTGACTAAATAATAATAAGACATTACAGGTCACTTGTGAAAGAGCTGCAGGCAGTTGTCTGAAAAAATCACAATCACTTTGGGCTGTAAATAAAAACAGAAAGGTAAGAAAAATCATGAAGGAAGTAGAACCGTGAATGGCTAGAGATCTCAAACAAAAGATCTTAGAGATCTCTAAGAATAAGTGGAAGACAGAAATTGCCTTATGTGTGATGATACTCCCATCATAATTATTCAGGAAGGATAGACTCTATTTTCATGCCAAAGATGCAACTGTTAAAGGCCTTGGGTAATATGAGGACATCATTGATGGACAGCCTCCGAAGAGGCTTATACATTGTCACAGGCTTTCTCTCCCAGACATTTTATAGCCTTTTCATTCAACAAGACTACTTTATTTTCCATTTATAAACAGAACTTCTGCCTTAATATAAGGCAGTAGGAAATAAAGGCATAGAGAAAGAAATAAAGACATAGAAACAGCAAAGGAAACAAAATGGGCCATCTCAGGGCAGGTCTCTGAAAGGCTAGGAGAGGAAAAGGGTAAGTATATAAAGTTTTCTATTCCATATAATTACACTACTGAGAAAACTTGTTTACCAACATCAGACAAAACGTTAAACAGCCAGTAAGACAATACCCTGTTTCTCAGACTGGAAGTACGTGAGACATAAAGAAGTATATGTTCATCTAGAACTGTAATACAAGTCAGAGTAAGAGTAGTAAGTATACCGCCTGCAGTTACCAGATGTGTGCTTAGCTCATTGGACTAGGCGTCCTGACTGGATTGAGGACAAGTCAATCCTTCTAAGAAAACACAATAAGAACATACTTTTAGTAGGCAATGTTGTTCTCACAAAATTAATTAATTAATTAATTAGATAAACTTAAGTCTCACAAGCAGGTTCAGCCCATTGATGATTGCCAGGCAATAAACACACTGTTCTAACACATGGCATCCTTAAGCACTTTCCAGGGATTTGGGTAAAATCTTACTTGTTCAAGGTCACTAATGCAGTGGGATTTGTCATTTTTGACCTGCCATTACTATATGTCAAGTTAGTGGAGAACAGTTCGGTACTTCACTTTCCGCTTCTTGCAATCCATTATTATTCTGAACTGGAAAAGAAGCCGACAACCCCTTTTCCTGTGTTATCTGGAAAATGTGAGCTCAGTAAGAAAAACAAAAAAAAAGTTCACCTTAAAAATGCTATTGGGGAATGGAAATTTTGATTCAAAGTGACAATTCTAATAATATTTTCCCGTTTTATTTTGAATTTTCTTCAGGCTGTGAAAAAATAAATTAAAGAAAGAAAATAAAATTATTTGAGCAGAAGGAAGATAGAGAACTTGTTAAATAACAGATCACAAAGCAGAGATTGCAACTCACAATCTAAGAAAAAATATGAAAGTAATGATACTTTTTATTTAAAAACTTAATAACAATAATTAAACCTAGTAAACTTTCTGTGTCATAGATTTTAAAGCAGTTACAAAGAGGCTAAAGTTGTCGTTAACCACTTTTATAGTTAAAATACTGTCGTATAGGAAATGATCAGCATTTTCAAAGACAAGAATCAGAGCAGATGATACACCAATGATTTTAAAATTTGCTGCTACTGTGCCAAATAACCATATCATTTCAATTATGCATTATACAATATTTATATAATGTACATCAAAAGAATAGATTCAGAGGATTAAGCATGTTCAGAAAACATTGTCTCATCCTGATCTAGGAATTTGTCATGACAAGGAGGAAAACCAGAATGTTACCTTTTAGGTACTACATATCAGACAGAAGTACTACCTTTCCTTACAAAGTGAAACTGCTCAGTAGCCATCAAGTTAAACCAACACTGACTGTGTTATCTCTTTAAGGAAATAACTGGGTAGGATAAGATTTTTGTCACAAGAATCTGAGAGCACTGCAAATTGACGTCCTTTTGCAATTGAAGGGGAATTCCCAAGGGTGAAAAATAAAGTAGGTGTATTTCTCAATGTATAGAGGTATTTTCATAGAACAATATGATGTTTGCAATTGTATCTGTGTAGTAGAAGCAAGAATTGAGCCCTCAAGGAGTAGGAAATTCATGGCTCCATTAGTCAAAGTGCTAGCTTTTTAGCTTCTCTATGTTTATTACTTTCAAACCTGATTGAAATGATTTATTATCCAATCTTCATATTTTATTATTTTGCTTTACACATCTTTCACTCAAGTGACTGACCATAATTCCCTGTAGTCGTTCTAATAATAAAGAAGTCTGTTAATATGATTTCTTCCATAGATCATTTAATATTCATCACACCTGGATAACATAAATGATTTATGTTGTGAAAGTGGAAGAAAGAAGCTTACAGCTCTGTTCAGAACTGAAATCTTCAGGTATTTTTAACAGTGCGTGATTATATCTTTATTATGCCAACTGACCCATTTTGACTTGAGATAATCTGGCAGAAAAAGAGCTTTTTGCCAAACTAAAGAGTAAAATTAAATACTGTATCCATAAAATATAAGACTGGCTGGGCTTTCTTTATGTAGGTCTGATTTCATATCGGTAATTTGATCAAGATACAAATGGGAAAGAAAAAGAATTCCATAGGGTTGAAACAGCAGAATGAGATCCTACTTCCACTGAATTTAATGAGGCCAGGATTTCATCTCTGTTTTTATATTTTCAAGATCAACCTCTTAAAAAATATTTAGGCCTGATAGAATGCTGGATCTATTATTTGTACATAAAAGCTTCCTCAATACCTTGAAATGATACAACTATGTTGAATTCAGGCTATAAATCCATCTTATAGGAAAAAAAAAACATATACTGATAGGAATAGTTTTGGACTTAATTGTCCTACTTAGATTTAATGATATACAGCAAGATAATAGAATCATAGAATAATAGAATGGTTAGAGTTGGAAGGGACCTTAAAGATCTTCCAGTTCCAACCCCCCTGCCCTGGGCAGGGACACCTCCCACTAGATCAGGTTGCTCAAAACCACTTCCAACCTGGTCTTGAACACCTCCAGGGATGGGTCATCCTTTCCTGTAGCCCCCATTCAGGTCCTGGAAGGCTGCTATAAGGTCTCACCAGAGCCTTCTCAAGACTGAAAACCCCAACTCTTTCAGCCTGTCTTCATAGGTGAGGTGCTCCAGCCCTCTGATCACCTTTGTGGCCTTCCTCTGAAAGGAAGATAGTGTGCAGGAAAAGATAATGTAAATCTAACACTGGAAGGCTGAAACTTCAAGTTAAGAAAAAAAATTCTGAAGCAACAATATATAAATATATATTGGTGGACATCAATCTAAATACCATTGTAAAACATTTTTTAAGTGCTAATTTTGTTCGTGGTGACTTTCTAATATTTGAATAAATATTAATGGTGTTATCATCCACACATCCATAAAAATGAAGATAGAACAAAGCATAGAGTCCAAGAATTCTAGGACCCAGCTCTTACATTAGTGGTCACAGATGTCTTATTCTGAAAATTAACAGTTTCAGAGATTCTCGTATTTTCCCTTCACAGAGGGGATCTCAGGTAAATACAAGAAATACGCCTTTCATTTTATATATAAAGCCTTCTTCTGGGCTATGATTTGGTTTTGATGTGAAGTATTTAAATAAACTGTTTCAGAATATACTTTTGATTATAGTTTTACACATGTATAGAATGCTTAAGAAACAGCAATTATTTTTTTCTTACATAATGTCTGTAATAACAGTAAAATCAGAGATTTGCCTCTTTAAATTCTTATACTCAGATACATGCCTACCCTTTGATTGATTATCAATGAGACAATAAAGATTATTGTTCCATGCTTTACACACCATAATTGAGACACAAATGCCACGGTTCACAAAGCAAGTTAGAGAAGTTATATGTATAAATTCAGACTATATATTTGCTAAACACATTTCTAATCAATAACCTTTTGAGAACATAGTTTACATCTGCACTACTTCTCTATTACAATGATATATCAGTATCTTAGTAATTCTGTCTCTTGCTGTAAAATCTGCTGATAAGGACAAATGCAAAGACAAGTAGTATAGATTGAAATAGTAAATGTCAACATGATTTAGGCAATGTCAACCCTAATTATTTGTCTTTAAAATGCAGATTAAAAAAACTGAATAAAGCACAGCAAGCACATGGAAGAGCCAAGAAATGAACTCACACCTTATGGATCCCTGTGCAAAGTCTTAACTAGAAAATCATTCCTGATAACTAATATGGTGCATGATTCAAAACTTTTTATATGTCTATTACTTGTTCTCAAAGATGGATATGGACAAAGATTCCAATATTAAGATAGCTTTGAGTTAGCGACAGTTGTAACAGGTATCATGATTACTACTGCATGTGAATTAAATCAGCATGCTGAAGAACCTGTGGTTATATTCTAAAGTCTGTGAATTTTTGGACAATATTGTCAATCCAGTAAAAACAGGAGTAGGAGAGGCTGACATCAAAGGCACAATTTTATCAGATACTAAGAATAAGGAAAATCCTAGCGGTTCTTATTTATGAGCTATGCTTCAAGTGGAAAATTTTCATTTCACATTGGCCACAAACACATGTAATACCATGTGTTCTTATCTTTCACTGAATATTTGAAATATTTGAAAGTATTCTTTCAAATAACCTCACTTTTTGTTCAATATCACTTCCAGTATTTTCTCTACATCCAACAACAAAATTCTGTATAAAATGGGATCTAACTATTTTACAGCTACAGAAATATTCCCTTTGCCAAAGTGGATACTTCCTTTTGACATGTTCAGTGAAACAACCCAAGCTGTATGTAATAGTTGTCATTTAGCTGAGAATAAAGACACTTTATTTTCACAGATATACCTCTCAAAGCCTTTGTTATAGCTCACCATGTTTATTTGCTTTAGAGACACTATTGGGAAACAAGGGAAATCAGGAATAAGGTATAAATCATTCCACCCCACAAGGAGAGTGATTGGTGATGGCAGGTCCTTTTCATCATCAAGTGCTTGATAAGAGCCCAAGTCAATGGAAACCCCTTACAATGAGCTTTTTCTTACAACATACATTTCCTAATTTGTAAAATGCCATAAGCATCAACACTACACTCTTCTTAATATCTGAGATCTCTAAGAAATTAGGATATAAGACATGGCTTTATGAGCAGTAATAAATTTAGCCTCAGGACTTAGTTGTAACTAGACATGTGCACATAAATTGAGAGGATAACAGTGTAAAAAACATGCAGACTTGGATATTGTTTTCAGATGCCAGAATTTCAGCTACTAACATATTAAACTACACCTGAGTTGCTAGGCTCAAACTGCACCCAAGCATACCCTGGGGTAGAGGGAGAAGAAAAATATTCAGAATCAAGCCAAGGAATTAAATTATTCCTTTCACTAATTTGATCTATTTTTGAGAAAGTCATATGGGGTTGTAATGTAGTCATCACTAAGTCTGAGTAATTAAGGCAGCAACAACAGCAGGACCTGCATTCTGTCACTTCCAACTTGTCAGGACACTGTATTCTTTAATTTCAGATTTCATTAGAGAGATCTATGCTCAACTAACCTAAGATTCAGTTGGACAGAGTATTTTATCATTTATTGTTTGGAAGGATACATCTCAGACAGAAATAACAATTTCTGCCGGATCTCACGGTTCACTTCCTTAGTAAGAAAAGGCTCTCAGTATACTATTTTTCTGCACCCTGCATTGGCTCCTTTTAACCGCAGCACTTACCACAGCAGCTGTGCTTTTTAAAAGTCACACAACTGACATGAAAAATGAAGGACTCTGGAAATTAGAAAAGGGGAGTTTTTTGATCAAGAACCCTGGACAATGCCAGTATTTCATAGAAAAAACAAAGCCAATGCCAGGAACTGAACAAATTTACAATCTGTGGGTTCATTTTTGTGAAAGTCTACTGCAATAATCAAAGATGATAAATTAAATAATATACAATGTATTAAATATTTATAACAAAAATAGGAATTGGGATTTAAGCACGGAGAAAGCCAAGAAAAATCTATACAGATACTTAAGGACTTTTTATTGGACTATAAAAGAATACATACCTTTAATATAATTTAAATTGTATTTGATGTCTGCATATTATTAAAATATATAATCCAGTCAGTATAACAACCAAGATTTTATCATACATAAAGGAAAGAGGAGGAGAAAAACCTCTTGCTTAAGAATCCCAAGGGAAAAAGATTGTACGTCTGTATTGAAGACATTTCACTGGATCTCTAGAGCAAATTTGCACTTACATTCAATTTTTACTGTGTTTCCCATTAGGTCACATCATAACTTAGGCATAGTGCTCCATTGCCTCTGAGTATTTTTTTTTTCCCTAAGTGAAGATAACTAAATTCACATTTTTAGTAGAATGTAGTTGACTTACAGTAAACTTACTTTAAATTTTTTGAAGCAGATTTAAAGTACTATTTTTTTTTGCCTTTTAAGTAGTTATTTTTGCTATCTTTTAGTTGATTAATTATTTGGAGGGAACAACCCATTTTATCCAATTTTGAACCAGTGAAAAATTTTGTTGAGGATAATAATTACTGACTTTTAAATATCATTCTTCATAAAATTTAAGGAACATAAACCTTCTTGTCTGTTTGAGACTGTGCAAGGCTCTGTCCTTTACCAAGGCTGGTTACTTATAATGTCCTCAGCACAATATTAGGCAACTTAATGTACTTTAACAAAATGAATTTGAGGACTTTCATTAAAAAAAAAAAAAGCCTGGCCTGAGATCATACGGGTCCCAAGACCACTCTACTGCATTAATCTCTGAAGACTTTATTCATTGACCCTGATGAATCAAAAGACTCCCAGTTTATGCATCCCAGTTTAAAGGATGATGATTCAAACCAGTAGCTCCCATTCAGCATCTGAGGTCCCAGACACAAATACCTGGATTCACTGATTTCTATATGGAACTCTTAGGATAGAAAAGTTCATCTGCAAGAAATCACTCACATCAGCAGGACCTAAATATGTTTAATTGTTTACCAAAATGTATGAAAAAAAAACCAAAAACCCTAAACAAACTCATGTTAACGTAGCTCAGAATGGGGTGGAGACTTTTTTTTTTGACTCTTTCACATCATTAAACTTACACTTTAGGAGTACGTTGAACATCAAAAATAACATACAGTTGTTACTGCTTCTGAAGCCGGTGGATGAAATAACAGAAGGTGAAATATTAGTAGAATAGAATAAGGGTAAAAGCAGATGGACGGTCATATGAAGAAATGCTATATCAAGTGGTGAACATAAACCCCAAAGTTGTTTTTGATATTGGAAAAGGCAAGCCAATAATAATTTCTAGGAGACATTTTGGTAAATATGATACAAAATGTGGTGGTTAAATAATGGGTAATTTCAGTTATAATCCTTAGTTCTATTCACTTTCACAGAGTTAATACCTGGAAAAAATCAGATGCTGGTTTTGGTAGGTCTAATAGGAATCAGAAGTACTTAACATGTAACCTTGTGACAAGTAAACACATACTGCTTGAAACAGCTGCTCTTACTAACCTGATTTTTCCCACTTCTATGTTCAAGTTGCCTTTACCTCCCAATAACTGTTTTACCTCCACGTAACTAGAACCTCAGATTAGCTCAGATAACAAAAAAGCCCCTGCTTTCACCTTTAAAGTTATGGCACCTGAAACAGAACAGTTTGAAAACAAAGCCACAATTCGTTAAGAACCTAGAAAAATTTAATTCTAATACCATTGCAACTGATTCATGAGAGAAGCTCTTCATGTTAAGTATGCTCTTAATATCCTCATAATCAACAAGGAGAAGGGGAAAATACATGTTAATATTCAATAGTCAAAACAGGAAAATGAAACCTCAGTGGCTGAATTTTCTGGCTTTCAAGAGACCAAGACTGTTCCAAGACCAAGGAAAGATGATGGCCATTTATTTTCACTTTGTTGAAATAGTAATATGCCTGAACAGTCACTGAAACCCATTACATAAAAAGCTGCCTGAGGAACATTCCATTTGCCATGTCAAATCGGTATATCAACGTGCTGAATATGGTGATTAACAGCATCTGATGAACTTTCCCAACCTCCCTGAGCAACTGCAGTTATCATTGATGTAGTAAGACCTGTAAAACAAATTGGAAGTAACTCTTATTTTGTACCTATTGGTAAATTACATGACATGTTTGCCAAAAAAAAACTTCACAAGCTGCCATACCAGCTGGAAATACTTCAGTTTAGTATAACAAGTACAACCCTGAAGTGCTTATATAGATACGACTATTTCAGTTTAGCTTCATTGTGAATTAATGCATTGGGACAGCCAATAGTAAAGCTATTAAAAGAACGAAATGGTGGTGGAATTGTCAAAATTTCTCCCTTAGCCTTCATTTAGGCACACAATTTCAGCTACATGGGTCTCCAGTCAGTGGCAGAGACAGTCATACATCACGTTCAAATGTGCACGAGGTTTTGGGGGAAAGGACTCCAGGAAAACAGTCTGTTTTACCTTCTAAACAGCACTATGTGCATGCATGTGAAATTTACTTTAGTTAACATGACAAAAGAGATAACACTGCAATTAGACAAAGAATGCCCCCTATCAGGCAAAAGCCTGTGCAAACAGATGGGCTTTCCAATACACTTGAAGGTCAACAGATTCTGAATTTGCCATGTGTCAGTAATCATGACAGTTTATAATCTTTCTTTATAGCAGCTATTGGATCTAACCTGTACATATCTCAGCAATTAAAAGCTAAGGTCCAAGCAAACAGAAAAAGAAACTAGGTCATCTTTTATTAAACAAAAAAGAAATCTCTTTGGCCCTAAATGGAAGAAGGTTAACAGGGAGGTTTATTTCCACTGTGGGCTATTTGGATTTTGTCTATAACCACAGAAAAGCCCAATCTAGAAACCACAGGAAAAAAGCTTCCTCAGAGTTTCTTCTGTGGGACTTGCTTTGAAGTAAGGAAATTTAATAATAGTGGTAGCCTGGCTTAATCATCACAGGCTTTTTCTCTGTATTTGGAAATTCCTTTGTTTGGTTAAATATATCTTAAGCATATTTATAATGTAGTTTTAAGTGAAACTTAAATGCATATACAAAATGCACTTCCACGCCGATTTCTTCGTCTGGTTTCATGGATGATCCAGTTATACAGTCAAAGCAGGAAATTCATATTTAAGACAACTTGCATATGGATAGAAGAATGGGTTTGAAATTCTGAATCTTAGTCTTTGGCCAGACTGAATGTGGTTGTTTAATGAACTAGGAGTGGACAATGGCTTTTAAGAGATTTCATATAAAGCAATATTATGAGAATAAATTCTCAAAATCATACCAGACAGTGAATATTTAACCCGAAATAACACTGCCTTAATATTATAGTTTCAATAAACAAAGCAAAATGCTAATTTTTGTGCATTGATACAATTCTTACATAGCACTATTAAAATAAATGACACTAAATCCACTGTAAAAACTATAAATAAAAGCAGAATTAAAAACTTTCGTAGTAAAGTTCTCCAGGACTAAGCTTACAACAGGCATCAGAAAATTCTACTGTTTTCCAAATTGTAGTGGCTGGTACATCTTCATTCTTGTTGTAACCATTTTTTAAATCTATATTTTGTTCCATTTGCTTTTTTTATCGCTGTCCCTAGAGCCTTAAAAGACTGTATTTGAACATAAGAACCAACAGAATGTGATACTGAAATCCGTTGCTCTCAATGAGGTTTACTTGTACCTCATTCTGTTCCCTCTTGATTAATCTGTCTTTCCTTTCAGTCTATCTTTCTCTCCTCTCCTTTTTCACCTATTCTTCCTTTGTTTTGCAAGAAACAAAAAGTTCCTTGAACCACGAAAAACCAGCCCAACCTCTCTTGATAAATTACCATCATCTAAAACTCAATGAAAGTTGGAAAAAAATTTTAATCAACTGGGAACACTCTCGGGGAAATCTCTTACCCTATTAATCAATCCCATTCTTACAATGTGAGCTGAAGAAAATAAAAGGAAACTATTTTTATTTTTTTAGCTGTCTGAAAGCATGCTTCCCTCCATACCTGTTTCTTCTCTCAACATCTTGCTTCTCTTTCTGTCACAGGGAACCTTTGATCTATTAAGTCTAAGTTGGACATGTTAAAGGACGCACAAACACATCCATCTCCCCAGCATGCCAAATGGAAAATAAAGAGCTATTATTTAAATACTGATGACAATATGACTCACTCAATCATCCCAGATATATACAGTATAAAACATTTTCACTGCTAGACCTTATTTTCTGATTTCTTGCCTAAATCTGACAGCTATAGGTTGTTTTGAGAAACTGAATGACTTATCAGTTTGCTTAGTATTACCTTATTCTGGGATTTGGTTTACTGCACTAACCCATAGTAGAATCTCTGCTGTCCATTTCCTTGTAAAGAACAACTAGAGAGATTTATGGTTTAGAATAATGAAAGTTACATCTCTGTATGCCCAGTATCATTACACGTCAGCATAAGGACTGACATTTTTTAAGAGTCATTCCTTCTGTCCACTCAGCACAAGTGTGCAATGCAGAACAGGTTTTCAGTCAAATAAAAACCCAGCTTTTTCATTTTAACAAAACAAATCAATTGCACAGAAAATGCTTTTGTACAGCAGTAATCAGATGTACTTAATACACTTCGATTATTTGAAAAAAAAAAAGACAGGAAGAACTGGCTCTGAGACAAAAGTCAAGGCCCACAAAAAATATTATTGTTTTCTAAAGGAATCAGTAAATATCAGAAGCGAAATCATCGTGATACATCAGCTTCCAAACAGTTCAGAGAGTACTCAGCAAAAACCAAAAAAGCCTTTGCCTTCACTTGAAAGAAAAATATTTTGTCTTGAAAGCAAAAGGAAGGTCCTTTAGTTAAAGTGTTAAACAAGAAAGCAAAGGCAGAAATTAATTATAAGGTTGCACAATGAAGGAGTTTAGCAGCAGAGTCTCAAAGGAATGTGTCCTGAACCTGTGTTGCAGATTTACATATAAATACATATATGATCTGAAAATACAGTCAAATATTAATATGTGTGTTCTAATTGTTTCATAATTATCAAAACTTACTACAAATGGCTGCAGAAAGATCTCACAAGACAACATGACTTGGCAATAAAATTGCAGCTGATATCCAGTATGAATAAACACAAATTAATACACAGACAGGAAAAAATCCATAAGAATATATACATAGGCATGGGTTCCAACACAACCAATGAAAAAATTAAAACTAGATTCTATGGGAATATAAGCTCTTTCCTCGGCACCAGGGAGAAGTTTAGAATATTAGAGAAATAAATAAAAGAACTGACCACAAAACTGAAGATGTGTTTATAAGTTTCAGTCAGCCAAACTAAAAAAAAAAAAAAAAACAACATAGAAAAAAACCCAAACACCTGTAAAGGCTAGGCTGACAGGGAGGTACAGGAGAACTTATATAAAACACCCTAGGAGACCATGTAGCTGAGCAGTAAATGAGTTGGAAATGACTCTGGGGAAAAAATATGGTTAAAACCAATAGTAATAAATTGAATCAGTTCCATCACCAGATGCACCATATGGTCATACAAGCACTTTGTGCCAAAACAAGTGATAAGGCAGCATGGGGACAGGGATTAAATGAATGGGGGATACTGTGACTACACCTTTCAGGGACAATGCTGGCTTTAAATGTTTGCAAAACAACAGACTATCTAGACCATGACATTTCACCTCAGTAAAAAAAAAGCAACTGTAGAGAGATATAAAGATGGTCAAAACAAAAATTTCATAACTGAGGTCCTACATACCATTTTGTGAAAATCATAACTGAAGGGAACAAATTTTTGCTTCATTTCTTTCTTTAAAAATTGGTGGGTACCAATTTACAATTATCTGACAATCCCTTCTGTACAACACAGGTCATTCTTCAGGCATTATACTATGTTAATTAAAATATATCAGTAAGGCTACTGAACAACCAATAAAATACAGAAAAAGTTTATATACATTTTCTTTCAGTCACACAGCTGCTTTAAAGGAGGTGATTTTTTTTGTTAATTTGATCACCTCTGAGACAGAGACGAAAAAATGTTTCCAGGTATTTTCTATAAAATTTACCATTTTTGGTAAGTATTTGCATCTTTCGATTAAGCTTCCACTACTTTTCTCCCTTGCAAGATCCTGGTTTGAGGTAAAACATAACTAATTTTCTTTTCAGTAATTTTACTTTGAAGCTAAGCCTCTTCTAACTAATTGAACTCTCTGAAACTAAAGGGGTATTTCTGAGACAGTGTCTGATTCCAGAATGATAAGGCCTGGTTGTTTATAATTTATGCCAAGGAATGGTATGCAGAGAGGCTCCTGCTTTTACTTATTGCTGTAACAACCAAGGTCAGCTCACTTGGTTGAGTGCCCCACTGAGAGTGGGAAGAAGAAGAGCATAGAGGTGTCCCACCTGTAGGGAGGAGCAGACAGGACAGGTGACCCAAAGTTGACCAACAGGGTATTCCATCCCATCTGCCCTATGCTCAGTATAAAAGCTGAGGGATCAAAGGTGTGCGAGGAAGACTCTGTTTGTTTGCCTTTGATCCTGATCCATAAGTTCCCGAATTCAGATCCAGAATCCAGGTCCCGTCTGTCACTGAGTGCAGTCTGGGACATTCCCAGTGCCTGCTGGTGATGTGATTGTCATCCTGGGACCTCAATACCTGGGACCTGGGTCGTATATATTGTATATATTTCATTATTTTCTTATTAATATCTTCATCTTTTCTTTTTATTATTTTAATAATAATATTTCATTAGTTTAGTTTCTTTTCAACTTGTAAGTCTCTCTCTATTTTCTCTCCTCTCCTCAGAATGGAGATGTACTCCCTTCTCTGAAGGGGAGAGCAGTTAAAGAGATCATCTGTCATTTGTTTCAGTGGCCAGCCCTGCCCAAATCACAACAGTGAAAACAGATAAGGCAATTGTGAGAAATGAATGAAATGAAATAAAATGGAATGGATAACCTGAAATTTGTAACAAATACTATCTGCAAAACTCTTTCAAGTTCAAATACGGACCACTTTCTTTTATCCTTCCTCTACACAGAGGCAGCTTACATTTAAAGTTCCATCTTACAAATTCAGTAGAATACATAAAGGTGTTAAAGCCTGAATGTATTTGTGATGTGTATTAAAAATCTGGCAATTACAGACTTTTTCTTCCTTTCACCTTTAGGTTAGTTACAGATGGTATTAGCAACAGTTGTTAATATCATCCTCATCCTAGAACAGGTCAAGGACAACATTTCATTTTTCCCAAGATCATTACACCCCCCAAAAGCTCAAAAGAGAAACACTTATTCAAAGTGAAAATGTAAGTTAGAAAGCAATCCACAATAAGCAATCATTAAAAAACACTGATCCTCATAGAAGCTGACAATTAATGACAGTTCTAAATTTAGAACTTAAGTCTTGAAACCCATTTTCCCTGTAGTGTTCAGGGACATTTTGCTTCTTGAGGGAAAATGAACTCATGGCCCATTTATAAGATAGAACATAACCTTGTAGCTCGCCAAGAATGTAAAATAAACAAGAACCATTCCCCTTCAGTTTTTTATCTTTCCCACTTCATTAAAAAATTTGCTTCAAGTAAAAAATATTAATAACTGAGGTTCTTTGGCCTATGAGAAATTACATAACATCTCAGGGAAACACATATGGCAAAAGTTTCCAAGTTGAACCATAGTTAAATTTGAATCACCAGAGATATCTTGAAATAAAATTAGTGAGAGAAAGACTACTAAGCATTCTAAAGGGCTATTTTTGCTTGGTATGATTCATGCTGGAAAACAAGTAATTTTTAAACTAAATGAGACCTAGCACAAAGCCAGATGAATTAGGCCACCATCCTGATGAAGGAAAGCTCCGTGTCTGATCTTGATGCACCTGTGTACCACTAGCATAATCTAAGCAGCAAAGGAAGAACATGAGTCTATGCACACTACATGTCAGTCACAATAGATCCATTATATATATTATATATTAGTAGGAAGGATTTTTCACACAATTGCAGAGTGGCTTAGTGCAAATTACTTTTTGTTTTAGATTTGTCTGACAAGTCTTTGAAACCTGCTATTGTACTTCGGGATCCAGAGGCAAGGGTTGGTTAATACAGGAGAATGCTAGGATCAGCATTCAGAAGACACAGTAGCAGAACAGTATGTGCAAAGCTATAACAAAAGAATTATGAGTATGAAGAGAATTTTTTTTTCTGGGTGTCAGAAGACTTAAAACCTTGGTGGATCACTGCTTCAGCTTCTTACGAGTCTCAGTTAGAACATCCCAAAGCACAAATATACAAATGGTGGACACAGCTTACACTTGTGTAGACAGATTCACCTGAATAGTTCCATACAAAAGATACAGCATGATGTTTGAATTTACTCACTTAGTGCAGTTGTCACACCTTCACCTGGGTCAGAGTCAGCCTCATGACTGCAAATCTTGATCCCAAACAAGCTGTAGACCTGAGCCAAATAAATAAATTTTAAAAAGCAAAATGCTACAGGCTTGGGTTTTGTTTCTTATTAAATGCTTGAAACAGCATATTTCAAGCTTCAGTCTGTGTACAGTGAAAACAACTAACTAAAGCAAATGAAAGTGCAATTTATTTCTAAATTGGACAAATTCGAGGGTCGCTTACAAAAAGAAAACAGAAAAGAAAAAATAAAAGAGTAAGATTGTTAAAGAGAATTGAGTGATAGAATGGTTTCTCTTGACATTTTATGTGAACAATTTCTAGCCTCTACAAGTTATTATAAATGAACTATTTTTACTCTCCTTTGACCTGACCAGGGAGTTTATTTCACTCTCTGATGAAAAAAATAATCTGTATACAATCATTTTGCACATCACTATGGCCTCCCTACTTCTTACTTCATGTTTCACACACCTACTCATAACGTCCCCCTTCCTCTCAACTCCCCCCCTTTTTGAATGAAACACCCAGATCTTGAAATCTCTCAGAAATCCACACAAGAACATGTTCCTTGGCAACATGACTCACTCGTGTCGTAGCCTCATTAGTAAGCAAGGCAGATGCCTAGATACCAATGCTGTCTGTAGCACATACATTTTTATATAGCATCTCATTATTTATATATGAAAGTATAAGGCCTTGTCTTGGGAATAAAGCAACAATTTTGGTTGAACATCAGTAAGATTCACTCACACTTACAAGTCTCTTGTTTATTTTAGTTCACTTCATGGTTTTCTTCTTTAAATTTTGTCATGAATTATGCTTACTTAGAAGAAAGTAAACCCCCTTTGGGACATTTTCCCCTGAATGCATTGCATATTCCAAAATGTCAATGGCAGAATCTCTTATGGTGTAGCAGTTGACAGTCTGCATACTTTAATCAAGACAAGAAAGTTTTAATTATACTGCTAGAGGCATCCCATTAACATTTATTTTCTTTAATAAGGACTCTATGAGAAATTGAAAAAAAAAGGTAGAGCTTGCAGTTCTTTGGAGAGAAAGAGGAGGGCACTCCTCTGTTACATAAAAACAGTCAAATCTGAACATTATCACCATGAAACGATATAATTTGTTTTCTTTTACAGCAAGGAAGAGAAAATCATATATTTGATACTGTTAATTATGATGCTTTTGGCTTCTGTAAATGTTCTAACAACAGCAGGACCCTTAAATAAAATTCTCCTCCCTACCCATTTTCCCTTTTTCTGTCTTCTGGCATTTAGTACTGGGAGTGGATAGCCCCATGCAGGCGGGAACTGTGCACCTGAACAAATACAGCTGTAAGAACAGCATGTGTCATGCCCTATTTCAGCTCACCTTGAACAATGTCAAGGCAGGGGATTTTAGTTTGGGAAATGGAGCATCAAATGTAAGGCCTCCTCAGATGCTTGCTTTGGGAAAGAAAAGGCCCATTATAGAATATCTGTTGGCCTTTGAAGAGGATTAAAGAAAAAAAGCAGGAGGACTCTCTTGTCATCTATTGAGACAGATTTTCTCCTCACCTTGGTAGCATAATTTCTCTCAGAAATTTATTTTAGATTTAAATGTTATCCTATCATTGTCGTTTAAATCATGTTTCAGGTATTGTTGAATATTTTTTATATTTCAATAAATATATGGAATTACTGATATACTTTTGATGCCCTGCACTTTTGGGCCTGAGTTCATAATTTGTCTTACGGGTTTTTTTCAAGGATGAGCTCATTAGCCACAGGGTTCCTGACTTCATACCAAATCAGGTAGTTCTTCCTCTACAAATTCTCTTTAATCTTCATTTGGATACACTGTATTTCTCTCCCTAGTCTGAAAGTACTATTTATGTAGCATTACTGTTACAAGCTTTTCCTCATTCTTTCTACACCATAGGTGGCAGCACTGTAAGACTGAGAAAAATAATCTATATGCAATCAGTAGCAGCTGGGAAGTTACAGTTGGAAGATATATGATATATAGGACTATTAATGTATGTCACAGTAGCAAGATAACACACAATTTGACTGAAATTGCACTTAAATACCAGATGAGTTTGTTCAGAGATGTCTTGTTTGAGTGAGGAAATAAATAGAGCACATTTAAAACAGCATAATCACCCCGAAACAGATAAAATATCACAGCTTGAAAAGGGGACTTAAATGTGTAATACATAAATTACACAGAGTTTAAACTCCTGGATCCAAAGACACAACTTTAAACTGTGCCCTTGGATTATGTGGAGTCTAGGTAGCACATAAACTGAAGAGGGAGTTCAATATAAAAGTTCTTTGAATAAAAAAAATATTTCAGCTTCTCTACAATGATGAGAAACAATTAAGTTCTGAAAGATTTAAGTGTCATGTACCTCACTGAAGATGCAAACCTAAGCATTCCTCTGCCCATTCTTCTAATGGTGTTGGGTAAGTAGTTTTTAAAGCACACTGCAAACAAACTATTTTCCTCTTTTTTTTTTTTTTTTTTTTTAAATCCCTGGAATTGTTTTATTTTTCAAAATGGCCAGAGAGAGAGTCAGATTTTCCTTCCCCTTGCTTTTAGACAAAAACTTATTCATTGGAGTAACCCAGGATTCATTCTCTTTCCTTCTTTGAAGTGGTGTTCAAGATACGTTTCTACCACCTAAGAAAAATGCACAGATGAAAAGACAGAGGCACTTTCAAGCTTCCTATGGAGGCTGTGGCATTTTCTATATAAAAATTAGGAGATTACTTACTGGGGGGGCTAGGGGGAGAAGGAAGCTTGAGTATTACTTTCTTGCTATGAATTACAGCCAGCAATTGGGAAGACGGATTCTTAGGTTGAACTTCAGGATAAAAACAGAAATTTAATCTAAAACAGTAAGAAAGAAAAGTGAAGGAAAAGAGATCTTTGCTTAAATGCTGTCCAGCTCTCTTTTTCTTTCTGTTCAAATGGAACTGATCCTCCAGCGTAGGTTGACTCCAGCAACAAGTACAGTACAGGGGAGTGCAGTGACAGCTTATGCAACAACATACATACAGCTATTCCTATCTGGAACACAGGTGTCCCCTTTTGATATTTTTCTGGCTAGACAGCCAGCATAATAATTTTTTGGAGATCATCCACAGCCATTTCATAGAGAGAACTGCACATCTCCGCTGCCACTAATTATAGTAATCATCTTCCTCCATAACAAGCCAAGGGCTTGCGCCAGAGCAACTAATTTTGCTTTTGGTCCCAACTCCCAATTGCTACTACATTGTCCAAACTTCTCCCAATTAAAACTTGTCTAAATGCTTAGTTGGACTTAAAGCAGAGCAAATACTACTATTTTCTCCAAGATGCACATTGGTTTCTAGATTTCCATTGTAAGCAACACTGGATTCAACAATGAAGCAGAAGAAAGAACTACATTTTGAAGTGTTTCTCAGGAGAGAGGGTGACAGTTATATTGTAATATCATGTTTACAGAAAAAAAATCATCTTTTTCTTTACAAAATACCTCAAAACCACTGGTTATGTCAGTGACAACATTTAAAGTGGCCTTCAATATTATCTCACTTCTGATGAACGAAAAAGCAAGCCTAAACAAGTCAGCTATGCCTGTAATGTAATTTAATAAGGGGTCAAAAATTGTATTAATCTATTTGAGAGTATGAGAGCCAAAGAAATGAAAACAATAGGAGTAAAGTGATGATGGAAATACTTGGTAAAAATAACGAAATAACAACATTTTGACATCTGTAACTTTCAGAAAATTCTCACGGAGATGAAATGATTGATCTGAAATTCAGAAGGGACATTGCAAACTACAGTATATATAGGAGTATGTCAGAAGTTGGATACTGTTCAGAGAAATCAAAATAGCAATGATAACAAAAAAATTACATATTCTCTTTAGTAATTTCCTTATGCGATTTCTTGTATTTTTAAAAATAAAGATATTTAGTCTGTCTTGTAGGCATGATATCCAAACTCATTATACCTTAATTCTGTTCCATACTTGACCAATTATATTTTTTTTATGCCTATGCAAAAAAGACATTGTCAAGTAGTACTGAATTCATTGCCTCTGCACAGAATATGACAAAAGGCTGAATTCTCTGTAGTCTGCTTGAGCTACTTTTCTCTGTTAACTGGACTGGGAATTTAATTTTTGAGTTCCAAAATTCTTAGTTAGATGCACAGTGTGGGATTGATCTGGTTTAAGTCAGGCACCTAAATACTAGATGCCCAAGTCTGAGCCTGTCACTCCCAATCCCTTTAATAACTGAAGATCAGGCATCTTTAAATGTTTATAATTAGATCAGATAAACTGCATATCTCTCTCTTCCCCCTCCCATTGACACTTTACAAATAAAGGAATTATCCTTGAAAACTAGACATGTGATTGCCTTTAATGAATGCTTTAATGTTACTAAAATTTTCCATGTCATCATTATGCAGTGTTTTGTTCACTGAGCAAATTGAGAGAGTGCAATGAGAATAATAGTTTGTTGCACAATAGTGCAAGGTCTCCATATCTTTTCTGTACTCCTCACTGTAAATACCAAATGTCAAAATGTTGAACTTACTAGCTTGTAATGGAACTTCAGTTGTCTTTCTCTGTTTCTTCATAGCCTTAGTGTCCTTAAGTGTTCTTGAGAGATCAGGATAACCTTGAGAACAAAAGAAAAAGCAGAAGCAATTTATTGCAAGCAGTACAACCGCAGAGGGTATTATGTTGATAAGGGAATAGCCCTGGAACATGACAAATGCAAATAAGGCAGGCAGTAATGTACTGCATGTTTAAGAACTACTTATATAATAGGTAAGTACTGACAAAATTATTTCATATCTAGTATGGCAGCTTTTGATATATTTTATGAACTCCAAAATGCCATTCTTAGAGATGAACCACTGCTTATCAATCCTCCCTCCCTCAATACATAGATACATACACATTTATAAAAATTATTAATAAGAACAAGCAGAATCAATTGAAATATTTTATATATTTTATATATTTTAAAGAATATAAGCTTATAGGATGACTTTTAAGCAAGACACCCAGCTCAAAGTATGTTTCAGTATGAATTACTGCAACCGTAGTTTAAATGAGACAAGATATTTACAAGGTAATTCTTCTAGTCATTAGAAAGGTAATTACGAGAACAATGTAAGTAGAGCTAAGTAGCTTCAAAAACATTCAGAAAACAATCTCCCATAAATTTTATGAAGTTATAGAATTGAAGGGGGAAAAGATGAACGTTTAGTAGCTTAGGGTTCTGCTTAGGGAATGTTTCTTTTCCTCTCTTGTGCTTCACTGAAAGCACTTCAGACCCTTCAAGGTTGTGGCTTGACATTTCTAGATGTTCACATAGCTAAATGGGGTTCTAACTCATTCAAAGTGAAGTTAAGCAAGCAGGTATTAACATAGAATAATGAACTCAATATAATTTTTTCCTCTTTTTGCTCAAAGATCAGGTCTCCTTTTACCTGCAGCTCTTTGTTTCATTGTGGCATGAAGGTCTCTGTCCTGCCAAATGTTTTGATATGTAAGGAAGCAATATTCTCTAAAAAAATTTGGAGTTTCCATTGGTTTTCCTGTTACAAAAATCTGCAGACTGGCAAATAACTCTCATGTGTCACTTTCTCCTTTTAATTTTTTTAATCTAAAAGATTATCCATTCTCCCTTGCTCATCTGGAGAGGTATCTCACTGCAGGACACTTACATGTTAAGGTACCACATTATTTTGTCACTTCTTCAAGTGAGCTAGCTAACAGAAATAAGAGAAATTTAAAAGGTAGAAAATACAGAAAAATACATTTCAGATAGGGTATGAACAAAGATGGAGAGTCAAAGCCATGCAAAGAAATTCTACCAGAATACAAATGTTTCACTCACATGATAAAAATGTCACAGAAGATACATGTATTTGAATTTCTATGTCTGTCAGTGATACTTTTCAGTGACATCTGAACACCTCATCCACACTAGTTATCTGACACTATCCCTGCAAATGCAGGAAGGGATTGAACATAAACATTTCATAAATAAGAGCCGAGGAAAGAAAGAAATTAAGGATCTGATGTTCCAATACACTAAAGACTAATTGCTTCAGAATTTTGCTTGAGCTGATGGAAAAAGTATTTGCCAAAACAACAAGCCAGTTTTCCAGCATCTTGTACAGAGGAAGCTATACTTTTTCTGTAGCTACCCCACATATTTCTATTTGGAAGTCAGTCTGCTTTAACCTATACTATCCATAGAAACTGGTATGCTCAAATCCATGTTTAAGTTACTGGCATTTCTCAGAAAGTAAGAATGAAATCTTTGATCCTTGCAATAGCAAAATCTTTGCTCTAGTGGCCGAAGATCTTATTTCTACTTCCTTAGGAGTAACAACTTTAAAACATTTTTATATCCCTGTCTCTATTAGTCAAAGAATGTCTTGTCTTCTGAATATTTTTGTCATTAAAGATGCCTTTTGCAACTGAGTTCAGCTTTTCAATCAGCATAAAAGCACGTCTTTTCTTTAACTTTCCAATTTGTACTTCACAGAGACTTTTTCTCTCTTCAGATATTCAAATTATTTTCCTCTAGTGAAGCTAATGAAGATTTTTACAGTATATGAAGATCTTGCTCTCCCCGTTTTACACTTTTGCTTTAACTCCAAGGATGTTTTCTAGCATTACCTAAATCAATAGTTTAGAGACACCGTTGTCGAAGTGTTGCTACAAGGCACAAATATACAAAGCGTTCCAATGCATAAGATATTAAAGTAGAAAAAATGTATTCTGTAAACCTTTACTGTATGTCTATTGATTTCCAGATACAAGAACACAGAATCTTTCCTTTCTCCTTTTTTTAAAACAAAAAGCATTTTAACCCACATTCTGAGAGTTTGTGGCTACAGTTCACTCACTAACTTGGAAGCAGTGAGACTCTGAAAGCCTTTTATGCTGCTGGTTGAGGAGTAAAATATTCACTGATATCAAAGAACTTTAAAGTTCACCACATATTACTCATGCACTCTCTCTCTCTCTGCAGTTTTCCTTGGTTTAATATTGTTGGGCTTGTTTAATATTGCTTGTTCTCCCAGATTGTTTGCAGGGAGAGTGTATGGGAGTGTGGCTTAAGGTATTGGGGGGAAGCGTCATGGAACCCTGGAAATGACTGCTGAAAACACAAAAGACTTTAACTTAGATATTTATTTCCTCTTTGTGCTGAGGTTAAAGGGCTGGCATTCTTTTAAAATGATTTTCAGGCAGGTATGCAGCCTCTTAAGCATTTTTCTTCATTCCAGTCTAATTTCCATACTCTAATCTCTTCGTAAGAAAGCTTATGTTGAACAAATTGTGGCTATTGATATTTGTATTCCCCACACAGTCAGAGCACCCACACTATCTAACTCATTACTGAAAATTGCTTTAGAATGCCTTCAGTATGAAAGGTGTTATTATAGTATCAAATCCTACTCTAGTCTGCATTTCAAATTCTTGATTAAAACAGTATTTTGGTCTAACGGGTTCTCTATTAACATCTCACCTATATACTTTACCCTGAATAATTCTAAATAATTTGTTACAGCTAAGGAAGGTTAAGGCTGCTTAGAATAATAGTCTGCTATTACTGCTTCAAATGAGATGTTTATTGGAACACTGGATTCGATATTATAAAATATTATATTCAGTCAGCTACTGCCAGCTCCTAAAATAGGATAGATGCTCCTAAATTTCTGTGCTGAATGGGAGCTATATGACTGGAGCTAACATTGTACACTGATATTACAAATACATGTCCTCTGAACATATAAATGAATGCTAGATTGAGAATTATTTTTTCATACATAGGCAGAATGAAATAATATTTTGGTTACACTAAACCGTCATCAAATGATGCATGCACAGACTGCCTTTGCAGTAAGTATCATACATACACTTAGAGCCGCAAGAGTGTGGATAGGACCACGATCTCTTGCTTTTACCTTTGGGCATCTAATCAGATGCACGGCCCTAACGTACGTGTTTCCATAAAGACAACCACAAAGATGTGCCTAAAAGAAATCAAAACAAGGAGTTCTGGACATAGAAAACCAAGGCCTGTGGGTGCATTTAGTTTGCTTGGTTTAGGATCACACACAGGGGACTGGAAACAGTTAAGTACTCTGAAGGAAAACAATGCCAGAGACTGCATTCGTCACATCCCTTGTCAAAAAATTAATTCTAAAAGCACTAATAAAATATCAAAAGGTTTTTGGTTAGGGGAGCAGAGGTCTAATTTAATTACCTGAGGCAAAGTCTAGAAGCTCTGAAATCTGAAATACCTCTGAATCCCAAGTCTGCAGCTGAAGTTAGCCCCGAATGCCTCAACAACCAGACTGCTAGGAGAGGCTGTGCGGGGCAGAGCTGCGGGAAGCCTCCCTGCCTCTTTGTCCCGGGCTTTGGAGCCATGTTTCCCTCAGGCCCGCGGGGTATGGAGCCATATTTCCCTCAGGCCCTCAGAGTGCGGAGCAACGTTTCCCTCAGGGCCTCAGCCGCAGCCTGAGCCACGGCCGCGCTCACCCTCCCGGCAGGGCGTCCCTCACGGCCTCTCCCGCCATGGGGAGGCGGAGCCTGCCCCCCCCCCCCCAGCACAAGGCCCGTGTCCTGCTGCAGGGGCAGGTCTGTGGGCCGTGTCCCACCATAAAGTGCCTCCCATAAAGTTATCAAAAGTGGCCCCGGTACCTCAGGCTTCAGAAAATCCACCTTCGTGGATAACACAAAGCCTTTTATTTCCAGGTGAAACCAAGCTGCCAGCACACCGCAGGCGCTGGGGTGCACCTCACAGAATTGCTTCCCTCTGCACAGGTGTAGCTGTATGAAAGTACCTCAGTTACATTTAAGACTTCTCTGTAAGATCTTACATTAAGATCTTCTCCGTAAACAGAAAGGGCCGCATCCTGGAACACAGAAGTATAAAAGCACTAAATCTGCTTCAGAAGGGTTTAATGCTGAAGACAGCAGCAAGTAGCCAGAGACAAAGACAGCTTCAGAAGCAATCTAAGAAATTAGGTCAGACTTAGTTACCATCAGGGTACACCAATCCCTTAAGCGACTTAAATATGCATGTAAACCGCTTTATCAAAATACTTTTCTGACATCCTTACACACAAGAAAGTTTCTACTATCCATACAGTTGATTTCCAAATCAAATCAAATACAATCAAATCAAAGGTTGATTTTAAAAATCAAATACTTGCATTTTAAAGGAGATTCCTTTTCTTCTTAAATAACAGGTCCCCAGAGGAATGAATTATCTAACCTGCAGGCAAATGTGCCAGGATGGCTGATAGCCAGGAGACTGCAGCCCTGGGGATGGTCAATAGTGGGATGACTGTGGAATTGCATTTGCACAGGTAGATGTCAGACACCTCAGGAGCAGATCTAGAGAAAGAAAAAATTAGATGTGCACTTAGCCATGTAACATAACTTCATTCAATAATCCTAGAAAATAGTACATTTAGTAAGGATACTTCAGAAACATTTTCATCTGAATCTGAAAAAAATAACACTGGAGCTTGAAAAAATATGTAATAATTTATGGCTGCTCATAATATTCCAAAATCAATCCTTACATATCTTGGATGATGTTTGCATTTTCAGAAGACTTTTTGAATTAGTTACTCATTTTAAACATTTCACAGCCTCTGCAGAACTGCACAGATTGTTTTTCCCTGCATATCTATGGCAAGGAGATCAATTAGTTTCAGGATTACCTGAGAAGTCTACAAAAGAGTGGGAGAAAGAAACCGAGACACAAGTTTTTTTTCATTTAATAATAATAAAAGTTATCCATGAAAGTCATAGCCCTCAGTCAAGTACAAACACTAAAAGCAATTCGGATACAGTCAGAAATGGAATTCAGATTTTTAAAAAGTGCAAACTAACTATTCTGTCACTTACGTTTCCTCCATGATAAATAAATTTTGAAATCACTGTTTCCACCAGTGATAACCAAGTAACTCTAGGCTATATTTTCCTTTGATAAAAGTATAGAGCAAAATATTTTCAACACTGAAGTTCAAAAAAACCCAAAAGCTTACAAATTTTTTGTCAAGCTCAGCCTCGGTTGTGATGACCTTGCTCTAAGCACCTCACAGACTTTGAAATGGAGAACACAACTTAAAAGGCATGACAAATAAGTTGAGTCCTGTTGACGTTCAAAGTTTTAAAATGCATATCTTTCAATACAAGAGGAAACTTTGAAATTTATTTAGTTTTGCATGATATTGCCACTCATTCACAGTAATGTTAATATCTTTTAGCAGACATCTTCACTACAATGAATTTATCTATGGATTTGAATCAGGAGCAAGCAAAATATGTTCAAATCATAATTCAAACCAATCAGATCTATATCATTTCTCATTTTCAAATGCTGAGAAATTTTTCTCCTCTTCTTAAGAGCACAGCATAGCAACTAAAATCCCAATGATTCATTTTCCCTGAGCAAGGCACCATATCCCTGAGTGCTCACCAACCCATCTTGCACTGAGTTTACTGATTCTTGGTTCCATTTTGGTCTGAATTAAAATCAAGTGTAGCTGTGTACTGAAGGAAACAAAGCCAGCTGCTCATGGGCCATCCTAAAGAGAAAATACAGTCAAAGACAGGACCAAAGAATCAGGGTTACTGCTGTGAGAGAGCAGGTGTGGAACTAACAGACTTTTGAGATTTCAGAATATTCCCACTGTATACTGCAACAAACTAAAGCACTCTCAAATCTTTTCATGACAGAAGAAAGAGGGGAGGGGAGGGAAAAAGACCACAACTACTACAATTTGGATGTTTGCTTAGGCTGTAACTGCATTACAGTTTTCAGTGTGCTAGATTGAGAGCAGAAAAGTAGAAACTTTCCTCTCATAGGAACTACGGTGACTAGGGGCAGGAAAATCCTTTGTTCTTTTCAGAATCAGTCTCTTTGCCTAATCAGAAATTACCTTCAGGACAGGAAAAGGGATTTTTAGGGAAAAAAAAAAAAAGAAAAAAAGAGAAAAAAGAAGGGGTATTCCAGTAGGAATTCAGTTTTCATAAACTTACTTTTCTTAATGAAAAAACATATCGTCAGAAAATTCCTACTCGCTTCTAGGGAAAAAATCTTTCTTTATTCTTTTGTCTCAGCTGCAAGCTTTGTCACTATAATTAAATGATTTGTTTCACAAGATAAAGCTCTCCTAGAAACTAGTATTGTATTTGCATTTCTATTAATTATTCTGGTTGCATGTTATCTTGGAAACACAGTGCTTAAATTACAGCATTTACTTTTTTCTACTGTTTATTTTGAAGGCATAAGTTTTTCTCTTTACAGCTATCTATGGAACTTTTAATAAGTAGTTCAAATGTTTGGTTATTAAATGAAACTCATTGATTCTCAATTCAATTTAGAATTTGGGATTTACTCATTTCTCTGACTCAGCGTTCAGAATCAATTTGCTCTGTCCTGACACACTGTTTATTTTAAGGCTCATCCTGAAAAAAGAGGTTTCTGCAACTATTTCTTTCAAGTGTGTATAAAACAAAATTTCTACAAAAACAACCTATATTTTAATGTTTGCCTGCTTCTGAAGATGAGTTCAAAATTCACAGTTATCAGGATTAAACACAAGCAACCTAGGTGGCAAAGTATGATTTGACATCCAACTTACCTTACCACCCACCTCAAGTTGGTATACCAACAGATGTAAAAATATGGACAAGGGAACACAATTATGAACATCTCTTAACATCTTGAGTCACTAACCTTGCAAGAATCCATTGCATCCAAAGCATTGACTGGAACTCTAATGAGAGTAACTATCGTGGTTTCAGGTGGTACAGACTCAGTGATATTCATTCCATCCCTCTGCTGCAGAGGAAGTCCTCTCCCTGCAAAGTGAGAAGGACAAAGCGTGTGCCCACCCCTCAGCCTTTGAATTTAAACCCACACCTATATGCAAGTTTAATTAAAGGTCCATTAATTAAAGTCACTAGAAGTGGTTGAAACATCCTTGAATTTTACTGACTCTGTTAAGACACCAGTCACTTCTGACATAGTGGGAAATAACAAATAATATAGGAACTTTTTTTTTCCTTTATGCATTTGTCTGTTCTCATTAAAGATGAGTACTTGACTCTTAAAAAAAAGAAGCTAAATTTTTAAAACCTCATGTTATTTTGCGAGCAGATATCAAAGTCTACACAATGTCTGTCTTGCGTATTGTATTTAACAAAGCAGTATTTATATCAAACTCTGAGCAGGGAACAAAAGCCCATGTTGCAGCTCTCTAGGAGAAATGTGGTACCAGACCAGATAACAGGTGGTTAACCTGGTCAGAAGAATGCAAGATGCATCACCATCAATAAAAGAACTCAAGAATTTAATGGAAAATTAAGAAAATTGAATAGGTTTGTTAGCTCTGTGCATTGTAATAACTGCAGAAATGTAAGGAGGACAGAATCAGCCTTTGTTAAGGTAAGGATATTGTCTCTTCCAGGCTATTTCTTAATGTTTTCTTCATTTTATTTAGTGCCTTAGAGACTGAAAACAGTGACTTTTCAGTCACTGAAAAGAAAATTTTAGAAAATGATTTGAGGGCTCCACTTGAGTTGCCTGAACCTAACTTACCTTGTTCTAAACTGTTCTAAATTTAAAACTTAATTTTACACCAAATTTTCTTCTTTCTCCCATCGAAATGTGACAGGTTTTGAAGCACTCAAGAAGTCAACGTTTTCTGGCCTTCTGAGGACATAAGCTCTCGTTGCCAGGACAAATGAAATCAAGACTTATCAACCAGGACGGTATGTAAACAAACTTTTTTTCTTGACCCCCTGTTGCTTGTAGCATTATGTTTACACATATGTATTTGTTTTGCAGAGAAAGGGTTGGAGAAGCTTGCATACAAATAGTGCAACGTATTTGCTCCCTGGGTGTTAAATGCTAGATAACTCTGCTTTTAGTGGTTATTTCTTGAACTACTAGCAAGTAAATAACATGGCAGTGCAGATGCCTCTAATACTGTTAAAAAGCCTTTTTTTTCTGGCTTCATACTTTGTTATATTTCAAAGAGCAGCTCAGAGCATCAGTGCAGTACCGTGGCAATGCTGCCTTATAATATACAAGTGGTTGCTTTGTTGTCTCATGATAATAGGGAAAAGATCTAAAAATCTGTTTCCTAAGTAAAAACAAGTCAGTTGAAGTAATCCATTTTTATAACTAAAAATCCCCCCTAACCTCAATTTCACACACTTTTATTTTTAAAAATTGGTATTTATACAATTTACTTTAGAAGATTCAGTATAATGGAAAACTGAGACACAGGGAAGAAAAGGAGGAGACATCCTCACTTTAATTCTGGCAAAGTAAATTGAAACATCTTGGCATCATTATTTATTATTTCCTGAAGAAAATAAAGCAACTATGATTATTTTTTTCTAAGTTTACTAAACTTATAAAAAGTTCTAAATGGCTATGGAGAAAGTTACTGATGTTGATATACAAAGACTGTTATATTCTCTTTCTAGACTTTCTTCATTAGCCATTCAGATATTTGCAAGTTACTCTCCACTTTAACAAAAACTTAATTTTGGTTGTTGATTTTCAGGAAATGTTGTCTTTTTTGAAAATACTCAGTTATTCGCTAGATAATACATGGCAGCGTTTTATCTCCGCTATTCTAATAAAGATTAGAGGCAAATGGAGCTCCCGTGATTAAATTTGCTCGTAAGAGGATAATATATTGTAAATCAGCAGCAATAATGGTCCATTACAATTAAAGTACAAGAATTAAATGATCACTTTATGACCAAACATTTCATAAACTATGAAAAATAATCTCATTAAGAGGTATAAACTTAAAAAAAAAAGTACAGCTGCGTATGGCAAAGGTTTCACATGATTTTGAAGTCAATATATAAAAGCAGCTACAAAAATGGATTTTCATGCCAAGTCATACATAAATTTCAAGGGATGTGCTGTCATGTATTAACATAATTTGTATTAATTCCTATTGTCAAATATAAACTTAATGTCAATAATCAGCTAAGTTTTGTGTCAATATTGGAACTCAATCCCTATGCCTTAAAACCTTCTTTATAAAAACAACATGAAATCATAATCAAATCAGTTTAGCCTAACTTACAAATAATAAGATAAACAGATAAGACATCAATGGCTGTAAATTGGTGTAATCTGTCTGCAGGACATGAGATCTCACTATCACACATTTGAAGATGTGCCCTTTGCTTATTTTTCTTTAGGAACTACGTGTGATATATCTATTTATTATAAATAGCACATAGCTCTTGGGTTTTCTGCTTGGCAGAAACTATCTAGAATTCCAGAACAAAGTCAGAAAAAGCTATTTGTGAGAAAGCAAAAAGGAGTAAGCCAATAACAAAGATAAAGACTTCCAAATAATAAAAAAAAAAGGACCTTTTTGTACAAGGATGTGCAGTTAGTTACTAGCTCTGTTATGGCCAACATGGCTGACAAAGTTTTCTCTTCTTAAAGCTAAGACATCCGAGAGAATGAAACTTTTGAACCTGGGATAATCAGGTAGTGATGAGGGAGAGCAGAAGGGTAGTAGGGATTTCACAGGGCGGAGGGAAGTCATCCTGACTCTGAGGGAACGCACTCAACTAGTATCCTCACTGACTTTAGTCTTTTCATATCCTCTTCCTTTCTGTAGAGCAAGAAAATACTGTTTGGTTTGAAAAGGTTTTGAATCTTCTGGATGATGTATCCTGTATCCTGGTGTATCCAGACAAGCTCCTAAAAAGATTCATAATTGCTGAATTTACTCAGTCATGCTGTGTTTAACATAGTCTGGAGATACAGAACAAGTTCCATAGTGTGTTTAAATACAGGGCTATTCAACTTCAGAAAATAAATTAATTTATAAATCCTGATAGATAATATATAAACATATCTACCAGGATAATTGCTCTTCTTTGCAACAATACTACGTTATTGCTCTGATAAAATAACTCCATGTAAAGTAAATACCTGGATTCAAAGTACAATCTTAAATAGGGTAACTGTTAATCAATGTGAATAAACTGGGCCTAAATTTCCCTCTTTCTAAATCTACTTTTTTCCCCACAAGATTTAAATAAAGCATCATTTTCCTCTACAATACATTCTAACTTCATCACGTTCACTTAAGTAATTTTTTCCTTTAATGTCAGTTTAAGTGAGGTCTTAGTGCTCTTCAGAACATCCCGAGTCTCCAGGTGAACGTTATGATAACTGCCAAAAGCTATTTCTGAGCTTTTAGTAGCAGCAATAATATCAGCAGCAAATCAAAGATAATCCAGGAAATTCTTCTCGATGATCTGTTCTCCCTTGCAGGTTTTGGACAAAAGGTTAAATAGTGCTTGGGACACTGTCTTCCTGTCTAGTATATCACTTTAACTTGTTATCTTAACTCCTCTTGTCAAGTTTGAAAGTTGTTAGGTTAGTCAGATAGATTCAGCTGAATTCAGCTTCATTTAATTTAGCTTTATCTTATGTCTTTCATACAAAGAATCTCAAAGTGCTTCAGAGTTGAAGATAAGAAATGGGAATGGAGTGTTGTAATAAATTGGGTACCCTCATACAAATAGAAAGACAGATGATTTTTGAAGATTGACTAGAGTCTCACAAATTGAGGTAGTAATTGGGCACAGCAGGAAACAAAGAAAAGACAGGGATTTGAGAAAATCTTCCCAAGGCTATATGTGTGAATTTTTGTGCTAATACCTGTGCGTTCTCCACTTGGAAACACACAACTCCCAGCTACACTAACAATTTATAATTTACCTTTCATATTGGTATTGAAAACTAAGTAACACAAAATTGTAGAACAGTTTAGGTTGGAGGGGACCTTAAAGATCATCTAGTTCCAACCCCTCTGCCACAGGGGTAAGAAAATTGAACTGATGTGATGATGTACACATTTGTTGAATCTAATGCATGGTTTTGGATATTTTTTTCCAATGGAGTTCAGAAGATAATGCAGGAGGTGCAAGGTTGAATATTTGCTTCAAAATTCCACCTTTTGTAGAACTAACTTCTACAATTCACTATCCTATTGATATCCTACTGATACAACAAAATATTGAAATTTTGTTCTTAGAATTTTTGTCAAGAATGAAACTCAGTAAGGAAAAAAAAATAAACAAGAACAATTCAACAGATGTGGAAACAAAGTTACTAGTTTTTTAATGTCCAAAGGTAACTACTAAAAACATCATAAGAAAATGAAAACATCTACTGGAAAAAAATCTGTGGAAGTAAAGAAACACACTTCAGAAATTGATAGGATCATGAATGGAGAAAATAGAAAGACATGAGATTCTGAAATTGTATGTACAGAGTCAAAGATTAGTCTCAATAGTGTGAGAAAGATCAGAAAATCAGAGAGGAGGGATTTAGAATTTCTATAATGGATACTGCAATCAGTAGAGATGGTTTTGCAAAGGATATGAATGTGCACTTCTACATGATAGTCTCTAAAACATAATAAATTCTCCCTATGCAATTCGTATTCAAGAAATTACTTGAGAACCTTGTTATATATGCTTAAAACCTCCAAGTATTTTGTAGTACTAGAAGTCATTAGTAATTCCTTCTGTATAGTTCAGTATCCAATAATAAGCAAAAATTGACTGAGAGCCCCAGGATTTAGTCATTTATTTTTCAAAAAGGAACTCTTCACAAAGACAATTCTGGATCACAATCCCAACTCTTTGCTTCTCTAAGGCTTCATGGATATGTGAGCTCAATTATTAATTTGAATTTTACCACTGGACTTACTTGTAATTTTTTCTAAATCCTGGATTTAGTTTTGTATATTAGTTGAAATCCTGATTTCTTCTTTGTTTCCCCTTACAAATAAGAAGAAATACAAGATTCAGCAAGAAGTAACATAGGAGAATATCTGGCTTGCACATGGAACGAGCATGTTAATACATAAAGGACACTTTTGTCTTCTTCATCCTTTACCAGGCGTAGCTCAACTGGTTCTGAATTTTCCAGTTACTTACGGTAACTTTCAAATGTGAGTTTCCGTTAAACAGAAATAAACCTCAACTCTCAGCTAATGAAAATTCATGATCTTTCAAACAGCACTGAATGCCTCCAAACAGAATGGGAGCTTTTCTGGGAGGGAAGGGTGTTATCCATACAAGAGAAAGAAATAGAAGTTAATGAAGAAAGCGTTTTATTGTTTGAGGACTGTGAACAGCTCTTCCTGGGAATTACCTTTATTGCTCTACCTATTCTCATTGCTTTATTTAATGAAATGCATCACAACTAAATGTGTTTCCAATACTCTATCACTTTTTCCCATTTTAAAATATGAGTAATAAATACAGTAATCATAAGTGCTTGTTCTGGAAGATCCTGTATCTTCATTATTGTGAGGGACACTAAGTGACATGAGTATGAAATATAATGCAGACAGTTCACAGTTAACATGAAGGATGAAACATAGGCAGATGTTCTAGAAAATATATTAAATGGAAACCAAAGTTAAGTAATGTGTCCATCAATCCTTAGATACATTATGAATTAGATAGAAGGTCACTAGGTAGAAAATTGCCAGTAAAAATACTTATTTAAAATTTCAATACCAAATGGCTAAGTCTAAGCTCATCGTTTAAACTTCAGGAATAATCTTTCTGAGAAATTATGCACTAAAGTAGTTGCTGTTGCCAGAATGTGTCTCTATTATTTCTTGGATCCTCAAGATAAAAGCTCCATTCATAAATTATTGTTTGAACAATTCTTGAATGAATGTACTTTGAAGTGGATTAATTTGTCACAATGAAAACATGTGGAATTAAAAAGCTAATACCATTTAAAGAACATGACTTAGCACTTCTTGAAAGCAGAGCCATCCTTAATATACACAGAAGGGCATTTTTACATTATAGATTCCATTTTGGGCATAATAGAACCAAGAAAAGATCGGGAAGTGCAAGAAGGAAAACAGCTGTGATTCTAGCCGCTCCTTGGATTTAAAAAGGACATTATTTTTAAATGAAGCAGTAACTTTCTATAAAAGAACAACTGAGCCAAAACACTTAGTGGAACAAAGGTTTTGCTAGGGAAGCATGTTAAAAGCCTCTTGAGTAAACAAGTAGATATAACTGTTAAAAGAAAAGAAACCGGGAGATTATTTTGCTTGAAGTGAGATGTAAGTGAACACAGTGACAAGGCTTTACTTTACCTTCAGTGCATGGCTATAAGAGATCTTTTATAATTGTCTTTAATAAACTGTCTTAAAATAAACATGGCTCACGTAAATTATGACAAACAATATATAAAGGATTTTCCTTTCTGTTTTCAGAGATGTTTATTTTTCTGTCTTAATAACTCTTAAGCACCTCCACAATCTTTCTTTTCATGTCAGTAATGCCTATAGCTCTCACTTCTCATACATTTCACACACAGAGGCTCCTTCTCCAGCCCTTATAGCTACTTCTCCCTCTTGTCCCATCATTTAGTACTGTTCAATATTCTCAGGATTTGTGCCAGGAGCACTCAGCCAATGTTTGACTGTAGTATATCATGTATCATGGAGCGTGACAGGAAAGTCCCTCTTTTCTTGGAGAAAAGAACAGAACACAAAAAAAAAAAAAAAAAAGAGAAAAGCGTTCCTGTACTATTTAGGTTAACCTTTGCAGATTGTCAAGCCATGAATTCTACAGTATCATGTCTTATGTAATTAAAATTCATTGTAATTTTTACTATTTTGGTTAAACCACCTCAAAGGCATTTTCATTATATAGTTGTGTCTCTTCAATGACGTAAGCTGGGAAGTTTAAAACAACACAAACTTACTAAAAAAGGATCACTTAAGTTAGTAAACTTAAATAATATTTGAAAGGAATTTGACTGTATTCACATTAATAAATAATTTGGAGCAATAGTAACACAACAAAACAATTGGTACTGAGGCCTCAACTTTTACACTACACATGGTCTGAGAGTTTTATTTTAGATATGGTTCAGTCTAGCCTTTGGGACCATGTCTCCGTTATGTGGTTCAAAATGCTCTAAATCCACATTATTGTTCTGAAATAAAAGCTAATTCAGGCACATTTTGCAAATATTACCACCACTTTCCCCCCAAAAAAGTATGGGGGTGAAGGGTGTGTTTTCCTTTTCTTACAGTTGAAATATTATAGAATGACAACATTTTCTGGTTGGAAGCCAAACACATACCTGTGCAGATGTTTGTTTTGTGACCTCCACTGTGGTCCTGTGGTCCCAGACAGCAACATCATGGCAGAAAGCGTGTGACAATGCGTACATTTGCAGAAAATATTTCATGGCCATAATTTGTTGCAGGCTGACATTTGTTGCAGACACAATATGCACAAAGTAAATGTGAATGGATACATCTGTGAAAAAGAACAGGCGGTTCATAGGTAGTCCAAGAGCAGAAGACTGTCACTAGTTGTTTATCAGTTACCTTTTAGAAACACTTTTACAGTAAGTTAGTGCACCTAGGACAAAAGGAGCTAAAATTGGCAAAACAGTTTTTTTCAGAACTGTAGTATTCTCCACAGGTGTCAAAGATACCGTGTACCCTACAGACCTGAGTAAAGGATTTGTACACATGAAAAAGCGACGCTCTTCAGCTTCCTAGCTTTATGTAAAATAGGAGGAAAATTAGTAAAAAAAAAGTATTTCCATATTATGAAAATGCCCTAATGATGTGCTTCCCTAAAGATTCTAGAGGCGAATTTTGGAAAAGTCTTTACAGGGAACATGGAGAGTGATTAGCTGCCCAGGGAGTTGGGGTTGAAAGCTAGTAAGTCTGGTTACTGTTATATCCAGAAATGGTGACTTTTCAAATTTTCTTCTGTTATTAGTTCCCATCTCTACAGCTTGAAAGGACTGCCCATGAAGTGAGAATGAAGACATTAATGTGAGAATGGAGACATTTCCTGTCAATATTAAAAGAACTATCCCCCCCGCTACATCTTAAATCAGGTTAGCCTACTGACTTCAGCGTGAATACCCCTGTTTACAGGAGTTGTCTCATTGTATCTCAAGCAGATTCATGTACCAGAAAAAAGGGAAATCTCATCTAAGACAATAAAGTGAAGCCTCTGGTAACTGACTGTACTGAAACCTTATTCCAGTAGAAACAGCAACTTCATATTTTCTATGAGAAAACTTAAAACATTTGTTATTGCATTAAAAAAACCCCAATCCACCAAACAACCTTCTTCGCATTTTTTCCTTCTGGCTTCAATGAAAAATTCTATTTTTAAGCCCTGAAATCTCTGAATGTGCTCATAAGATTATTTTTTTCCTCAGATGTAATGAAAGAATATAAATGTCACAGATTATGTATGAATTATTATAGCTTTATTATTCCACCACAGCTTCAACAAGCAAGGTTTTTAATGTGTAAAGATGTTATCAGCAGTCTCCTACCAGTACCTTATCATTTAAAACCAAAATTGACTCAATGGGCTGGATGAAAGACAGTGTTTCCAATTAGGGAGGAGGGAGTCGTTGAAAAGTGGGCTGGTGGAATTTAGGCTTTTCTGAAATAATAGCATTCAGCAAACAATGTTACTGTTTAAATCCAATATGAAATAAAAGCAGCAGATGGATGTAATAATTCAGGTCAACATGCATATAGAAGCTGTATGGCATTTTGGCAAATGTGCAGTTTGATAGAGTTTCAACTATTCTGGCTGCCTGTACAAGCTGAGTAAATCATAAAAGCAGAGCCCATCTCCAGTAATGAACCATATCCATGGCCACAAACATCCTCATCAGTAGTCAACTACACCTCTTACTATCAGGAAAAATATTGAAACACATCTATGGCATTCGCTGAAAAGCAAAACTAGACTTATTACATTACTACTGAAGAAATAGTGTGGAATTTTTAAAAAAGAAAAGAAAATATGCAGAAAAGTATTTCCTGCTGTCCTGTACCCCAAAGACAATCTTCTGGTTAATGCCTGTCACTACAAAACATTTCTGCAAATGTTGTAACTCAGAATTACGAGATTTCAACTTATGGCCACTTTCTGTAGGAGGCTCCCTGGGAAGGGAGTATCTGAATTTCCAATTTCAAGAGGTATCAGTTTCAGCTCGTTAAAACATTTTCAGTATGCTTACAGAGCACTCGGAGCTTTATTACAATCCTTTCTCAAGGAGACCTTCTGCCTGGGTGTTGTTTTCACTGACCAAAATCTTGATGAGGACACACAAGTATTTGTAGACAGCTGCTCTCTTCTAGAGGTTTCACTCATATTCAAAGTTGATCCCACAAGGAGGTGCTGAAAATCATCAACCTGAAAATTGCTTCAAAGTACAAGTTTTAATACTGCAGCAGAACTGTTTTCTGCCTCTTCCCAACTTTACGTGTAATACGTCCCTTCAGAATGACTAGACAATCATCCCCTGAGCAAAACAAAATTCACTGTTGTTCCTACAGTACTGATATGAAACCTCAAGATGTTTTTCCACAGCACTTAAGACTGATCTAAATCAGTGTGCCATAATGCTGTCTTGCTCTGGCTGTGCATTCCTGCTCCTTCCCAGGTGCCAGCAATCGTGACTGATGAGTTGTGAGGTGAAGAAATTCAGAAGCTAAACGGGGGTGGGATATTTCTCAGCAATTTTAACTCTCATCCGATACAATGCACAGACAATACACTCTTGCAGAGCTCTTGCTCTTTGTAAGCTGAGAACCACGTGTACATGGGTAGTTAGAGAATCTGTATGAAACAGTGTATGCAATGCATTACAACTGCTGGTGATAGAGGGAATCAAGCAATTTGGGATGTCAGAGGGCTTAGGGTGAATTTACAGACTGACATTTCACAGATCTCAGCAACCCTATGATGTACCAGCAACATATGTGATACATCTAGAAACATCTCGGAAGGCTACTAGACACAGTATTAGAAGCCTTCACCTGTTGTCTCAGATTAAGTTCAAGAGGTAATATGAGAGAATGGTGCAGGAAAAAGTTGAGGATGTGATGGAACAGATTAATTGACTAGAAAATGGTTTTGACTCTCCATATTTAATCACAGACCTCTAAATCACCTGACTACAGCGGACCCAGGTGTTCCATTTTTTGGTGATCACTGCTTTCTGGTATGATGTTTCAATTGTTACAATAAAACTTAGGGAACTGCCAAGCTGTGCAGAGCACAATCTATCTCAATAACCTCCTAAACACTGGCAGCAGAGGGGGGGAGAAAAAAAAACCCAACATAAAATAGTAAAGACCACATGACAGGAACTTGACTTGGCCACAGCCTTAAGGCAAGTCTGCCCCACATTTCCTTGAAATAAGTATGCCCCCTGCCCTCAATTCCAGTCTCTCTGAAGGCAGTTTTTATTAGAACACAATAAACAGAATAAAATAATTCTAGAAATAATGATGCTTTGTGGTCAGCTGGGTGCAACTGACTTTGGAAGAGCCTATCTGCCCTGTTCCCTGTGTCCTCATAGGGCAGCTCCTTTCCTCTACTATTCAGTGGCTTTAAGGGCCCAATGAACCTCACAGGGTCCCTTTGCTGGTCCCTGGCAATGTCCCTCCCTCCCCTTGGGAGCTTGGTTGTGAATGCAACCCTTCCTGCCAGCAGAAAACCTGCTGTCACCTCCCTTGAAGCATCATCTCCCAGGTTGCTTTTCAAATGTCTATAAAGCTGAGCATGTTAAGTGTCTCTGGAGTAAAACACCACCCCCACCTTCCTCCTTACTAGAAGAGATGATGCATGGTCCAACAGCCAGGAGATCCTGCACAGCATCCTCTTCTCTCCCTTCTCCTACCCAGATGAGCAGTCTGTGCAGGTGCTGCTCTGTATCTGCTCAAGAAATGCTGCACAAGCCAATCAGGCACTTCCACTCTCCATCACAAACAGTGTCTGCAGAAGGCCTATTACCCATGTAAGGCAGTGGTGAGACCTGAAAAACATTACCAGAAATTTGCTTGGGTTTTTTGTTTTGTTTTTGTCACTGGAGTTTTTCCTTCCTTTTTTTTTTTTTTTTTAAATAAAAGAATCATCTATCATCTGGAAGGAAATCAAACAGATTAAATTATGGGCTAATGATATAAATCAATTTCCATTGAATAACAAAAGCAAAAAAGAAAATATAAATTACTTTAAAGCAAATCTGTCAGTCTTTTACTGCAGGGTGCCACTTGAATCTGTGGCATTTTACCACCATATCTTATTCTGTATTTATGTTTACATTTGTCATTCCCAGGAGACAGCACTTTCCCTGTTCTCAGCAAAACAGTGACTAAATATTCTTGTGCGAAAGGTGCTAATCTTTAAGGGGAAGGGAAGAAAAATGAAGAGGGGTTAAAATGAACTCTGTCCTGCTCAGGTTTTGTCCTCCAGCCAAGAGTCCATTTTTTAATACCTAGTTAAAGGCTTCCCACTGCTGCTTATGCCTGGACCACCTGTTCCCATAATACACTCAGATCAGCAGGTTTTGGCACTGCATTAGATAGTTCATAAAAATACTAGTTCAACATCAGGCATTTAGGGTGAGCTGCCTAAATCATGTGACCCGAGTGCTATTTCATTTCCATGAAAAGATAAATGGTGATAACTAGGAATGAAAGAAGGAAAAATATTGAATAAATTTGACTGTAGGTCCAGTTGGACTTTGGAAGTTGGTTTGGAAGTTTCCACCAGTTGGTGGAAATGAAGGAGGTGAGAGTTGGAAGAAATGCCTAAATTGTATTTGTAGCATGAATGCTGCAGTGAGGGAGAAGGGGACAGCGAGGAAGAAGGAACGTAGATCATAATTTGTGGAGTTAAAGGAGTGTGGATGATGTTGAATAAAGAGAAATAAGAGGCAACTTGTCTATTGACAGGTAAGAATAGGGAGAGCAGGTAATAAATCATCTCATACAAAGAGGCAAATGAGCGGTGTATAAAAGAACAGAGTCAAAGATAAATAATTTTTGAGTGCCAGTTTTAAAAGCTCACTGAATTGTCAATTTTAAATCAATCTTCACATCTGGCCTCTGACAAAACTTTTTTATCCATAGCTATATACGAAAATACCCTGAAGAGGAGCTCCTCCTCTTTCTGGAAGGAAGGGCTTTTCATTTACTCCAATTACAGCAGGCTCAGACCTCTCTCACTCGACTTTTTCCTGGAGAAAATACTTTATTCCAGGTCTTGGCACTGCAGTGTTCTTTGACTTTCTGTCCACATGGGTATTATTCGACACATAACACCACACTATGAGTGAATCCCAACCTTTTAAAGAAACCATCCTACATCTCAAACATTTCATCCACTAAACCTGAAAAGATTTTTTATATACTTTCACAACTTGAAACTGAATGCAGAACCTTATCAGGTCTGTGTCCACTGCTTATTTCCTGGTAAAGTGAGAGGCTTACTTGGATAGAGGTAGCTTTCTCTGGAAAGAACATAATACTTAGCTAAGTATGTTAGTTCTGGAACTTGAAGAAGGGTTGAGAGATGATTAAAAAGGCTGTTCTTTGTATGAAGTAGTTCAGGAAGGTAGAAACAATCACATGAACCATCTTGTACCTGGCAGGGCTGCTATGAATCCAGAGCCAGTAAAGCCCAACTATCCCCTTGCTCATTCACTCTGCTGTCTCTGCTTGGAGACCTACAATTACAGGCAAAAGGTAGGTCTATTACAGCTGGGTATGAATAGAGCTGGCTCATACCATGATGCTTAACAGTTTCACAACATACATAATGGTTTCTTTATATACTTCAAAAGCTTTTGTAGCTCAAATGTTTCATTATCCATGGTGACCTGCAATCCAGAATATAAGTGAGAGTTAAAAAAATTAAAATAATTTATGACAGTTAAAAAAATCTTTTTATCCCAGTCAAAGCAGGAAAAAAAAGCTTTCCAAAAAGATAAAGGAAGTAACACAACATGGACCTAAATGAGTATTACAGTAATATACCTCGTACTTCAAACGCACACCTTCCTTCAGGATTTTGCTCACGTAAATATCACATTTTCTTTTTTAGATTTCAACATGGGTGTGAAGTGGCTATAAAGAGACAGTGCTGAATTTAAGAGAAGTTATTGAAAGAAATTTAGATTTTCTTAGTCCCTATAACTCAACTGAAGAATGAGTCCTCTATTTCTTTGTCGTACAGGACTGAGCCCTTCATAACAGTACTTTTGCATTGTTTTGCCACGTAACAAACGTAATACATAGAAGCACATAGAATTTATTCATATTTTCTATTAAGAAAATATATTCAATTGCACTGTTTATTAAGCCGTTGAGCCTGTTCTTTTCTACTTGCTTATAGGAACTAGGATTAAGTAAACTAGTCTCCCAAGAGCTACATTTACTGTGTTACTGTCATTTCTCAATGAAAACAGAAGAACTATAATGCTGTTGTCTTTGACTGAGGCCCAGCTGGCACACGGTCATTTTGTTTGCCCCACCATAGAGGAGTTAGGACTTCTGCCCCTGTATTTTCCTTGGTTCACATCCCTCCACTAATACCGAATGTGCATATTTCCTACACTTTTTGACATCATCAAGCTGGCAACTGTCTCATCCAATTTGCTGGAGCAAACCAAGGTGCTGGCATGGCTTTCTTGAATGGTAAATATCATCACTGAGTGTGTAACAGCTGAGAATGTTGCCTCTAGCATCTGCCCACATGCTGAAGGACTATCTGGCACATCCACAATCTGTCTGCTTGCAGGGGAAAAAACCCAAAACCACCAAATCCACAACAAACACATCAAACTAAGATTCAGCTCTAATTGAAGTTAACGCTTTCTTTAACAAAGACAGAAACATTACTGTATCTTCTTCAAAGAGGAAGGTTAATAATGAGAAAATCACTTCTGCTTCCCACACTCTGCCTTCTCCAAAGCTGCAAACATGATACACTTACAGAGGAAAAAATTCTGTCAAATTTCATGTGGTTACTGTTGCTTGGGAAACCACTTCCTTGGTAACTACAATGCATTCTCAGCACGTCTTGATATCAATTTCTCTCTGTCTCTGAGACATGCAAACCTGCAGTATTGGTGCAAAGAGAGAAAAAGAAAAACAAGAAACCAATAACAACAAAGCCAACCTGAAGGTAAAAGGAGAGAATGAGCAAAAGATTTGTTGTTGCTGTAGTTTCAAATACATCTAAATGAAAAATAATATAATTGAAAATTTACCTGGAAGTTGTTTTTAACATTGTTTGGAGGAGAAATTGTTGATGTAGATCAATAAGTGTGTCTTGAATCATAAACATGAGGTTGGAGATAGGTGCTTGTGTGGCTCTGGCTAGTGCTGGTACTGAGCCTCGTACAGACACTGGGCTCTCACTGATATTTTCTCTCCTCTGTTCCAGTTTTCAGGGCATTTGTTGCTGAATCCACACTATGCTTTAGAACTCAGCTTCAGAAAACATCTGTTAAAAATACTCATTAGTATTTTAAAAAATATTTCTAAAGAAGATCATTATATAAGGATGAGATTGTAACCCACAGAGTCCTCTTCTCAGAGACTGCTCCAGAAGTGTGGCTCCGGGAAGCTGTGACACCAGGAGATGCTGCTGCTAAATCAATGACAGCTTCATCAATGGTAAAAAAGCACATTGATCCTTCTTTTCAGAAATATTTATTGGAGCTGTTTACATAGAATGCAAAACTTTGTTTATTGATCATTTCATAGCAAAACCCTTGCCTTCTGCTTACCTGGACTTCCAATTTCTCTCTGTCAACAGGACTGTGCAGGCAGCTCAGCTCAGCATAGTTATTGTTGATGGAAAAAGGAAAGGAAGGAAATCCAATTTTTATATCAAACATTTTGTTTTTTCTGGGCTTTCTATCAGAATCATTCATGTGCCATTCTAGCAGCCCAAACTTACTAATAGGGAGAAAGAGAGAAAAAAGCACCGAGTTAGTGCCACTGTCATATGTGCTACTCTTACAAGGCAAAGCAGACACAGGAACCCATACAGTGTATAAACGTGTGTGTAAAGGGGGTTTCGTTTAGCACATATAGAAATTATTGGGATGACAAAGAGGGGGCACCAGGACCTCTCTCCTGTTCCCATTTGTATTAACTGGCTTAGGAGTGAGAGTAGCTCTAAGCAAGCATGGAAAATAAATAAGGATACAATAGAAATCATTTCAATCACCCTTGTTCTCATTGTAATGAAGTATTCTTTTTATGTATGAGGGTATAAATGTATGGATGTGTATCTGTACAGACACACACATACACTCCTGCCTTTTCAAGGACAGTAGCAAGTCCTCCTTGTTGCTTTTTTGCTGACAAAAAAAAACCCCAAAACTGGCTGAAGTTATTTTGTTCTCATAGGAAGAACATCATCCAAACTCCTTAATAGTGTCATTTTAACACCTTTAATTCAAGCATGCCTTCCACCCACACTCCAAATGCTGGAGAATATATGTAAACCATATCTCTTCTAGGAATTCAGTAACTTACTGAGTCAATGGAAACATTGGTGCTAAACTGTAATAATATACTCATCCCTTTCCGGGCCCTGCTTTCTGAGTTAAGTATGGGGGCAAATTAAGAAATCTGAAAATGGAAAACTAGACTTTAAAGTCTGTTCTCTGGGAATACAGCAGTTTTTATGATTTCTGCAGTGTAATATGTGGCTGCGGCGGGGGAGAGGGCAGAAGGATTACTCCTATTCTGATTACCAGAAAAGAGATGACAGAGGGATACAATAGATCTGTGTGACAGCAACAAAGGATAGTATCTCTTTCTGTGATGACTACCTGGGTCAGCACTAGTTTCTCATGGAGTACAGTGTCTTAATTTAGAAAAATTAATGAGAATGTCCAGAGGAGTTGAGCTGATAGTATAGTGTGTTACTATTCCCGGGTACTTGAAATACTTCTTCAGCACATGTTTCTGGTACTTTGAGAATGAAAAATGACAGTGGGAAATGCCAAGACTTCCACATTGCTGAGATAGCACTTAAAATGTTTTGGCAGTACTCCTTTCTCTCCCTGTGAAGCTTAATTACTGTATCCAAAAGCACCAAGTAGCCATTAGGATCAACATTATTCAAATACTCATGTCATTAAAACTCTAGCCTTGAACATGAAGTTGTAGGTCTTCTGGTGTATAATTATTGTTACCAAATTACTCTTTGACGGAAAGCAGAAAGCTATATATGTGTAAAGAAAACCCCCACAACAACCCATAAAAGAAGTGGGCATAACTGATGTTTTCTGATTATTATTTTTTTAAGAACTTTACACAGGTTGAATTGAAGATTCCAGAAATGCACAAGTAGTAGAGTGTTTATTCCTCTCCTGTCAGTACTGCTCAAGTTTGAATTTAAATACTGCAGTCAGACTCCTTCCTTGGCTTAGATGAAAGAAAAATACTTGAGTATATCAAGTTTGTTTGTAAAAGATGATAGCTGTGATTTTATCTATAAATTTTTATCTTGTAGAATAATTATATACTTTTGTGTAATAAAATAACGTATTAATGTATCAATTAATATATGGCATTGGCTTTCATAAGAATTTAAAACTTACTTCTGTGTCTAGAGTTTATGGAAAATTGCACCGCCGAAGTCATAATAAAGAAAAATTAAGGTCAATATTGAACATGTGAAAATAAGCATCCAGTATCATAGGAAGTTAGACTTCACCTTACATGTGGCCTTTTTCAGCAAGCACCACGTAAACCCAATAAAATCCAGGAAGACTTGAGTATTTCACATTCTCAATTCCTAACTCAGGTAATAAAGATTTGTGGGTTACTATAAAATCAGGGTTCCAGGTTTTGCTGAGCCATTGTCCCACAGGGTCACTG
>JAOQGH010000051.1:36735562-36778815 GCA_025769975.1 Gallinago jamesoni | reverse complement strand
CAGCGCTGCAATAAAGGATACCTGCTTAATAGTCATCCCGACTATTGAGTCCTGATTTCGTCTTTCACGGCATCACAGGTAATAAAGATTTGTGGGTTACTATAAAATCAGGGTTCCAGGTTTTGCTGAGCCATTGTCCCACAGGGTCACTGTACGACAGCCACCATTGCAGCCTACTTTGTGGGTTTTGAAACGAGGTGGTAACAGATGTAATCATCCATGTAATAATCATGCCTTGAACTGACTGGTACCGAAGTGATTGCATTTGTTAACTTGCAGTGACTTGAAAAATCTAGAGAAGTACTTAGTGGGTTATCAGAAGCCTTCTTTATGTAGTTCCTAATGTCCTTCATTCTGGTATTTAAATGAAAAATTTATGTCCTCCGGACTGCAAAAGTTCATAGAAGATGAACTAGATGAAGATTGTATCTTTGAAGTCTCCATACATTGACATTTAACTTTCCCTGTGTCTAAATATCAGCTAAATGAGAAACTGCCAATTTCATTTTGACTGCTTTCTGATTTTCTCACAGCACACTGAATAACATCTTACTTCAAGAGGGGCCCATTTAGTCTGAGTGGGATGAATTACTAGAAATGCTTTAGACAAAGAATAATTTGGAAAAAAATAGAAACTTGATTTAAAAAAAAATAATCGGTCATGTATTATCTCACACGGGATCAGATACTCTCGCTGTCACTCTCCCTTTAAATAGCTAAATATTTCTGCTTCCTGCATATTGCTGGCTTGATTCAAACAAATCCAGCTAGCTTTTTAAAACTCAGTGTTTGTATATTTAATTTCTCTGAGGATTCAGTTATGTCTACAGTCCATGGAACTGAACTGAGATCATTATTCCTGCCTTCCAAGCATTCATTTGCAGGCATATAAGGTTTTCTGTGATTTTTTAAGAATATGTTTGCTATGAATCTGAGAGAGTTCTTTTAACGTGGAATGCATAATAAAGTACCATTTATCTTTCAGCATGCTGCAAATCAAGGTATTAATTTATCTTTCCTCAGTGTGCCAGAGACACTGTGTTTCTTTGAGATGAGGTACGGTGTAATCAAACCCACTTCCAATACAGTTTCATTACAGAATTTTGTCTTTCTGTTGAAATGTTCAGTGATTGTCTGCGAAACTTCCCAAAGCATTCACAGAAAGCTGTATTGTTCTTCAATATTAGAATATGCTGATAAATTTTCAAAAGAAATGGTTTTAATATATGAAGATCCTCTGAAGAATTTCTGCACAGAGACACATAATTAAGAAGGGTTATTCAGAGCAAAACTGTGCTAGAGTAGTGAGGACTTCCAGTGAGAGCAAGGATTTACACAGAACAGGAACACGTATCCATCTCTTTCGTACCTTTGGTGGAAGTCCTAATCACTGGGATATTGGTATTCTGTGCCACTTCCCATACTTCTTTAAATATTCATCAAACTAACAAAGGGTGATTTGGAACATTGCCCATGACGTTAACGAATCAGGAAGAACACCATCTCGAACCTCAGGCTCCCAGCAGTTATTCCATTGTTGTGCTCTCTGATGTTTTCACAAACTTAATTTGCACGGTCTTAATTTGTTTCTGTGCAGAATAAAGAACAAATGTCAAACCTCTGCAATTTTAACAGAGATTCTATTTCTCAGGCAGCCTTCCCTACCATTTCTAAAGACTTGTCCTATGGCCCAGAGGAGTCACATTCACACAGACAAAACCCAAACATAGTCCCATAGAGTACAGGTTTCCTCCAAACTAGGATAAACAAGCAAGCAATTTGTCTAAATGCTAATTAAACCTTTCCCTGTAGCCACAGGGAGCTCAAGCAAAATCAGCTCCAGGCAAGGAATGATTTGCAGAGAGCACACTGGACCGTTTGATCGAAACCAAGACTGTATTTCTGAACATCCTTCTAAACCCCAGCGAAGGAGCCACAGGTGGTGCCTTTAAGGCATTAAGAAAGGTAAGAGTGAAAGTCCAGAGAACACCAGTGGGCAGTGGGAGCAACTATTGCAGTGGTAAAGCAGGGATCTTCCAAGGAAACGTCCACAGAGTTTTAATAAGACTTCCATTATCTTCAGCCCAGGACCTCAGACACTTACCCCTCACCATCGCACTACAGCTTCTTCTCTCTAGTCTCTCCATCACAAGGAATTTCTTGTATTGTCCCTACTCTGATGCCCCTTGATTTCCTTTGATTTTCTTCCCGCTTAGGCTGTGTGTTTCCTCTCCCTCATTGGTAAATTTAAGGCAGGGAAAGCATAGCTGCTATCATTCTGCCCCTTTTCCTTGTGTTTTTTATCCAATCCTCTAACCATGATAGTAAAAATCATTATTATAAGTAAGTAAAAGCCATTAGTTTTTCTGCTGTTGCTAACTGAAATGCAGCTGAGCCAGTGGCACCTCGGTTTTCAAAGAGTAGTCATAATAAAGTGAAAACATTCCACACAAAATGGTTTCTCCCTTGATGAGTAAAAATTGTCACCCCAGTTGGCATAGCACACCCTAGACTAAGTCATCTTGCCATTTCTGTCTTCTCCTTCTTAATTAGCAGTATATTCACATGATCGTCTCTAAGATCTCTTCAGTGTGTATTTGTAACAACAGAATTTCATATGAATGGTGGCTCAGACCATCACATACTATCAAATCACTTTCTAAAGCAATTTAAAGCTAACATAAATAAGGCTGCTGCTAAATATTATGTCTGCTATTGGGTTTTTTGCCTTTTGTTTCCAGCTTCCTAAATAACAACCCAGTTAGAGGGTACTCCTATAACTGGAAGTATTTATGAAACTTCTGTTAACTCTTCTAACACAACCAAATACTGAAGGTACAATAGAGAGTCAGTGAACTTTCCTCTCGTATTTTAAAACTTCAGTAGCATTATTAGCCAGGTTGGGTAAAAAGGGAGATGAAAGCTGGGTACTACAGAGATCTATAAAATTATGAGTGCTATGGAAATCTTTGCAGCAACATTCATTGATTGTTGTAATAAAATGACTGGGAACCAAAAGAAGAAACACATTTACTGACACACGCATAGAAGTTCTAAGCAAGTCAGGAAAAACACAAATGAGACCACAGACTGCTATTCTAGAAATAAACCTTTTCCTTCTATCCTAAAATTGCAGCGTTTAGCATGAAACTTGGGAGGAGTACAGTCTTTCCTTTACCATCCTTAAAAAGTCACAACTGTGTGATATTACATTTGTGGACAAGGGACCTGGGAAGGGGTTAAGACAGCTGCTATTAAGATGCAGAACAGCAGCCTGACAAAACAAGTAAAATTGATCCTTGCATTCAGCTTATGCCGAAGCTATGGCAAATCACGTAGCAACATGTTTCTTGTACAAAAAAAAAAAAAAAGAAAAAAAAAAGAAAATAAAAAGAAAAAAAAAAAGGCTACCTTTAATTTAAAAAACTAAAAACCTCAGAAAATACAGAGTGCTTAAGAATCTGAATCACGCTTTTGCAGATAAGTAAGCTCTTATTTCAGGTAATGGAACTAAATGCTTGAACTTAAACAGAATTTTTCCTTAAATGTGGCTTATTGCTTCGAAGTAATATGAATTGTTCTAGATACTTCCTTTTATTAACATTACATTCATTTTAGATTTACAAAAAAATGAGTAAAGAAATGGGCTGGTCAAAAATAAAAGTTTTCCATATTAATTATTCCTCTAATTATACCACAGTAATGTAGATCTTTAAATACACAATTTTGGGAAGTACTCGTATGAACAATGAATTTAATGATGTTGCTTGTATCAAAGCAATCTCAGTTGCACTGAATTTTCTATACCATTATCAATCAAATGAGAAAGAGAAATGAGGCAAAATGAACAACTTGCCTATAGAGCAATAGTCTATAAACAAATCACCTTTTTTAGAGATGACTTTTTGGCCAACGTGTATTATTTAAACACAGCCATCATACATCAAGAGAGACTTTCCCCTTAGCTGCTGGCCATAGCCTTGCTAACGCTGTCCAATACACAGCTGGCAAGGGCATGCTACAGACCTGCAGTCACAGCTGAGTGTCCCCAAGGTCTCCCTTCTGAAAAGCTGACGCCTTCTAGTAGTAGAAAACTACCACTCATGGCAGCAGAGTCCTGCTAAACTTGAGATTCATATTCTTATCCTCTTACAGTATTGATATTCATAAAGCCTGAAAAGAGACCTCTTTAACATTTTCCTGGATTATTTTAAGTACCTCCTATGTAATCATCTCATCTAGCAAAGAAATTCTTGTGTTTCTGAGTCAAGAGTCTTCATTAAATTGTTGAACTATTTTCCTATCCAGGAGCAACCCAAAGAAAGAAGTAACATGGCACTACATTTCCAGTTGTATTCACAGATCAGTAATTACAGTCTACATTAACCTTTTTCCATTCAAAAGCTAACCAGTGAAAGCTCTGGTTCTTCATTAAAATCGGCTTTAAAAAAAAGCTTTTATATTATTTATGAACCTTCAGGTTATGCATGAACTTTCCTGATGTCCAGTTGATCAAGAGGAGCTTATTAGCTCCCAGCCTTCACACAGCCTGGAAGGAATAGTTCAAATTTTAAATCCTCATAACTTTTTGCCCCAGAGTCCTGACATTTTCACTAACTTAATTTGAAATAATGGTATTTATATTGTGCATTTCTTTGAGCCTCACTTGGGTATATTTTCTCAGTGCAACATTCTAAAGCCAAAAAAAGTTGTGAACACCTCCACCTAAAGAGGGTTTCTCTTATGCAAAAACAAAAAGATATGTTTAGCAAATTGACTAAGTAAGGAAAGTATTTCTTACAGAACATGGCTTAGTACGTATTTTAGTAACCCTTCAAGTCTTCAGATGAACAAACCTTATTTAGACCTTACATTTTGAAAATGTGTTTTCAATTCAACTGGCATACAACTCTTTCTGTGCATTGCTGATAACAGACACACCTAAATTAAGTCTATTTGAAAAATAAGGGGACCGGACACACAGTGTTTCAAAAAGGTCAGGGTAATCATTTTGAGTATGAACCTTTAATGTAGACATTGAGATTCTCCTCTGCACTCTCATGAATGGTCAAAGAGAAGGAGCACTCAGAGACATTAAGGAGTCCTTCCTCAATTATTTTTTTTTCCTAAATAACTCCCCAGTCCTCTTCTGTTTTAGAGAGAGAGGATTATTTTCTTAAGAAGGACTCAGAATAAAATAGAAGGGGTAGGAGCTGGGACAGCTTCATGTTTACTATTGTAAGGACCATCACTGTAACATAATACCAGCCCAACATTCAGCTAAATATAACACGTGTTGCATAGACATCTGGAGGAATAGGACATGCTTCCATCACCCATCTCTACCTGTCCAAGAGTGGAAATTGAGCTCATGATCCATGATAGTCCATTATCACTGCACATCACTTCAGTTATGTAGTTTTCAGGACCAATGGGTAGAGTAGAATATTTCAGTTGTAAAGCACCTACAATGATCATCTAGTCCAACTGCCTAGATTGTGTATAATCACTTAATACCAAGGAGATGTTTCATGCCTTAAAGGAGCATAACTGCTGGTGGCCATTTTTTCACCATCTTAAGGTGATTCAGAAAATAAATCAAAACAGAAATCTTTTATATTTTTCCTTGCCTCAGTTGTTCTCTATGTTCACTTTAAAATGTCTGCTCAGTGGAATATATTATCAGCTATTTAACCATGTCAGGAAGCCATATCAATTAGTAGCCTAATAGTCTTGCCATATATTTTTCTTATTATACACTAAAGTTTTATGGCTGAATTCCTGTAGATGCACTTCTTGTAGATAGTGTTTGTAGTATATGGTAACCTGAAGGCATTTTAAGCCTAAATCTGCTCTCTTGAAGAAGGTGAAAAATAAACACAGAAGCAGAGAGTTATGCTTTTTTAAAAAATTTTGTTGAAGACAGGCTGGAATTTGGAAGGTTTCTTATTCTCGGTGTACCTCAAAAAAAAAAAGTTTTTTAAAAAAAGCGCTTTTAAAAAAGCTCATAAGGCACGTATCCAAGTAATCTGCTATTGTCTATATGTTAGAGTAACTTGTGCTTCACGCTCTTTTCTCTCTACTTGCTGTGCAAACTGCTTAGAAGCAAAAGAAACCATAAGCTCCAGGAGCCAATATGCCACTGTTGTCTATTTACATAGTCAGATAGAATTTACATGGGCTGGCAGAAAAAAATTGCCCTTTGCATGTTTTGTCTCAAGGGGAATTTGGCATTATGTCCAATTTTATAAAATAATGCTAATCACACTATACACCAAGCACAAATAACAGATTTTCCAAGGGCCTTTTCTGAGCAAGTTAAAACTCTGGACAAACTGAAAATAACGGATAATACTTAAAAGGAAAAGCAACCCATTTATGCATCAAAGTTAAAGTGGGTCACTCTGCAACGTAAAGCACATTTTTAGTGGATATAAATTTAGCAGCTCTCTGCAGCATTATGCATGACAGCAGTCTTGTGATATTTCAAGTAGAGAATGGGTCCCTGGAGACACCATGTAATTTATAATGGACTAACCATAATAAACTGCAGCAGTCAGAAAAGGAGCTGGTTCCAAAGAAATAAGGCATATTGGTCTATTTGTCTTATTTCCTATTTGTCTTAGGAATGCCCTGTTGAAGATTTAACTTATCTAAGATCAGATAGAAACAATGGGGAGGTTGGTTGGTTAAAAAAAAAAAAAAGCCAAAATGGAAGCTCTCCCATTTTGTCTTTCAGAGAGTAAGAAATGAAAAGAAAGAAGCATACAAAGAATTGCAGTACACTTCTTCAGTTGACTAATAACTAGCATCCCTTTCCTCCAAGTGCACAACAAATGCTTTACTGTTTTTTGTGCTGGCAACTCTTTATCATAATTGGTGCAGTAAAAAAATCCAGCAATACCTGCAGGGCTGTAGGCTCTGCCTTCCTCAGCTTTGCTGCAAATTAATTAGGCACCAGCTGTCTACAAAGGCACTCTTTATTTTTTGACGTATCTGTAACTTCCTTATTTCACATAGTCCTTGCAGGTAGACTGTGGGAGTTTGTTTGCTCTGTTCATAGCTACCGAGGATTCATACCTAAAAACATGCACAGAAATACGAGAAACAATCAGTAGATTAAAAGTGCTCATTTCCAAACCACAGGTGTATTTAGCATGGCCTCTCAGTGCAGGGATCTACACACTCTACAATTAATGAAAAAAATTAGATTAAATCATTGCTCTCTGTCACAGAATTGCAGAATGGTTAGAGTTGGAAGGGACCTTAAAGATCATCGAGTTCCAACCCCCCTCTGCCCTTGGAAGGGACACCTCCCACCAGATCAGGTTGCTCAAAGCCCCATCCAGCCTGGCCTTAAACACCTCCAGGGATGGGACATCCACAGCTTCTCAGGGCAACCTGTTCCAGTGCCTCACCACCCTCACAGCAAAGGTTTTCTTCCTAAGATCTAATCTAAATCTACCCTCTTTCAGTTTAAAACTATTCCCACTTGTCCTGTCACTACACTCCCTGATAAAGAGTCCTTAATTTCCTGTAGCCCCCTTTAGGTATCGGAAGGGGCTCTAAGGTCTCCCCGGAGCCTTCTCTTCTCCAGGCTGAACAATCCCAACTCTCTCAGCCTGTCTCCACAGGAGAGGTGCTCCAGCTCTCTGATCATCTTCATGGCCCTCCTCTGGACTCACTCCAACGGGTCCATGTGCTTCTTACTTTGTAGGCCCCAGAGCTGGAGGCAGTTCTCTAGGTGAGGTCTCACCAGAGTGGAGCAGAATCACCTCCCTCACCCTGCTGGCCATGCTGCTGGTGATGCAGCCCAGGATGGGGTTGGCTTTCTGGGCTGCAAATGCACATTTTCAGCTCATGCTGAGCTTCTCATCCACCAACAACCCCAAGTCCTTCTCCTCAGGCCTGGAAACTAATTTCTTATAGGCCTTTGATGACCTGAGAAACTATAAAAGACATTAAATTAACTTGGATCTCTGAAGGGAAAATTTCATTTAACATTCTCCCATTCTGTCACTTGGTCCTTCAAGATAACAGTAAAAAAAGTGCTCCAGTTACACCCTGATTTTCAGTTGTCAATTAATGATAAGGCACAGGTATTACAATATTAACAATGTGATACTTAACATCTAACTTAACAATAGTTGAGAGGAAAAGGGGCCACAGTAAATCTTTAGGACTATTCTTTTGCAAATTGTTAGCAGGTATCAGTGACACATCCTTAACATGTGACTACAGGGAGTTTTCTGCCTGTAGTTCACTCTGCCACATAACACCCAACCATTTTAGGACAACAGAGGAGCATTTCTCTCACCAAGGAGAGAAGGGGGATGCAAATCTAAGGCAAATCCCTATCTGATAGCAGGCTCCTTGTCTATCTGACAAATGTATTTAGAAATCCCAAAGCATCCTTCTAAATTCACAATATGCAAAAGCTATGGCAATCTTCATTTAATTTCTCAAAGCAAAGCGACTGGAGTGAAACAAACAGAGTGCAAAGCACTGGATTGTTTCAGAGACACGAACTTCATGGGTCCTACCTGATGTAGAGAGCGGAGTCGAGGAGGCCAAGTCTGTAGAGAGATCACCAGGCAGGAACCTCGTACTCATGCTTTACCAGGTCTCAGAGAGCTATACCTTCAGCATAACTCGCATATGAATGTCAAGCTTTTAAATGCATCATACGCTAAATCAGTTATAAATTGTATATAATGAATCAGAAACTTTAAGAGCATGATCAAAGTATACAAACTTAGAAAGTTTAAAAATATGTCAAAGCATTGATAGAGTTCTCTTGGCCTTTCCTACTATCCTGATTCCTCATCATAACAAATCTAAGTATTTGAGAGGTAAGCTGACTGCTGAACTGGTGTATTTAGAATTTATTTTTCCAGACATCTTGATGGAAAAAAAAAACCACAAATTTTTAACTCAACCCCCAAAATTTGACATGAAAAATGAAAAATATTTTAATTGTCAGGAAGAAAGAAATTTCCCAGAAAAGAAAATCAATTGCAATAGGACATTAAAATAGCATTTTAAAAAAATGAAGTGTTAAATAATGTACTAACATGATAACATTCATTTTGCACTGTAGAAAACACAATCTTTTTTAAAAAAAAATACTTTAAATAAATATTCTATATAAATTTTAATCCAAATATATTGCAAGAGTTTACAATAGTATAAAATATCCACATGTAACATATACCATGTTTTAATGAGTAAATATCCACAATGCATATATTTTTTCCGTACATACTTCTGATAGAGGTAGACTCTAGTAAAAAGAATACCGTGTTTTGTCTGTGCAGTCACAGTTGAGCAGTCCAACTATCAACGGGGATATAAAATACAGACAAGAAAATTGTTTAGTGTCTTCAAAAAGCAAGTATGTATCTGGAAAGGTCAAATTCAGATCTTTTGTTTAAGAAACAAAAAAATCATCTATTACTTTTTGCATTATAAATTACTGACAAAGACATGCTTACCATGTGCTTTTAAACTAAAAAAGCACTGGCACACAATTCTCTTTGTCTCTCTGAGATGGAACTCATAAGCACAGGAACTAGTAAGAGGCATTCCGCCTCCCTTCTCTGCTGAGGATGAATGGTGCAGGGGAATTACAAGATGACTTCTTATATTTTCCAATGTCCATATCACTCTATTTCATTGGAGTCAAATAATTCACTTTTAATTCTGGTACAAATGAGCAAAGCCAACTCGGTTCTCATTACTGTACAGATTTTGCATAGAGTGTAGTTTCCAGTTCAGCAATATGCATAAGTGTTTGCAAAATGTAAGTAAAACATTTGCATTTACAGCCCCAAAGATTTGTCGTTATCTCAGTTATTAAAGGAGGAAGTTCTTCCCTCCCCCCCTCCATCACTTTAACCACTCAAGCCTTTTTCAGGGTGTGCACAGTAAATGGAAACACTTGTTTTTCAACAAGGTGCTTAGCACCTTTGGGCCTGAGCCTGCTCACCTGAGGAACAGCAGCAGGATTTGGTATTTGTTTTCAAGCATTGTCAGATGTAAAATACACACCTAGGGAAGAAGTGCAGGCTTATGCTGGACATCTTTTCCTTTCATCAACATCAGGAGAAACTACCTCATATGGTTTCCCTGGAAGCAATCTGAAATAGAAAAACCAGGTGATGGATGGCTAGGCTGCAGTTAAATGACAGAGAAACACACTATGCCAGAAAAGCAGCTTCTATTTACTTTAAAAATCTTACAGCATGAGTGAGAAAACATCCTTTACTTTTCATTTGCCTGTCCTTTCCATTTTTTTGTTTCTTCCTTTTGTAAATTTTTGTTTGGATCTCATATAAAGGCTTTTTTTTTTTCCCCTTCACTTTTTCTCATCCTTAATTACTTCGAATGTCAAACCTGTTCAGTAATCACATCTCTTTGGGTAGTAATGAAGGCAAATAAATAATGCTTAACCTTTCTTAGAGAGATCTGGAGACCCTTCTAAAACCAATTAAGGCTTGTATAAATCAGTGGAATTAGCCAAGGTCTTCCTGCTAAGTTTCCAAACTTGTGTAAGAAAGAAAACATTAAAATTAAGGGGGAGGAGAGGAAAGAAGAATTTTACCCTTTCTATAGTCTTAAACCTTTCTAATTTTAAAGTGGGAGAAAAGAAAAGAAATTAGGCAATGAAGATTATGCTTTGTTGCTGCTTGGGAGGTTGGGATGTGTATTAGCTGGATTTTCCCATGCTAAGGTTTGATGGGGTTTTTTTACTTTTTCTTTTCAGTGAATTTTTTTTCTGTCTGTTTGGCACATATTTCTACTTCAGGTATCTTCTGAATGGTGACTAACAACAAGAACAATCAAACAGCTTCAATCTTTCTTAACATAAAATACAGAAGAACAGCAAACCCAATTCAATTTGTCTGCAAATCTTGCAGATAAATCTTGCTGTACTGACATGTAGGTGTCAGGCTGTTTATTATCCACACTCCTTCTGTCAATGTCCTCTCACCTGAAGAAACAATTTCTTTGCATAACATAGAAGGGGAAATATCCTCAATAACATAACTGCACTGATCCTTCTATGACCAAATTAGCTTTTGTGCTGTGGGTTTATCACTGCACATCTTGCCCTTTCGGTGCTGTCAAAAAGCACAGGACAGGACTTCATTCCCTGTAACCTGCATGACATTGTGCTCCTGTGCCTGCCTGTGGTCTCTCTTCACAGTATCTTCATCAACACAATGCTGTAAAATTAAAAAAAAATAATAATATGAAGACTAAAGACTGATACGATCGATCAGACTCTTCAGAAAAAATCTCTGGAAATGTTTAGCAAGGAGATCTCAAACACCACAGACCAGTTTCACGTGGGCTTAGAAAGCATCAGTCATTAGACATATCAACCAAGCTTAGAAATGCAAGCACGTGTGACTATACATATCCATAGATACACACATATCTCTACTCAAGTACCATTTGAAAAATGAATAGCACCAAAATTGAGAAATGTGGATAGTTGACAGGATTTAGTTTTTAAAGCATTTGTGAAGGAACCTAAGTAAGTCAATCAAAGACCCAGAACTTCAGGAAGATTGTGTTTCCTTGGCTATATTCTTTCTAAAAAAGAGAAGGTTTAAAAAAAGTGGTCTCAGCTGGAAGCATGCCCTGAGCCATTAGAGTGCCAAAATGAATGCAATATGTCAGCTCTGACATTCTGTCAGAAAGGGGGGGAAAAGTACTTTTGGTCTAAGAATAATATGTATTCAAAAGTTTTGCCCTGAAATCAAAACAAAAAACAAAACACACACACAAAAACCTGCCTGGGCCAGAGTCTGAGTCAAGGCAAACTTATCTCCATTTACATACCCTAGTTACATCACCCGAATACCCAACCCCCTTTGCTGAATATAGCCATCATTTTTTAAAAATTTATTGCTTGCCTAGACTCATACGAACATCATAATAAATCAGTCACTCCAAATATCCTTCAAGAATAACAAGCATTACGAATTAATAATGTCATGCTGGTCATTAATTTTGATAACCAAAGAATTTGCATTAGTGAACATACTTGCTCTGTAGTTGTTAATGTTACATTTTTTTAATATGCAACAGCCACAACGTGTTAGAAGCCAGTTCCCATTATTTGATTCTTTCACAGCTGTTCAGTATTTCACAGACGCATAATTTTGTTCTTTAAAATACTGATTTTTCCAAGTTGAGAGCAGTGATATTAGATAATCTCCGACATGTTTTGTAATTTTAGATTATCAAGATATATTCAACAGTACAATTTACCATTAAGAAGCAGATATTAATGTTTCTAATTGCAGGCAAGTAAATTGAAGGAAGGAGAGGCCATGTTACACAAGTCATGAAGTAAGTGTTAAAGCTCAGAATAGAATAAAGGGAATAAATTATTCAAATACTCTGCAGCACTGGTCTATTTTTGTGCCACTGGATTTGATATAACACCTATTAGGATGTGATAACATTAAACGCATTTATAGATACAGACAGGTGAAGAGGTAGATAGACAATTCGCTCTATTTTGATTTGGAAACGATACTTGCCAATGAATATAAATATTTTTAAACCCTGAAATCATGAACCAGTCTTAAATTTTAAATACTTTGCTTTCTAGCTTGTAATAATCTCTGAAAATAAGGGCCAACAGCACATCACATCACATACTTGTAACTAAACAACTGTGCTGACATTTTAGTCTTTTTTTCAGAACTTGGATCTACTGTTTGGAAGCTTCAGAAGAAGATGTGATATATTTTAAACTGTGAAGAGATGAAGTCATACTTAAGTTTTCCTGGAATATTTTACTTCTGTTCTATGTCTCCTGATACAGAGCCAGCATTGTGCAACCAGCAGCTCCTCGCCTCAGTACCAGACGCAGGACTCACGGGTCTTCCCATCTTCAATCTGCTCTTCCTCTGCAGAACTGGTGCTCTTTATCCGCAGAAAAGCGATACAGAACATATCAGTCATTTAAGCTGTGCTGTTGTGGGGCTGAAGACAGAGAGTAGCCAGGTGGACAACTTCAAAAGGAATTACCAACTGCTGTCTGCATTTCCAGACAAAAATGAGGACTTGGCAGTTTTAGCCTTTGGCAGACTTTTGCTGACGGCCATTTGTTCTCTTTTCTGGTGCTCCATCTGCTTCCCCTGGTTGGATCAACCAAAGAATCAAATTGTGGCAGAACCTGCGGGTATGTACAGCTAAGGCTACCAATAAATACCCTGCCATCTCCCCCATGTAGCGATACCTGGGGTTTGGAAACACAACTATGAATTTTCTTTTATTAGACCTGGGCTGGCACAGAACAAGAAAAACTAATAGACATGAACTGTTCCCTCAGCAGAGCAAACAAATAATTCTAATTCTGAAGTCTATTTAACGCTCAAGATCGACTAGGACAGAAAGAAGCAGCAGGAACAGAACTGTATTAGTGGACATTTTACATCTTGGAAACACAAGAAAAGACCCAGCTTCTGGCCTTTGATACTGCCAATAAAGTTTTGTACGAAACAGTTGGCAGATGGAATACAGCAAGGCAGACGCCTCTCATGACCATGCTTGACCGCACTCTCCTCCTGGTCTCTTAATCTTGAATTCTTTTTTAATGCAACAGAACCACTCCAACAGGACAATCTGCTAAATCCGCCATATAGGGCCAATATGAAAGGGCCAATAATTTGGTCATCCAGGACCTCTGGATGTTAAGTAGGAAGAGGGAGGAATTGAACTTGGGTCTTCCATATCTTAACTCCACGCAGACAGACTTGAGACTGTTTAGATCATCTTCTGTAAAAGGAAAAACCATCCCACCATGAACAGCTGTTACCATATTTCTCTGAGGAGGACACCGGCAACTTACTATCAGTGGCAGATCCGCAAGGATTGACTCTGAGGAGTTAATGAACTTCTGAGGTTTTTCAGCTGTTCCCCTGCTCTCAGCATTTTGTCATGGAATAGCACTAAGCATCTCACTGTACACCGCTTCTGTTCCCCAGACGCTCAGCTCCCCTAACTGCTGCACAGGCAAATCAACACCGCGTTAATAGCTACCCCTTCACATATTAAACCTACACTTTGGATGCTTCAATGCCCAATTTCTTGGTGTTCCTTTCTCACCCAAATTCATAGATACTCACTTCAGACAAGAACTGTGATCTTCTGCAGTTTGGCGAGAAGAGCCTGCCCAACATAACGCAACTACATATACATCTTTTAGGTTTTCTTTATTTATATTTTTTTAGTTCAAGAATTACACACTAGCCAACATTATTATATATTTACATGCTGAAACTGGCTGCAATAATTTTAAATTCAAGAAAATATCTCTTATGTGCTACTCATTTACAATCATCATTTTACTACCTCATATATCCCAGAGGTTAGCAGTCCTTTTGAGAAAGACATGAAGATCTGATGCAATGATATCCACTAGTATTTTGCATTTTCTAGCCATTGGAAAATGTGCATTATGTGCATATAAGAAAGGCTACAAGGTCATTAGTAAGGCTGATGATTACTACATTATGAAGTAAATAGTACTAAGTAAAAAAAGATAAATCAGAACTGTGAAAAGACAGTACTAACAGAACCATTTAAACACCCATGCAAATAAAAACATGATAGAAGTCAAATCATACTCAGCTTGTTAGAATTAATCATGTTTCAAATGTTCTTTTTGTCTTCAACTGAAAGTAACAGGACAGACCATGAACAATACAGCCTGGTGAGTATCTGTCAAATGACAGTAACAGTGAAAACATACAAAATGTTATCAAATTGGAACAGATGACCTCGTGTCTGAAAAACATTAAAAAAATACAACCCTTAGTATGAAAGTAGAGGTGAGATTTTTCATCATTTAAGTTTCTTTTTTTGTCAAAGCACTTACAAAGAAAATAATTTTATACTTATGAAATGTTAGTGTTGCATATTCTTGTAGAGATGATCTATTTCAATTTTATATTAATGGATATTTAAATTATTACTATTGTTACAAAGTAGAATAGGGCAGTATTTTTGATCAACATTCCATTTGTTTCTTAAAAATTTAGACAAAGTTCCTAGTGCATTTTATTAAGCTTTACCTTTGGTGTTAAGCAGTGACTTACTAGATTTCCCTTTAACAGAATTTCTGGAGTGAAGATTCTTTGGCTTTGGGGGACTATGCTATCTAACGACAGTCAAACATCCTTTTTTTTTTTTTTGTAAAGAAAAATATAAGTCTACTATTAGATACCATAAGAGATAGAGATTTCAGAAACCAACAGACGCAATAGGCAGGCTTGCTGTGATGAAATCACCAGCAGCTGAATTCTCACTCACCCTGGATGCCTTCACATCTCCACTCACTGGAGCAACATAAAGGTGCCTTATTGTAAGTGAAAACCAGCCCCTATTTCTTTATGCTAATCTGAGTACTGAGTGCCAAGCTACTATCTTCTGTTGCCTGAATAGTTTAACCATACAAAAGAATCGATTGTGCTAGCAGTAACTTTGCCACAACGGCTATTTTACACTACAGTACTTTCTGTACTTTTTTTGTATCTGGAATCCAAATCTTTTTATGCAAAAGGGTGTTTAAATTACTCTGCTAGAGCACTGCAATTATTGTACTTAGTAAAAAAAAGGTCACTAAACAGTTACTGTATCTATCAACTGCTCATTTACAGCTTATTTAATTATTTACATGATTTTAGGACACATTAACCTAAACCATAAGTAGAATTAGCTTTCTGCCTTACCATAAAGTACAAATTAGAAGTTAAAAATGTTTAAGAAATCTGATAATATTTACACACGTTCAGCTTAAGTTATGGTGGCTCACACTGTATGTTCTATATACACATAGCAAAATGTTATGATCACTAATGATATAGTATTGTACCCTGGCCATCCCACTCTAGATCATTTTCTAGAAATAGTTAATGTCTTTGCCTTTTTTTCTTGGTTCCCTAAGGAATTTGTTGGTTTTGAAAACTTACTAGTGGACAACGCTGTTATAAAAAGAGAGAGAAGAAATAGGCAAGCAATGTGAGGACTAGTCTAATTTCAGATGCTAGGAGGTACAGTACTATCATCATGTCAAACGGTGCAATGCTCCATACGAATTATAAGCATTGATCTGCTGATATATAAATGCCCAGTTACCCTGTATAGTAAGTTGTTTTTTTTAAATACATTTATCTTTTTGTCTCAAAAATATATTCATACACTGGTTGATGGTAGAAACAAAACTGTTATTAGCTTATTCCTTTAACACGCCAACATATGAATCTGTGTGCATATATACACTCAGTATGTCTATATATACACACTTATGTCCATACAGACATTTAGGTGTATGTCCATATGCACATATACTTGGATAATGTTTAACATCTGTTCACTTAATGTTTAGTACTGTGTTATAATATAGAATTGGAACACAGTCTAATAATTACAGTGAAAATTAATTGAGCTTTAATTCTAATGTATATTTGTCTGAAATAAATAGGATTTATTCCCCGGGGTAAGACCACCGCTTATTTTCTCTATGCATTGTGCTTTTGTACCTTCGAGATCTTATGTCCTTTGTACGAGCATGTAAAAACTCTCTGAAGAACTCTGCAACATGCTGTTATCTAAGATTCTGCTTTCCTCCCCTGGGAATGAGAAAAGAAATGGTCACAATGTCATTGCTTGAGTCTTTCTTCCCAGTCATTAAACTGCGATAGGATAGAAACATAACATTCCTTATGCAAACACAGAAATATGTTGCATGAATTTTCAGTTCTGAAAATGTGTATCATACTTACTAGCAGTCATGTACAGTATATATTTACAGATTGATCTCAAAGATTTCATTAAAACTGTGCCATGTTATAGTCATAATTTGCCCATGAATTTCACAAAGATGAAAAACACCTTAATTGCTGGCTATCATGTCTAATAGAACAATAAAATGTGCAACTATAATTATATTACAAGATTTATTATTATTAACTTTGATAATTTACTGAAACTAAGAACAACACGGTTAAAAGGATCTAGAATATTCATCTTCAGTCAATTCTAAAGAAAACCCAAATTTTTCCAATTTACCTGCAGGGTAGCAGACATAGCAAACCCCATATCTCATGTATGTTGGCATAATTTCTTGCTTTCACTCAAATATCTCAGAAGAGTAAGTGCTCACCCTGGGCTCAAGTTATACTTTTCCCTTGACAGTGCCTCGCCAATCTTTCTCACCCCCATCTTTTTGTATCACAGTGTTAAGCCTTAGTACAAAATGATAGAATCCTTCTCTTTCACTAATTTTATACATCACATTAATAATCAGAAGGACATAGTAAAAGCAAAAGTGCTTCTTCCCCCCAGATAATATATCTTTCCTAGTGACACCTGAGCAGAAACCAGACATTTTCTTTCACTCTCTGAACAGCAACATCAGAGAGTGTTATGGCTTGTACTGTAACTTCAGATAATTTAGATAATTTAATGTGCAGTTCTAGGATTCAGTCTTTGTGGTTCTTATAATAGCTGATGCAGTAAATCAATGCAGAGAATCAACATATTCTCTGTAAGTTTTTATACTTGATGTGTATCAACCACAAACAGGCTGTGAGCTCTTATGTGAGTTCAACGCTATGCTTCTGCGAAGTGACAAAGGAGTTGGCAGCAACTTCTGAAATGAAATAAAAGCTTGTACAGAAGAATACGATAAGACTGCTTTTATTTATGATCATTAATACCATTTTTAAAGAACAGACTTTGAAGAGAAATACTGACTTCTGATGTGGCTCTTCTTAGAATTGGGAAAAAATTCCAACATGATTCATTACCTATCTGCTGAAATTCCAATGCATCTACAAAGTGTTATGCATGAAACGCAGTCCGGAATTAAGTATGTGAACAAAAAGCAACATTTTGACTTGGAAAGCTAATTGCATGATGAAAGCCTGTGGAGTCTGAACCTGGAGGCAGTATGTGAACGTACACACAACTCCCTTCAAAACAACAGGTGGTGCGCATGCCTGGCAAATCCCATTTCAGCTTCAACACTATTTTCTCCCATTTGAAGCAGAAATATGCATGTGATATGCTCAAGACAAAGTCAGAAAACTGGCCTATTAGTTCCCAGAACTGCTCTCCTCCTAACACTGCCATTCGTTGTTATGTGGGGAAAAAAAATCCCACAGAAAATTACTGTTATACAGCAAGAACAAAAGATCCAAAGAAAATATTTTATGAAAAATATTCTTAAGAACTGTTTTAAAGTATTGCCAAAGGAATACTTAAATGGGGAAAATGTATCTGCCTGGAAAAAAAAAATTCCTTTCTTCTTCCTTTCTTGGAGGATACTTGAATTCTAGATTCTTTCAGAAACTTGTAAACAGATGAGAGGTAGCATAGATGCAATAGATGTGGCTCTTCATGAAATATTTTATGTCAAACAATATTGGGGATCCCATTTAGTACAAGCCATCAGGAATTTATACTTTTTACATGGTTATTGCAAATTGTTTTGGTTTTGTTTTAAATTATGAAAAAGGTTCCACATTGGACTAAATGGCAAAGTCTACTTGACCTATAAAATTCCATTTTTTGCCTATAAGAGTATAGCTCCATGGAATGGAAAAACACTCCACCTTTTATTTCAAAAAGTTTCCTAAAGCAAACCTGAAATTTGCTAGTTTTTCAATGGAAAGCATCCTAAAGCAGGAAACATTCAAGAGTGTAATTAAACTCTAAAAGTGATGGCTACCAATTTTTTCCCTTTAAAACAGTGCATTAAGGAAAAAAAAATAAAAAGTCAAATGGCATTGCCAAATCTGGACTGAGAAAATACCCTGTCAGTACTTTTTGCACTGAAGTACATATGCTCGGATCTTTACTGTTAAAAGAGGTACGACACCTTTAGTCAGCTTGGATGTAAGTTGTTAAGCATAACAACAGTAGCAAGCATAACACTGGAAAAACTGCAAACTTGGGAGAACTCACATAATTCCACATGAATATTTTGGACTAAGGTATGTATTATAACTGACAACATTCATTTGCACAGTGTGTGTGAGTATATCTATATGTATATACACACATACACACGCTTTTACACGTACGTAGCCTTCCCTCTCCTTGGCCCTGTAGATTATAATTGCTCTCAAGCTCTCCCCACCCTAGAAAGGCAGGGCACCATTGGTTTCCTTCAGCCACCTAGAGAATTACTATTTGGCGAACCAATTTTGGCACTTTGGACAGATGATTTCCTTTCCCTGACACAAAACAGCAGCATATCTACGCATTCAGAGTTGATGCATTTTTATGCCATTGTTACATTCCTCTACTGGTCACAACGACAGTCATTGTGATTGTGAGCATATGCTCTCTCTTTAAAAGCTAAACAAAACTGAAGCTTTTTGCTTCAGCTTCTGTGCAAACACCCAACCCTAATATTATCAGTCAAAGGTTTAGTTCTTTCAAAATAACGGGAAATACCTGAATATGATTGGGAAACCTCTGACAATCACCATCTTTCCAAGATAGGCACTACTTGTTTTCAAGTTCACACATTTAAAAGGTAAAGTGTTATGTTTCATAGCATGGTAACAACTTTGTACACTCTCTTAAGTTTAGATGCATGTCTCATATGCAGTTTCCCTGGGAATGGTATGTACTGCTGTTGAAATTAGAATTTGTTTCTCAAATGCCACTCTATAATTTGTATCACTAAACTCAAATGGCCATTAAAAAAAAAGGAAGAAAAAAGAATAGAGAGCGAGGGTTAATAAAATAGAAGTGATTGTCAAAATTCAATTTGCCTTCACACTCAAATTGCACTTATATTTTGATAAGGGGATATGTCCATACTGCGACTTCACATATTTACAATTTAGCAGAAACAACCAAAACATTATAAAAACAGACCATAGAGTGGGCCAGCAACTAAGGTGTTTTAAAATAACTTTTTGTCCTGAATAGAATTTTTCTAAGTCCCACTTTTGGCTGTACAACCGATTTGAAGAGAAATCCAGTTCTGGCTTCCTGTGTGGCTTTGTTTCTTAGTTCACATAGTAAAGCCAATAGACAATATTGAAGAATGAAAAAACAACAGGGAAGAATATGCGCGACCATCGATCTATGGCATTTACATCAGTCAAGTCAGGAATGGTAATTTTCAGTTGAGATGCACGTCTCCGTAGCCTACTTTTCTTCTGTGCCACATGTCGCTCCAGGGCGTTGCGACCAAAGCTGTGTCTGGGTAAGCCAGCTTTCCGGTACTGGATGCTTGAAGTGTCATAGGCCAGCATAGTGCTTCTAGGGTCCCCAAGCCCCATCACCGCCTCAGAGGCAGCCATCTCATTTTTAATTTCAAGAGTGCTCAACAAAATATTTTCATGTGGATCCATCTGTAAAAAGTAAGAAAGCAGATTTAACAGGAGAGAAAAGAAGCCCAATCAGTTGCAAACTGAAGCCATGCTGACAAGGGCTAGATCTAACTTTACTATTTCATTGGATGGCAGCCTGTCTTTATGCATAGATGTGACTATTGTCACTTATTTGTGAACTCAAGAAGCAATAAGGCCAGCATTTCAGTCCCTAAACTCCAAGCAGGACTGGTGGTTACTTGGGGAAAGGCACCGACATAGTCTGACTATACTTATGCGGAAACTCCATTCCCCAGTGCTTATGAACTCCATAAACACAGTGCATGCTGTGGAGACCTTAATGCTGGAATAGCAGAGATCTGCAATTTAGAGCAAGGAAAAACAAATACAGAGTATAATCACATCAAATGCGCACTGAACAGTTGTTTCAATGGGTATTTTTAGCTGCTATGTATTTTTTTTAAAGGCAGTTTAGTGAAAAAAATATTAATGCAGTATTGTAAGGAAACTCCTTATACAATTAAGAGGATTTCAAAGATGAGGAAATAAATTTTACTCTTAGGCAATCTGGAGTAGATCTGAAGTATGGGTAGCAGAATTTCCATTTATAGAAAACAAATATAAGGTTATTTACGAAGTTTTAATTTTCCTCAGCCTTCCCTCTAAGTATATAAGTATATATTTTGAATTGTGTGATTACAGAGTATAATTAAACAAAAATACTTTAAAAGCAGTAATAGCTAATGAGAAACTAATTAGGTACACTGACTTAGTAATGGTAGTGCAGATACACTCCAAGCCAAGTAAGAATGAAATTGCCCTAGAACTCCTTTAAGAATAACTCAGCCACATTATTAATTTATCATGTATATCATATATACTATGATTATTAGGGAAAGTGCACAAACTGTGACTTTTGTGCATTTCTAAATAATAATATGTAGAAGCCAGCACACAGCATCAGGAATCTCACTGCGCTACCCAATATAGCATCATATTTGCCAGTATTAAAAAAACCCTATGTAATATTTCATATGGCACAGTGAGAGAACTAGGCTGAAAACTGCTGCTTTTTAGTATCATCCACTGCACAGTATTATAATTGAGAAATCAGATACTCGCAAAAGTACTTCAGACCCACTGAAACACTGCCATTTGAGTGATTACATCTGTTCAAGTGATGCATAAAAACTGGCATCGCTAAGATGCCAGATTTCCCTCTCTTTTTTAATTTTATTTTTTTCCCCAGTCTGTGTGAGTTTGCACCCCTCTAGTTTCATTATATTTTAGTTTTAGGTTAAACGCAATGACTCAATGTGAAGCAGCTAAAATAATCTATTTTCGCTTTCTTTCCCTCAAAGCCATATGAAATCTTTGAATTTTATGGTGTGTTAGGGGAATCAATCTTTTTTAAGAAGCACTGGAAAATGGAAAAGCTGAGCTGGAACTCAAGAAAAATTCCTTTAAGAACTCTGTAGCATGATACTGAGCACAGTGAGGAAACACGATGTTCTAACCAGGAAGGCCATCAAATCAGTTCTCATCTGCATTAGACAGAACTAAGGCAAAGAGAGTATTCTGCTATTGTAATACAAACAAAAGCAAACATATGCAAAAGCTTTCAAATAGATCTATGAAAGTTCTCAAGAGAGCTTTCAAACATTTTCTTATAAAGAGTGTAGTTATTTAGAAAATTCTTATGTGATTTTTGGGGTAAGACAAAATTGGCTGTCAATTTTGTTATAAGATCTCAGACAAATAATAAGAGCTTCAATATCCTGAAAATAAAAGCAATTATAGGCACTTGGTATTCATTGATCCCAAGAATGTTTAAAAACAAATAGGGGGTGTATCTTACAAGAGGGGTGCAAAGTCATTTGGAAACTACATTTTCCATAGTTTCACATCGCCTTAAGAAAAGAATAGAAAATCTTGTTCCAATGACATCAGGGGAAGTTTAGTATAATATCTATTAATGCAATGGGTTTACACCTGAGCCTGGGTTCTTTTCATCTCAGTGTTGTGCATTCTAAGATACTGTCTTTGAAAAGATTCTAGTGTCAACACGTTTTTTCACACCTTAAATAATATTAGAAATTTGAGTGCTCTTTACACACTCATACAATTTCTATGCAACAAAAATGCAAGAAAGGTTATTTTAGTCTACTAGAGCTAGGTACAGACATGTTTTAGCAACATGATACCACTCCTTCAGTTAGCTTTTTGCTTTGATTTTTTCGTCACTTCTGTTTTAATTTCTGTAAATTTCTTAACACAGCAAACAGCTACAGTTATCTGGTATTCTTGGCAGTAGTTAGTAAGATTAGTGATGCTGGGCAGAAAAAACATTTAGCAATACTCTAAACTATCTTCTAGGGCAAAGTGTCCTCTTTGCACATATCACACTGATATCAGAGTTGGAACACAGCATTTTTCAAGATTCCAAGAATATTTCAGAAGAAATAATGCAAAATAGAGTAAAAATTAGTGATGGGCGAACCTTCAAGTGTTAGAAAAGCCAGGTAAACACCACAAAGTTCAGGTGCTTCTCTAGCACTAATTTGACCCTCTTGCACCTGGGACAGTGGATTGACCATAACAAAAACTGCATTTTTCATGGTATTTTGAATTCCCAGTCTGAAGAACTCCCAAAATTCCAATCCAGAAGTAGAAATCAATGTGGAAATAAAAGAAAAAAAAAAAAAAAGGAAAAAATAAACAAAAGAAAGAATACTTTTCAACCTTTGACAAAAGGCTCCTTGTCAGATTAGGGAGAACTGGGAATGTTATTTCCACCAAGCAGGTTCGCCCAACTCTAAATACAACATGCCTTTGTAACTAGGTGAAGCCTGAGGTAGAATGATAATGAATTACATTTATCGTACACAGCACCACCCATTCAAAAGGATCCCAAAGCGCTTTACAAGCATTAGAAAGAAGAACCACTTCACTTCCCCGTGAAGCGCAATCACCTCTGAGGAGAAACATGGTGACTGACAATGCAGAACAATACACTATATTTTAGTTGAGGAAATGGAGAATGCTGTAGCCAATTGAAACTATGGGGTGGGTGAGTGGTGGTGGGAAATGTTAGGTAAGCAGAACAGTTAGATAAATTGATATTTGGCCAGAAGCCTGGGGTTGAGATGACGACGCTATAAAAAAGTGCCATGGGATCTTTAATGACCATAAGTGGTCAGGATCTGAATTTTAAGTCTCTGAGGATAAAAACATTAGAAAACAATGAAAGATACCTTTGTTGAATACATTTCTGGACAATGATATGTGCCAATTATTCTTCTGTCCTGTAAGTTAATAAAATCAAGACCAGTTTCCTTAGAGATAAGGCAGCTATTATCTTTCATTTAAAATTAAAGCACTCTAGGGTAACAACTAATTAAAAGATATAAGGACCTCTAAGCCAACAATCAACATAAGTATATTCTGGCTTCAGAGGTGGTATTACTGCCTTGCTCTGCTCCTGAAGGTAACATAACATTGTGATGTAAATGTATTTTTTCCAACTGGTCCTTTGACCAAGGAAGATATGATGATATGAAAAGAGTTGTTAAAATTATCCCGGGGGAAAAGTAAGTGTAAAAGTGGTGTCAAAAGGAGGTGGAAGAAGGTTAAAAAGATCTCTTGGTGCTGAAGGATTGTTCAACCATAGAACTAGACTCTTTATGGTGAACAGAAGAGTTCAAACTTAATGGAGAAATTCCCAGGGAGAAGGAAGGAAGGGAGGTTGTGAAGATGAAGAAAAAGCAGCAGCAAGTACCATGGAAATAAAAGGTGAAAGCAGAAGTGGAGGAGAAATGACCAGAGTTCAGCAACCATGCAAGAGGGTGGGCTTTAATAAATTAAAGGTGGATGACAAAATATATGATGCAAATGATATTCACTTATAGGTCCAGGTCAACTGGAAGAAAAGCTGACTCTGGAGCCTTGAAAGAGGCCATGGCCTTTTCGATGGCCTCAAACAAAGGGCATACAGAGGAAAGTGTAGAAATGTTACCATTATATATTCTTCCTGCTACCTAGAAACTCCAAAATGATGGCTTTCTTGAGGAATTCCTCTTACACTACTACATTAGCAACTGTAAAATACAAGGAAATTAAAACTCCCACACACATGCATACATACACACTTAAGTACATTAGGACTCCTCCAAGGATGACCAGATCTCTGAAACTAGTAACATCTCATAAACCAGCATGTTGGTAATTATGTTCCACTGTTATGCCAAACACAGCTTTACAGTAGGAAGGACATTTATATTGGTGAACTGAAAAGATATAATTATTGACACTTTCTCATATATTGTTCATTTTCACATATAACCTTCAATTCCAGGCAGGCACCAATGACTCATTTTATGGCAAAATGGCTCAGAAGCCATGGATAAAATAGACAGTAGGACTGGAATTTTTGATGGAAAAACCTTGTGAAACAAAATAGTTGTAAATTCAGAAGAAATATCCTTTTGCTAAGTAGGGTTGCCATTAGTCAAAACCAAAACGTAGTGAGCTAAACCACAAAGGGACAACAGAAGTCCCCAGTCTATTACAAAGATTAACACCCGAGATGAGGTCTCAGCATTTACAGGTCCTGTGAACAGACATTCTTAATAGCTGAAGAGAGAAATAAAGATCCTTTTTGCAATGAAAACCAACATGACATACCTAGATGTACAATTTAATTTGTTAGAGATTAAGACCTTAGTATTATCTATAGCATAGTTTCCCACTGCTTAGCTGCTGAGTTTTGCTTGGAAAATCAGTAACATCCCATTCCTGACTGGTCACAGTACCTCAGGCAAGTTAGGTGAAAAGTAGGAAGTGCACTTTACATAGAATAAGGATCTTCCACCTCATCAGCAAGGTTTGGTTTACTGATTAGGAACCACTGATCTCTGGGGGTTGCACTGACTACACAAGGTAATGTGTGGAAGGATGATAGCCCTGTATAAGCTGCTGCTAGGTTCATTCTGGAAGAAAAAAGAATTAATGATTTTCAAATGCCACCTGCCTAAAGCTATAAAGACATTTTTGACATGATAAGCAATTCTGCTGAGATCAAGCTATATGAAATCATAAAACACAATTCCCTTATATTTCAAAATATCATATATGAAACAATGTCCGTAAAAATATAACAAACACCACATTTCCATTGTGTGTAGAAAATGGAATTTGTTGCCAGTGTTGCCATAACTGTTTATAAAACCCTGTCAGCATGCATTGGCTCAGATTGCATTATACACCTAAGGTTTGGGTCAGGCTGTAAAGCATGCAGTTGGAGGACAGTAAAATTGTCTTATGATTTCAGGTTTTCAAGTCATAAAATCCAGAGAAACTCCGCAAATTCAATCAGGATTGTATTTAGATTCTCAAGTTTTTTAAAGCCTAAAAATCTAAACAAAAAACCACAAGACACCTGTAAGAATTAAAAAAAACAAACAAAAACACACCCCCCCCCCCCCCCCCCAAAAAAAAAAAAACAACCCAAAAAACCAACCAAACAAAAAACCATGAGAGAAAATGCAAGATCTGGACATGGAGCTTTAAACATTGCTCTAATTACTTGCAACTCAATTTCTCGCCATTCAGTTTTACCTTCTGATATATGTTATTTCTTGATCTTATCATTAGTAACACATCAATAACTTAGTCATAAGTATCATAGGATTATGGAGTAACAGTTGAAACCATATGCATTCTTTCAGCATCCATTACTTACACGCAAGATTCCATATTTAAGGCATTGCAGAGTAAGTGCCACATAAATTAAAAGAGGCTAAAGTATGTTTGGCTTTGACATTTGAATAAAAATTATGAAGTACAAACTTTTTCAAACTGCTGCACAGTGTTGTAAACCAAAAGCCAACAAGTGAAATAGGCAAAATCATGACTGCTGTTTCAATTATGGAAAGAATAGGAAAAAAAAGGGAAATGGCATATTAGTGTCCTGTCCTCAACTTGAACCTTACACCGCTATCTTCTAAAATATCCCAAAAAAGCATCCCTGGGTTTTTTTTGGAGTAAAGGTGAATAAATCACCTTAGCCAACCAAGAAAGAAAAACAGAGAGCACGCTGTGATTCTGCAGAAAATCAATCTCTAGTAAAGTGAAATTGATAAATTATGGAAGTAAGGCCTTGATGTTGTACATATTTTCCATTCTAGTGCACCAAATAGAGATGACCATAAACAGTAAACAAGTATCTAATTTAGGAAATGAGCTTGTAAGTTTACCTAAGCAGATACATTAATTTAATGGGGCTTCGATAAATATTAAGGTTAGTCATGATTTCAAGAGATTTCCTGTGAATAAGGCTTTCACTCTTAGTCCAAAACCACGAATAACGCATATAACCATTAAAGAGGAAAGAATTTTCTTTTTTAATCTGCAATCCACCATTTTATCACAATGGTGGAGCTAAATATTAGTTAAGGAGAATTCCAGTTGGGACGTCTTCAAGTCTAAATAAGCTCCATATGATGATATTTAAAGGTAGTTGATCTCCCTTCTAGAAATTTGACATATAGTTTTCTTTTTTCCTCCAGAAGATTGCAAAATCATCACTTAGACCAAAACAATACTTTGTAAGAGATTCCATCTTAAAAATGAAACTCTTCCATGAAAGAAGAAACCTCATCTATGGTAAAGATAAGCATCAAAAACGTCCCCATGAGAAAAGTTGAAAATTTAAAAATGAAATCTATCTGAACTTCCTGAAAGCATTTATATTTACAGACAGATTTTGTAAATACTAAAAGGGGAAAAAATAATCTAGCTTTGATTGAAAATAAAGGAAGCAATGTAAGTAGTACTGGAATTTTTAAAATTTCAACTACAACTTTCAGCAACAATTTTTTACTACTGAGACATTTAGGAGGAAGCAAAGGCAGTGATTTGGAATAGAAGTCTTCTGGAGTAGCAATTAACAACAGTAGCTTACTGTTTCATCAAGAAACAAGGTGCTAGGCAGCCCAGATTCTTACTAATACTGCTCTGATAAAGTATTTGCTATTTATCTGCTAACACATCATCCCATTTATGTATGCACATTTAATTCTCTTGAAGATAATGTAAATGAATAACACATCAGCAAGAACCTACATCCTAGAAAGTGCTCTCTTTTCCATTTTATGATAAGACCAAAATTTCATCAAACTCCCATATTGCCCCTAAGCTAAGTCTCTTATTATGTTGTCTTACAAAATATAATTTAACAGATACGCCTAGCAACAAAAATATACTACAGAAACACAGCAAAATTGCTTATATAAGAAAGCTTCATGCAGATGAAACGTGGATGGAATATTTGATTATGCTTGTAACTGGAAAAAATTATAAGGTTTTATTTGGATATAGTTATGATTTTGATATATGAACTAGACAGTAAAAATAAGGATGATAATGCTGCTTCTCTAGAACAGACTTCTGTAAAATACATAAAAATTATTTTTCTTGTTTGAATTCAAAAACAATGTGGAAAGCACTATACATTATATGATGTCAGAAGGGTGGGTGGACCGTGCAGCAGTCTACCAGTGTTTCATCCATCTGACCATGGTATTACTCACTTGCCAACAGATTTAAGCTCATGATTTTAGGGAAGATCAACAATATAATTCTTGGGCATGAGGTCCAGGGAAAAACTTTCAGGGCAGTGACAAAGATAGATAAAACACTGAAGAGAAACTGCAATCAATTCAACAACAACAAAAAAAATTAAATTAAAATTCTTGATATTTTTCTATGGAAAAATCACTGTTAAGTTTTCATTATGAAGAAAATAAAGATGAATTTCCAACTTTCGACAGCAAATTTCCAAACCAAAAAAGATCTAGAAACGTACTTATTATAATCATCTCCAGTGCTGATTTAGAAGCCTGAAATACTACCGGTTCCATGGCTACAGATACTGCAAGGCTCAAAGGACTAATCCTAATAATATTAAAATGAAATTACTTCCACTTTAAAATAATCAAAAAATCTGAATTTGTGGACTGAATTAGAACATTCCTGCATGACTGACTTGTACACTGATAGTCTGCTGTTTTGGGGAGACTAACATTTTGTCACTCATTTTGTTGCCAAGGTATGGTTAGTCGTTTCAGATTTGCTTCTAAGGAAGTTAATACATATGCTAAATACATACCAACATTATGTATAATTTCAAATTTTATATCATACTTAAATTGTTTTTGTTTATGCACTAGTTCTAGAGAAAGTAAAAACTGGATTATAGTCTTGTTCCTGACATTTTGGTGGCCTTTTGTGCTGGTAACTTAAGTTTGATTAGTATTAGTATTATAGTTCTATATTATTAGTATTAGTATTATAGTTCTATAGCAATATATATAAACTCATATAAAATGTAAATATATGGATAATAGGAGAATTTCAGAACACAATTAAAATGAAGGAAAAAAGACCGTGTTTTTTGATAATAGTGTGCAGTTTGTTCTTGACAGAAATAATTTTATGGAAATGAGAAAAAAACAGCTTAATAACATGCAAACATGGTAGGTGTTTATGTAAAACATGGTCAATGTTATAAAAGATTCACAAGATGCATGTCAGGAAGGGTGATCTACTCACAACTGAGAAAGCTGAGTTAATGAGTTAATGAGACCAAATATAGGCTTATTTTTAAATTGTGAATTATTATATATTGTATATGCCTCATGATACAAAAAGGAAGAAGTAACGAAAGCTGAAAAATCATCCCCCACAACACTAAGCCCTCTTCACATGGTACCTACACGCAATCGGCTTTTGGGTTTTCTCCTTCAGCTATGTATTATCATATACTTTGATAAACAAAAGTCCTTCCATGCAACAATTGAAACTTATGTAAAGACACCTTTCTTACCCACAACTGCAATAGCTTGAAAGTATAAAACCTCAGAATTCCATCTAGCATAATGTGAGCAAAAGTCTTCCATTTCTGAAGACCTTCATTTCCAGTTACCTTCAGGAACCTTTGAATACTCAAAGGATACATAAACAGAAAGCGGCCTCAACAAAACATTACATGAAAATAATCATGTTGATTTGGGCTGTGTGACCTTTACTGCTGTATCCCTCAGATTAGCCCAAAAGCATTAAGTTTTTGACAACTATATTACCAGAAAGTGAGTTCATTTAGTGGACGTAAGCAAGGAGAGGTATGCAGGGTGTTTTGTATATAGCTTTAAGATATATCAGTTTTGGAAGAGGGCTCAACAAGTTTTTGGGTGGTGAAAAAAAACAAATTCAAGTCTTTCACACTTCTAAAAAGAGGAATGGCAGCATAAAAATAAACAAGTTTTATACTTCTATGTTTTAATATAACATTATATCATTACAGAGGGATTCTTAAAACTAATATCTAAGGAGTAAAAAAAGATATATTGATACATCTATCTATCTATCTATGTCTGTTTATAGACATATTAAATAACATTAGGCATAATCCTACTGACCTCCTTACCTTTTTCATAAGTTATGTGAGAAACTAATTCCTGGTGTCTATCTTTCTCCATATGCAGAATTCTGGGAAAATTGCTAGCATCCAAAAGAATGAGTCACCAAGTGAATTTACCAATAAACACAGGTGTTCATAGCTCAGCAGGACTGTTTCATTAAATTTAACATACATGTATGCAATACACACCCTGACACGCTTTAAAAAAAAAAGTATATATAAGAAAATATATGGTTTGTACAAGTCTACATGGATGCCCAGTTCATATGTTACATTAGTAGTATTTTATTATGAATACTACTAGATATGGCATTTCTAATTTGTTTGGGCTATTCTGCTCATTAATCTTGCTCTCTATTTTCATGCAAGAGAAGCAGTCCCCGTGGCATGCTGCAGAGTGACTGCACCATGTCTCTCCTTGGAATTAGAATGTTTCCACTGTTGGGGAAAAAAAAAAAAGATTTTGAAGAAAAAGCACTTTTTAAACATTGGGAATGTATTTGGACACAGCAATTTAGGGATTTTTTTTAACAGTGTTGAAAATATTAAGTTGTTTCGGTTCAGGTAATTATACAGCTTCAAGAGCAAACTACAACAAAAGTAAAGTATCAGAATTAATAATTAATAGTTACCAATAGATTAAAGATGGGCAAACACTATGAAAATGGGATTTGAAATTTGTATCCTCCTTACCAGTTTGGGATACTATCATTCTGATTATGAAAACACTTCTGATATGAATTTTGGTTCACCTGAAATCGATTTCCCCTAAATTAGATGTAACAGTGCATTGCTATCTGCAAAAAGAAACCAAACAGATGTTTGTTTTAGACACTATACATAAAGCAAAAGGGTTGACAGTCATCTTCTACATTATAACGATATTTTTACCACTTAGTGCCATCCTAGTGTACACAATCCAGTGATCTCAAGATTCATGAGCACACCCAGGTTACATCCCCCAGCACATAATGATTAGAGTTACAACTTATTTTTTTGGCTAGAAATTGGTTGACTCATGGCCATTCAATTAAACCTTGGCAAACTCTTTATAGCTGATCTGCTTTGGGAAATCAATTCACCAAATTCACTAGCCAGACGTGCCTTCTGGACTGTGCTACACACATTTCTTCTACTTCACTGTACATAATTTGCCTTTTTTGTGCCTTATTTCCCCACAATCTGAAATAATGATGTAAACTGCATTAATGGATTCTTTTTTGCAACCAAAAGCATATTTAATTCAGGGTCAGTGGTGGATGGCAGGTTTGTAGATACACTACAAAAGCAAAAGGGATAATGTACTTTAAACAAATGGACTGTGCATGCACTGTTCTTACATTAACTAAACATGGCATTCAAAGGAGCGAGCTGCAGAAAGAAAACCTCATGCAGTTGACTTGACCTTTATTCAGATGTCATCAAGAATACCGCTACAGATCATAGAAATAAATCACCTTCTGAATATTTCTGCAAAAGGCTGAGGGCTAAAACTGGAACTTCCTCAAATTTCACTCCTACCAAAAGTCCAGTTTCAACAAAATGCAAATAGGCTGGCTGAGCACTCTGCACATTGTTTATTGTTTCATATGCAAGTTGTTCCTTGATAACGCATGGATGTAAATTTAGGAGAAAGGCTGAGCTTTTATAATCCGAGCCTATTTTTATCGCATGCCCTTCAGTACACTTCTGTGCCAGGAATACTTTCTGACCCTCATCAAGAATCAGTTCCCGTGCAGTTCTACCCATACTGCAATCAAAACGAAAACCCTCCCTGGAGGGCAAAGGAAGAGGATGATGAATGCTTTTGCTGAAATTTGGACAGTTTCACCATTAGCTCCAGTGATATAGAGCAGTGAAGACATGAGATTTTAGACTGAAATTTTAAAAGCTTCATGTGTTATTAAACACTTTTTCTTAGTGTTTAAATATCCTGTTCAGTTTATTAACTCAGTCTGTGTATACTGACATTTTAAAATTCCTCTTTTTTCCAAAAGCTTTTACAGTCTTCAGCTTACTAATGTTTTATACTGGAAGTACCTCTACTGCATAGGGTATAAGGTGCAGTTCTATGTAATAACTACTAACTGTTTTTAGATACCTTTGCAATAATTCCTCTGCACTACAGCTGCATTTATGATTACTTCAGTTAGAAATGAACAATAATTGCTGTGAACTGAAGAGGCCAGAGGCAAGCCAGCAGTAAATCAGAGGGGAAATAAAGGCATTAGCCAAGCCTAAGCTAATAAGCATTGCCTTAGAGCAAGGTACATTATCTCAGGCCTGCAGCCCTGTTAATGCATCTTTACACCTTAGACTGAAAATTGAGGAGAGCAATGTTGTCTCTTTGCGGCGCACTGAAAGCTAGCACAAGTTGGCCTGCAAAGGGCCACGTGTATATATTAATGGATTCACAAGAGAAGACACATCAATTTAACACACCCCATGTAATTCCACCCCTCTTTTTCAAAAGAGGCATCTATGGATATGCTGGTGAAAAAATGCAGAGGCCCTTCCATTCACTCACTAGTAAAAGTGGTGAAAAGAAGTTTGGAAGCTATCGTGGGAAATGGCAGGTAACACAGCAGTACCTGAGCTGACTCTGCCATTTCAAAGTGCGCTGGTATTGTTGGCAAAATGAAACAGCCAGTACTCAGTCTCAGTCTTCATACTCAAACAGTACACATATGTGAGCCAGTGAATCTGAAAATGGGCACTCGGAGAAGGAGGATGCTGTGGGAGCCCCAGGTCCTTCCTAGACTGTCATTGGCCAGAAACTGTACATGGTCAGCCTGACCAGTTGTGTAGGTGAAATAATTAGGTGCAATGACTTGTGAAATGGGTAACTGCATGGTCCTGTTTGTCTTAAAATTCTGATAATGTGGTGGAGTCCTCTGAGAACGGAAGGTCTGAGGAGAACTATTCAACTTCCCAGATTAAACTTGGTCAGGCTCTTTTCCTTGGTCACAAAGGCGTAGGGAAAAAACTCGGCAGACGTGACAACTTCAAGGGGAAGAAAGTTAACATGTTAAGTGCAGCTGAGGTCAGGTTAAGCTTCTATTTGTTCTTTCTTGCCATCTCATCTCCTTTAGTAACTGTGTGCTAATTTGGATATAACAAAGCGGGTCAGGAGGGCAATGAATTGCAAAGATACCTATATTTATTTAAACCCTCTTAACTTGCTAAGCCCTACATTCATTCTTCAAGATAACTTTTCTCTTGTGATTCAAATCTATTAATATGCTGTTTATTCTCATTATCACATTAAAGTTCCATGATCTCTACTTGGTACCCAAATTTCTGGTAGAAAAAAACCAACATTAGTCTGATAATTTCACTGGTTTGTGACTGGGCACTATGTAACAGTAACACGCTGTAACTGTCAGACGTGCTGACTGAATACCTTACATAATACAAGGACTACTGAGTAGAATTACTCATTGTTTTAAAAATACACTCAGTATATTTTTAAAAAGTCTTTGTGTTCAGAAAAAAAAACCTTATCTAAACATGCAGAGGTTAGCAATGCCAGTTCACATTTATTTAAAAAAAAATATGACTGAATAAATCTGTATAAACATTTTTATGAAGTGTTGCATAATATGCTGACATTTTTCCCCTCTTTTCCAGAGGGAAATTGCTTTATTAATGCTCACAATAACAACAACATGATTGCAAAATTAGAGGTAGAGCTTTATTTATGTGACTTATGTTATCATGTACTTCAGGTATATAGCTTGAGCCTCAGGTGTATAGCTCTGTGCCTTAAGCTAGGTTGGAATCATCTAGGCTTCAATTATTACTGCAACTTTATACATTCTAAGGCCACATTCAGTGATGTATTTACAGTAGGCAAAACCTAATGCCACTTCTGTGAGGTGGCAAATCAAATTTCTTTGAAAGAATATAACAAATTTTATATAATAAATGTTAACTTGCAATAATTAACTGTTCTAAACCTGGATGATCTAACTTTACAGAAAAAAAGAGAGATAAAATAATTCAGAAATAATTTAAACACTTCCTGAATAACATGTATGTAAGAATCAGAAAGATGGGACTAGGAATGAAAGGTAAGATGCAGCAAATCATTATATGGTAACGCCTCTATAAGGTTTGATGCAAGGGTTGAAAAAATGCAAGTATTGCATCGTGTTTCCAGCTAATATCCTGGTAAGGAAACTGTACTGATGTCTAACAAAAGACTGACAACACGTTCCATCAAGAGATGGATCTGTAGCCCTTCTTTAATGAGAGCTTTGACGTAGGAACTCATATCAATACTCACAACGAGTATCACCTCTGCTGCTGCTGCCTGATACACTTCCAGTCTCTGTTGCTTTAGAAGAGGGTGGCATACAGCTGCTATAACTACCCCTTCACAAACATTCAGCTGGCAAGATACAACAAGCACTGCTTTACAGAACAAGAAGAATCAGCTTTTCATTCAGCCCAGTACATTTACCATGGTCTTTACTGTAAGAGTTCTGGTTTCCAGAACCAGTGGTTTTCGGATCTGTCCAGAATAACAAATACACAGATATCATTGCTATTGAAACACATTTTCACCTTACTTACACCTCCAGAGAAGTCAATTAATATATATAGTAGTCTGGATCAAATGAGTTAGATGAGCAACTGCAGAAAAACCAGCAATGAATCCAGAAGATATAACAACAGCATAACCAGCAGGTTGACTGGGCATTTAGTAACACAGGAAAATATACTGAACCCAGAGCTTGGGAGGTGATCAGACTGTAAATCCTGAACAACACAAAGATTAGAATATGCATCAGACACGACAGTGATTAGCATCAGCAAACCTACATAAGCCACAGTTCCAAGATGGAAACATTGAAGATAAAACTATTGGATATAACAATGTAAGAGAAAATTTAAAAAATTAATCAAAACCACCATGGCTACTGGATTCTGGAAGAAACTTTTGGAGTATAAATCGGTACTGAGAGAGGACCAAGAAGCTAATTACTTGAACTGCAATAACAGAAATTAAGTATATTAAAACAGCTGGGGGTCTACATCAGAAATTACTTTCAGTTGTACCAGGCTCTACACTGAGATCATGGTTAGGCTAATCATCTCCTTATAGACAAAAGCCAAGCTTCATAACAGAGAAAACTTGAAGGGTTATATCACAGTAGCTTATTTTCCTCCCCCTCCCCCTTCTATACCAAAAGGAAACAGAAACTGATATTACGATTAGAAGGAAAAAAGCCTGATAGAGGCTTCTAGACTAAATCCTGACAGACCATTTTTAGGTAATTACAGAATTAACAGATGAAAGTCATGGATTTCAGTAATGCTTTTGACATACTATATTGAAACTGAAAAGATAGTACGTCCCAGATGTATGTACAATTACTCACAGGAAGACAGTCAGCTGAATGATATTGTGAAGGTAGAGATTAGAATTCGGCCCCATTTTTAAACTTATTTGTTAGTCATCTGGAAGAAGCACACACAGTATACTAGAGCCTAAAGAAAAGATAACATGAAATGTGTCTACAAAGGATCAAAAGGATGCTGATGACCATCAACATTCCTGTTTAAAATAGAAAAGTCCACAGAATAAAATTGCATAACAATGGATTAGTTATATACCATAGTTTATGACAGATACTACATTTTCAACCAGAAATGCAACACTCCCAGTTTACATATCCTTATATATACACTTGCAGCACTATGCCATACAGAAGAGATTGAAAAATGTGAGTCTATAAAGATAATAAAGGCATTTAAAGAAATAACTTAATACAAGATGATGGGCTTGAAAAGAGAGGTGAGAAAATTATGTGAATGCTATTTCCAAGAAACGAAGGATGTCTAGAGTAAGAAGAAATCCAGTGATTTACCTGTAAGCAACAATATGACTATTTAAGAGAGAACAATTAACTTTGACAAAGGCAAAAGACGATGAGTTAGACTAAAGGAATAGACTGCTAAATGCAGCTTGAGAAGCTTCAAGTGTGGAACAATCATACACACAACCATTTTAAGCTGAAGTCACTGCAAAGAAAATTAAGCATGTCCCCATCTGCTGGTAATTGAGTCTGATCCTTCCTTGAGTTTTTTGTTCTTTAAATTTCTCCATTATTTTATTACTCAGGTTTCAGAATTCAAGAAGCAAATCAACACATAGGACAAATCCCTTCTCTTCCTTTCCCTTACTCCAAACAGAGCTAAAAATCTTTGAAAATGAGGGAGTATATGAAGTTACAATCTTCTGTGATAATACATACTAGACACAAGGAAGACTTTTTTTTTTTTTTTTTTTTTTTTACGATGAGGGTTGTGAAACACAGCAACAGGTTGACCACAGAGGCTGTAGATGCCCCATCCTTGAAAACATTCAAGGTAAGCTTCAACAAGGCTCTGAGCAACCTGATCTAGTTGAAGATGTCCCTCCCTGCAGGAGGATTAGACTAGATGAACTTTAAAGGTCCCTTGCAACCCAAACTATTCTGTTATTCTAAAAAACCAAAATAAAACCAAACCCACCACATTAGGCATATTACACGAATACAATATAAAATTTAAAGAAAGATATGACCACAGTTTCATCTGGAATAACCCAGCGGAATCTCTGCAGCCAGCCTGATGGTGTTCACTCAAATGGAAAAAATAGGACATTCTCCTACAGAGTCACCAAATCTTCAAGGTATGACACTGGATCCAGCAGACAGCAGTCATGAAAAAACAGCTTCTGTTGTGCTTCTGTACTGTTTTGTAGGGTCCCTAGTATGTTCTGAATAACACTGGCAAAAATAGAGAGACTGCCAATGTCTGTGCCTGCCCTGGAATCTCTCCATACCAGAGAATTCAACAGCAGAAAGTATGTATTAACTTCTACTCTGATTTTGCAAGTAGTTGTGGATGGAAGGGCTAATCAGTACTTCCCCTCTCATGACCTTTTGTTTTTCAGAAAAATTGTAAGAGGTTATTACAAAAATTGATGTAGGAGTAAGAAGAAATATATTACAGATTTGCTGGTCTATAATGTATAAAAAATATGGTGCACTACAAGCAGTTCCAATAACTATTCATTCACTCTGTTACAGTTTTGGTGCTGAATGCAGTAACAGAGTAGTAAAGACATTTTCATTCTCGTGTTTTGAGGTTTATTACTCATGGCATTAATCTTTTCTCACATAGTACCTGAAGTCACAAACATAAATTCATAGTATTCCATGTAGTGATAGAAGAGGAATCTAGTAATATTACTTATACTTCATGAACTTAGTCCTTCAGTGTTGGATCTTAATTAGAGATGGAGTGTTCATTTTGGTCCCATTTCTAAAATACTTGGGTTTTTATGGAAACCTGTGTCTGATCCCAATTTGGCAGTTCAGACCCATTTCTGGTTCTTGTACATGAAAAAAATTATATAATGTTTGGCCCACTTTCATAGATAAAATATTAAGGTTCATTAAATATGAATGTTTTCTTGCTGCTGGTCAAACAGCAAGAGCAGCTGTCAGCTCCTTTCCTCCTCCCCGGAGCAGCCTATGCGCAGCAGGACAGTGTTCTCTGATAACTACTCTTTTCTGATCCTCTCCTATTTGATTCTCTCTCTGCCTATTGCTTAAGGGATTGAAAACCTGATTATCAGATCAGAGTGTATCTGGGTGCCAGAGCAGAACTGCCATAGACTGTGAACCATGTCGGCCTGGTGTATTAAGCAAAAGGCTCAGTGTGAAAACACGTAAATAAAGTTGTCCCCAGTATACTTTGTATTAATCCTGTAGACTGGTGAATTTCTGCAACAGTTATGGGAATGAATTTACTGTGCTTACTGGATTAGTACACTAGTTAGTGCTTTCAAATTCTAGTTCATGATTAGGAATTTGCCCCTACACTTTGGCTATTCTGTTACATGGCTGAAATATCCATTGTATGAATAAGTATATAGAAAGTACCACAAGTGAAACAGTATACAAAAATATACCTCAGCTTGTGGTGACACTCTGTCACCTATGGACCATCAATTTCCATTGATGTTAGAGGAAAGACTTCAGGTAAATGCAAATCTAGTCTCATAAAATTCCTTACAGTGTTTCTTAGTTAATAGCTTTGATTGTTTAAAGGCAGACTGATTTTAAAAAATAAAAATGATAAATTAAATAAAAGCTTGCACCTACTTTTTACATTGCTGAAAAATCACCAGCAGAAAAGGATTTTACAGAACCTTCATGAACTTTACAATGGAAAAAGGTGATATAAAAGGTATCATAACATCAGAACTAATTTCATCATTATGCATTTGCCTTCATTCATTAAAACATGTTTTTCTCAAATTAAAAAGAAAAAAAAAAAGAATGGGTGAGATCTGAGCCATGAAATTACAATCCTCCATCTTAAAAGACTATAAACTATAACCTATAAAACTAACTGGTTTATGCTATCAACGTGTTTTTGCTGTTCCAGCAAAAGTGAAACAAGATGTTCTTCTGTTTACAGGCACACTGTGGAATTTCTGAACAAACACGAGATTTCCACCACTAGAGCTGTAAGAAACTTACTTTTCCACTTCACAAATAATCACTTGGGTTTTTTTCTGATTCAGGGTGGGTTTTTTTAAATTCTGATTTTGATTTTTTCACCCTTGGAGTATCATGCTGAATTACAAATTCAAAAAGCTTCCCATGCCAAAAAAAAAAAAAAGAAAAAGATAATTTCATTTTATTTAACTTTTCAATTTGCATGTGTGTGAAAGCTTATACATTTCACACTGAGTACATTTTAGCATTCAGCCCAGATTTGCCACTGTGTGAAACTCATCCAAAATGGTCAAAGTGAAAAATGACAAGTGCTTTATGATAAGTGCTCCATTTTCATTAAGCATAATGGATACTTTTTCCAAAAGTGTGTATCTTGGCAAATGTACTTTCTGCCTCAATTCTCTATCCCCAGGGGACCATTTTCAGATTCAAAATTAAGTGCACAGCAAGTTGATGCTTTATTTCTGAGCAGTTTCTCATTTACCCAACAGTATCCTAGGCTATTATATGTTGAAAATACGCAAATTTTTCAAGCTTTAAACACTTTTGTAGCAAACATTTCTTATCCAGGTCATCTGAAAGATTTATGAAAGTAGGTTAAATTTAGGCTTTATTTCCAACATTCTATATAGCTCTGACCAGAATATCAGTTATAGCCATCATTTTGGATTTTTCCTTTTGGAAACAGATTAGACATATTTAACTCTACATCCTGACTGAGAAAACATCTCACAGCTTAACTGATCACATGCTTTAGAAACAAGTCATTCACTATTCCAGGCTAGAGGGCAGCATTCATTGCTGAGGTGGCTAAATACGCTGCTCTGCAGAACTCAGACTAGATCATGATAATCCCGCTCCACTCATTTCTAAAAGAAATTACATTTTAAAGTTCAGTCTGGCAGAAGTGAAAGTCTGCTTTCCCGGGGCAATGCTAAAAATATATCCCCATTTCAATTTACCTTATTGACATCCATTCGCAACTTCTCATTGTTGGCACTGGCAGCTTTTTCGGCTGCTTTCTTTTGACGCTGAGGTCCCCTGCCAAAGAAGATGTAGTTGACCAATGCGTACTCCAGCAGAGCCATGAAAACGAAGACAAAACATCCCATGAGGTACATATCAATGGCTTTCACATATGGAATTTTGGGAAGAGTCTCTCGAAGATGGGTGTTAATTGTTGTCATTGTGAGCACAGTTGTGATTCCTGGAAAAAAGAATTGACAAATCTATTGGTTGAATTCATTTTAATTTTCTATCATAATAGCTCATAATATTCAAATGCTAGAGATGAAAAATTCCAGATTTTTTTTCCTGGTGGAAAAATCCCCACCCCCAACGTCTGTCCATATTTCTTGTCTTTCTTTTTGTGTAAAGAAAAGAAAATTATACCTGTAATAAATTAGGCTAATAAAACAAACAGTAGTGGGATTCCATGATTTTTAACCAGATAAATGGTAAACTTCTCTAAGGAGTCTCTATTACAAATTACAGGCCTAGAGTCACTGTTATTTTGCTTTCCTCCAATGTTTTCAGGGTATCGGTAGACTTGAATTATTATGGGAAAATGCTACAGAGAAAGGCCTGATAAAACTCAGACAGTATCCTATAAAGTTTAAATGTCAAATTATCAATTGTATCTTTTATATTAACTTATTTTATATATGGAGATCTGTACTGGCAGGTATCGGTCTGATTTATACAAAATTTGGCAATAAGTACTCATTTATTTTTGTAACATGCTTGGGTACTCTGACAAGGGACAAAGTATAAACAAACACATGTGGGATTAAAGATGAGATATAAGAGTACTCTAGAGATTCATTAGGGAAATGGTTTGCATTTAGAATATAAGGTAACAGTAAGAAAAAAAAAACAACTTAAGGAGAAGTTCACTGTGCAATCCTAGTAAAGCGGTATTTAATTCATACCTGAAAGGAAAAGCAATTTATAATCCACAACACAGTGCTGATTGTGTATTCTGGACTGCCATGGGCAAAAGCAAACTAATGCATTCTCTTTGGAAAAAAACAAGCAGTAAAACAACAACAGAAACCGTTGAGACAATTTGGCTAATTCTGGTTACAATGATTATACAGTTAGCTAATTCAGACATGAAATCACTTTAAGTTTTATTTAAATTGTATTGATTTAAATACTGATTCAAATAATACAAAGCTTAACAAGCCAGACATAAAAACATCTAACAGATTTATTTATCAAATCATGCACTACCCACTAAGCCAGAAGCAAGAAAAAGCATTCAGCTAATGCACACTGCATGAGACGTGTAAAAATGCCTACCTAAAGCAACTCTTGCAGCTGAAGCATCATAATTAATCCAGAAGGAAACCCAGGATAGGATAGTGATCAGAATAGAAGGCATGTAGGTCTGCAGAATGAAGTAACCAATGTTTCTCTTAAGTTTAAAGCTGAGAGACAGCCTTGGGTAGGCACCTAAAAGAGAATATTTGGTATGGCCATAATTTACTTGTATAAAGCCTGAAAACAATTTTCTGTCATTTTGTTTTTGTTGTTTCATGCAGCACAGAGTACACACAGAGTTGAAAGATCCAGGATAATCAGAGGCAGAAATTCTAGCAAGAATTGGGATTAAATAATCTTTTATTCTAAGGGTACAAGGCTGCTCTTGATGCATACCTACTACTAATCATAATGTTCAACACAAACAGTCAAAATACATTTCAGAGCACCTAAGCACAGAAATGCTTTTTCCCTGAAAAGCTGAGGTATGCATACTTCAGTGTAACCCTTATTCTAACCTTCTCTCCAAGCAGTGCAAAGCTTGTCCTTTGTCACTGGACACCAGAAATATTTTGGTGTATGAAACACTTGGTGGCATGGGTGCAAGACATCACTGTTTAAGTCACATTTCTGCTTGGTTTTAAAGAATTTGGAATGCACAGTCCTGCTATACTCCCTATAAAGATTATTTCTATCCATATCTAGAAAGTGAGTTGGTTTTTTTTTTAAACACACCTAGCAGCTTTCTCAAGTAGGTAGAGAACATCACATAGTAATAGCCCAACCCAACTCTCATGTCTCTTGAATGATTTAATACGCCACTGAAATGTTTTATTTGTTTCTTGTGTTGTTTTTTTATCTTAAGAAATTCAATCTTAATTTCTACTCCTCCTCACAAAGCATCTTTTCAGTCTTCAGAAAGTCATTTTCTTGCTGGCATAGGCTAACCTACAAATCCTGTGGAACAAAGATTTTAAAGGTTTTACAGTGAAGACAAAATAATTAGCCTAATACTCCCAGTTTGGCACAAGGAACATCTCAAAATAGTGACAGAAAAGTTCCTAAACTTCCTATAGGCTGGGTTACTTCTTGTTGGGTTTAGGGTGCTGAGGTATAAAAGTGGGTTAATGAGTTTTTATAGGAAAATAGAAAATACAGCTTATTTGACTGAGCCTTAACGTGACAGACTACTGTATCCTCCTCATATGTTAATGGGTGATGCCTTATACATTTGAAAGCTTTGATAAAAACCGTTCCTTTCAAAATTCACAGTTGCTGCTCTAATTCTGTTTCTAAAATTTTTGCTCAGCTCCTGAACTGCTTGTTAAGAATGAACCCATTTCTAAAAGTCTTGCCAGTGAATTCCCCTTTCCTCTTTCCCTCCACAAACCTGTAGAGAAAACAACGTTCTTGGTGATCAGCTTGTAGTCTACAATGGAGAACTGTGGCAGTTCGATCTTAGTCACTCCTGTGACTGCATTATCACCCCCACGCCAGTAAAATTCAATGTCATCGGTTGTATAGCCATCTATAAAAACAGGAGCACACAGTTAACATACATGTCTTCTGACATCATGGAGAACAGTTCAGAGAATTCATTCAGAAAATAACTTCAAATATATTTCTGAAATGGAACATAATAGATAGAAACATACAGGCAGACACAGGTAATTCTAAATATAATTTCAAATGACAATCCTAACTGTATTTTTTTAAAGGATATAATATATCAATATATTAAAAAGCAAACCTTTAAAAACTAATTAAGACTACACACATGCCATATACAGAATAGTAAAGGTACATTCATCTTAAGGTAACTTCTGATTCCCAAGGCTGGATAAAAGAGTGTAATTTCAGCCCCTGGGCTGAAACATCAGTGGTGGTAAGAGAGGCATGACCAGGCCACCAAGAGAAGCCTGGAAGATGAGCTTTTCTGTCTTGTGCACCACAATCAGCATAGGAAAGAGGACAGTGAAAGTAATACAGGTAAGGGAGAAATTCAGCATACAGTCATTTAATGAGATTTGCTCTATATGCTATGTACTTTATAATCTGACTGTGGATGAAAAGGACTAACTCTAGTTCAAACCCATTTAGATTTTACTTGTAAAACCAGCGTCATTCCTTTTCTGAAAATGGTTTGAATGCAATAAAAGACAGCCACATTCTGTGGTGGCCTTATAAGAAGCAACTGTAGCAGATGCAAAGCCTTCACTCTGCATGGCAAAAAAAACACCCACAAAAACCCCAAACCAACAAAAAACTCCACCACCCACAACCCCTCCCCCCCGGCCCCAGAAGACAGCACATGTTCCCATAGTCCTAAAACAGATGCAGGAGATATGATTCTGGGTTCGCTGAATGGCAGCTGAGCTAACTTGCATACTCCAGGGTTGGTATACAGAATTGATAAGTAAACATCAGGAATAAATCTGCTATAAACCATCAAATAAGATATTCATGAAGGTTTGTAGCCCTTTAATAGTTTTTGTGGTTGAAAATTGAAAATTAAAAGACAACTCTGAGATAGAATAATCACAGAATCACAGAATCACAGAATTGTGGTGGTTGGAAGGGACCTCAGAGATCATCAAGTCCAACCACAAA